>JARKHS020006605.1:0-203388 GCA_030143305.2 Amblyomma americanum | reverse complement strand
GTGCCCTGACATCGCACAGTACACGGGCCTCTAGCATTTCTTTTGCCTCCATCGAAATTTGACCACCGTGGCCGGGATCAAACTTGCGTCTTTCGGGTCAGCAGCCGAGCGCCATAACCACTGAGCCACCATGGCGGCTAAATCATTGAAAGCATTCGCGAATAGAAAGAACAAAATTTATTCTATAGGCTGCAGCAACTTCCTTTTCTTTTTTCAATTATTTTCACACAATTTATCCTTATATTTTTTTCATTCTCACAAACATAACTCTAGCACACTGAAGGCCTATGAGGTCTATGTATTCGCTGCGGGCAGCAATAAACGTCGTTGAAGTCGGGGCTTTGTGGTGTCTCCCCTCGTGTCCGTGTTCGTCTTTGCGCTGTGAATGTAAGCATGAAATACCAACTCGCCCAGCAACTGATTTTAAGCAAGTACATGTTATAATCAGGTAAATATGGTTACTAATAGCTCATGCATAGATCCTGGAAGCCTGATGAATTACAGCACAGAAAACAGACTGACCTTCTGCGGCATGACCTTCTTCCAGTTTGCCCTCTTGAGGGTGGTCCCCACATTGTACTTCTTCTTGGGCTTCATGCCATGGGGCAATGTCTCCGGCTGGGGTGGCGACATGAGCCCCCCATTGGGCAGCTGGCCCAGCATGCCGCCCAGCCCAGGGGGAGGTGGGGGTGGTGGGGGACCCATTCCTGGCAAGGGGGGTGGTGGTGGTGGACCACCCCCAGGTAGGGGTGGGGGGCGGTGGGGGTCCTGAGCCAGGCAAAGGGGGTGGGGGGTGGGATGCCAGAGCCAGGAGGAGGTGGGGGCGGGGGCGGGATGCCACCACCTGGAGGTGGTGGTGGTGGTGGTGGCGGTGGGGGAGGTGCTCCACTCCCGGGTGGAAGTAGTCCAGGGGGCACGTTCAGTTTGGCACCATTGGGACCCTGAAGGACAGAATGCAGAAAAGAAAAAGATTGGCTGGCCACTAGTACAGAAGTGCTGAGCAAGGTTCACATCACTACCGTTAACACCAAAAACAGCAGAAAGACCGGAGAAAAGGAGGTGACTGATGGTACAAGTGACGACTGCCATGAGTACCAGCAAGCATTGGCTGTCATGCAGTGCCTGCATCTTTGTCACTTCTTTTGCCTTAATCCTTTGCAATGTTTTTTACGACACGTATATAACTTACCAAACTTTCCATTCCCTCATTGTACCATTCCCTCATTGTCATGAAACCTACATTACAGTTAAATGCCTTTGTAATAGTCATTGTGCAATGGTATAATATAAAACAGTTGACACAATGAACGAAAAATTTTGCCCCATATAAACTAACACACACGCTTACCGTATGTACCCGAATGTAACACGACCATGACTGTAATGCGAGTGCTGACTTTGTGGGTTCAAAGCAGGGAGAGGAAAAAAGCGTACAAATAACATGCGAGGGTCGCTTTTGTGGGTGCAAAACCGGAGAACAACTACACTAATTTTTCATGAGGAACAAGGACACAGTAAACAGAAAGTTGGGCAGAGGTTTAAGAACATAACTAAAAAAAAATGGCTTTCGTATGCTTCATCTTCACAGGAAGCCGACGCCATCTTCGAGCCTTAACTTAGTACATCAGTTAATACCACCGTTACTGCGTGAAGGTTTCACGCATGCCTTCTTTTCAAAACACCTGTGCAAAAGATTTTTAGGTAAGAACAACGCGACGATAATCATGAGTCTCGTCACGTCATTACTGCAGTTAGCATGTCACCCTTTCGCTTTAGATGCCTAATGCAAAAATCGCAGTAAGCAGCGGTCTAACTCCGGGCCTGGGGCTGCTCTCCACTTTTAGGTGTTGTCGCTGCCCTTCTCCCAGTCGCTCAAACCGCATGGCAAGTCATGCTTCCCAAACATTGGTGACTGTTCTTGGCCGCACATAACTAAGTTACAGTCTTATGTGCTAAGCTGTTGAAAAATTGTGCAGCAGAAAGCGAGTTCGATGTCACCGAAAAGTGTACTGATACTAAGGGAAGCAGCGGGAGTGCCTTTTTGCAAACAAGAGTAACACCAAGCTTTCCATGCACCCAAAGTAGATTATTGCCGTCAACACGTCACATCTGCATCGCTGCGGTATGGAGACTTTACCTCATGACGTCCCCTTTGGTTCGCTTTCCCGTGATGCACCCTCCCTGGTTAGTTACTTTAACTTGTTAACAAGGGAGGGTGCCGGTGTTGCAGCGACACGAGAGTTACCGATGGCATGACTACTGCGTGTGCGTGCAGGGGGACGACCCTCTCTTTGGCTGGGGAAGCTTGTCGTGCACCGACGTTCAGACGCGACGCTCCGCTCTCCTCCGGCGGGGCGAGGCCTAGTGGGGGAGAACATTCTTCCGCATCTCGTCCCGTCCAGCTTCGAAGCTTCCCCTTGCCTGAGCATAGACGACCGTTCCCTTGTAACCTTGCTGGTGAGCCAGACGACCTCGACTCCTTAGCGTATTTTGTTGCTAGCTGATATTATTGTTGTTATAGCAATAAATGCCTCTTTGTGTCAGACAGAGTGTCGTTCCTTTGTTTCCCTCACAGCAAGGCCCGCCGTGGTCGGCGTGCGCTCTGTGGAGAACCTGTTTCCCCCTCAATTTCGATGCGGCCCATCTTCATCGTCGGCCGTCGGGACGGACAGCCCCCGGCTGGGCGAGGAGGGAAGTCTCCCTCATGGGGGAAAGGGTACGGCGACGGGAGCGCCACCTCGTAGGTTACGCGAAATTCTGCGGAACCGGAGAGAGGCCCTTCGGGATCCGGCCAGCGTCGAGAGCGGTTGGAGCCGCACGCTCCCGTCACCTTCCACGGCAGGCGCACGGGGATCCGTTGTGCCTTGCCGCTGGACTTCTGGTTCCAGGCAGCGAAGCGAGCGCAGCAAACGCGCGCTCTGGTCGCCTTCCCCGGCAAATGCTAGGGAAAGGCTTTGCCTCAAGAATGCGGCGCGCACGGGAGAACCCGGCCGCCATTATCGGCGCATACAAACGTTCGCCGCCGATACCTCCGAAGTCGCGCCCCTTCCCCAGCCGGTAAGTCGGAAGTCCTTCTTACGTAGCCTTCTATTTCCGAGGAATGCCTCGTTGATGTTTTGTAGCTAGCTGGCCCGCTCTGTGTATTGATTGCAAGTGTAATAAATAGCATATGAGTGTTCACGCTGTGTCGTCCCTTCCCTTTGTCCCTCGAGCACGAACCCCTCCGCGGTTAGCGAGCGGGAACGCTGCATCCGCGGGGTGGGAGTGCGGGCGGGGTGAAAGGCCTTTGTCCCCCCATATTTCCACAATGGCGCCCAATGTGGGGCAAGCTCTTGGGACGAGGGACGACAGTCAGTTCGGTTCGTGGAATGCCCGCCCGGATTTGGAACAGCGTTAGGCCTGACCCGAATTCGGAGTTGCTAGCAAGGCGAAGATGCTTTCTTGACAGCGAGATGAGCGTAACAGCAGCATGGGAGGATTGCCGTGCATGCTACGCTTTTGATGAGCACTTCATCGGTACACCTGTGGAAGGTGAACCTACGAGGTCCGCTCATGGAGATCGAGACCGAGACGTCCACGGAGAACAGCAAGCCAGAAGCGAGTGAATGCGGAAGCCTGAAGGGTGGCCCGATTTTTCTTGTACATAGTTGTAAATATTCTCTGTTCTGTCTCTTTGGCTCTGGGAGCCGGGTGCCGTAGTCAGCTGATTTGGATTTCAGTCGTGATTACAGGAAAAGCACCGGGGCGCTGCGACACCGCGAGAAGTGTTAGGCACCGTTCGCGTTAGGGTCACCTTTGCAGAAACGTATCTCCTCGTGGCGTTGTGTTCTAGCTATTGTTCTTGGCCCTTTGTTGGCACGCGGAAGTGTAAGAGCGAGTAGGCCTAAGGCTCTTCGGGAGCTGCCTGTCGCTTTTGGGAGGACACAGTCGTGGCGTGGTACAAGCACGCGCAAACGGGCTTGCTTGTTGCATATTTAACCTCGCTAGAGCCGAGAGGTGTCGCTCAACTACAGAAAGCTGACTTTGTTCGAACTTATTATTTGGGCTGCGAAGCGAATTTATAATTTCGCGTAACCAGAGACGCTAACGCAGCTCAAGTGAGCTTAACATCACCATGCCGGAAAGCGAAGCGCGAATGTGCTTCGACCGAAGACAGCCAGCTACGTTCAAATGAACCAAGCGTTCGGGCGGTGCCGGATAGGATTGTTTGGCACTTGCATTGCTCCGCATTTAACCAAATGGTGAGTTTGCGCGGTCTCCATTGTTTTTGATATAAACTGTTGGAGATCCTAGGAGCGATATGCAGAGTTCAAGAGAAGCTGCCCCGGCCAGCTGTCCATTGTATGGGTCCCTGCCTGCTGCCTTGCGGCCGTGAGTCATCGAACTCCGGAGTCTCCGGCGAGCAGTTTGCAGCGGCTACGAGAGGCGGGGGCCAGCCCCTCTACCTTCCAACAAAGACGCGTCGGAGCGAACAACACCCTCCCGACACGCTAATTTTGGATGCCTGCCGCGGGACAAGGACGGGTGCCTGGTGACCTTGCTGCTCATCGGATGACCCCGGCACCCCGCCTGTACGCGCTGCCTTGCAGTCATCACCGCAGCGCTCGTGGCCCCTTCGTCCATGGCATCCATGGACGGGCTCAACCGTAGGCCGACAGCTCGGTAGCATACGCGACCACAGGGTGGGGTCTGGCGGTGTTGAACAGTGTCAGCCGCGATTAATTGGGGAAAACGTATTTATCTCCCCTATTACAACCCCATAGCAGACATTGATGGTGGCCGCTAAAGTTTGATAGCATGAAATAAGAGACTTTATGTCTCTCATGTTCACCTGCACTTTCCTTGGGACGAAGCATTGAATTCGCGCTTGGTGCACAAGCGTGCCATCTTCGGTTACAAGTGACTAACTGGGCCTAACTGGGACTAACTGACTCCAATTTGTGATGAACCATGCTAGTCACCTTAATTGAACATTTTGCAGTTCAGAGCTTCCATTGCTCATGCTATATGACATTCCAACTTCATTTCTATTCCTTTTTATCCTATTTCCCAAAGTTCAGTGCCAATCTAAACAACATGTGAACCGATATGCGAGTATAGTCGGAAACAGATTTTTCAGACTCTCTAGGGATTGTGAAAATGTCCGAAAGATCAAATTCCACCGAAAAAATCACTCCTACTTATTGCCAGTATGCCAGAGGATGGGGTCAGTAGTTATGTGCATATTCTGAAGCTCTTCATGACTAAATATCACTGCGCGTCGTGTACACAGACAACACGCGGCGGCTGCTTTCACGAGCTCAACGTACGATGGCCTTTGGCATGTCGCTGACAAAAGTGTGTGTTGGGACCAAGTTTAGACACGAAAGCTAACCTGCCGCTGCAGAAACTGCGCTGCGCCCACAGTACAAAGGGCCCGGAGCAAGAACGCAAAGAGGGTGAAACGATAAAAAATGACCGCAAGCACTCAGGCGGCATTTGCCTTTGTATTTAGGCCTAGCGGTTAAAGCCAAAATCTGCTTCGTATAATGAGAGACGTCTTGCCTATCATCAAAACAAAAGTTGTTGATGGTTTTACAATAGAAAATACTACAGGGTTGTGATGCATTTTGCCATGGGTATGCTCAGATCGTTTTGAAATGCACCACCATTTTCTTCAGCATTTGCCGTTTCCGTACAGCCATATTCCTCCCACGTGCTCCGCTGCTACCTCTTTCCGTATTTGGGACAAAAGAATCGGCATAGATGAGTTAAGCGAACTGTGACTACTGTTAAGTTTGTGTGATGGACAACATCCGAGGACAGGGCGAATTCTGAGACCTCGCGGGTGCAACGTGCTGACTCAAAAAGAATATCAGCCACTTCATTTAGGAGGGTCCCTTTAAGTTTTAATTTCTTTTTGTTTGATAATGTTTTTGACCTCCCTTGCAGTTTGAATTAACAAGGTTCCACTGTGCACTTAATACGGTGGCTTGGGTATAGGTGACGAGTGCAAAAGAGGTCCGAAAAATCGAGCAGTCCATTGCGGTGCGCCTGAAATTTCAGGTGCTCTTATACATTGGCTCTATGAGCCATGTCGTGGTGCCGTAAAAAATCCAAATAATCAAGCATGTCCGAAAAATCAGGGATCCAAATATTTGGTCAAAAATATGGCATGCCTTTGTGGCTCCATAATATTCAATATTAAAGAATGGGGCGACTTTTCACTTTTATTTCGTGGAATAAAGAAAAAACTCCCATTACATGGTAATATGCTACCAATAGGTATAATGAAGCATTCCTTCCCAATGGTAAAAATAGGGGTAAGGTCCTCCTTCATTGCTTGTCACCTTGAAATGACATGCAACACTGCTGAGTATCTGCTCAATGTGATGCATACCACGCAGTATGTCCAATGACGGCCACAGAAATTTCACCACATAGGTGATATTCACAAGAAGCACATAATCTATAACCATTCCCTCAATACTCTATAGCAATAAAATTTTGAGAAAGACGCTGAGCACGAAGAAGGCCTTAGAAGAAAATGTGAAGAATAATAACAGGCACAATGGGTGGATCAGGTCTGCATGCATGTTGCCACAGCTGGTAACATAGCCGGCAGTCAGGGTGCAAATGCAGGAAGCTTATGGGGGTAAGCTGGTCTTAGAAAAAAAATTTTATTAATGAAGTCACAATTATGAAATCTTCAGGGAACATGTATTTTTGTGTGCTGATTCCAAATATGGAATTTAATTTAATGTACAACATGTCCTTGTGGACTTGATGTAACATGTTATGTAACTTTTTGTGAACAGCTTTAACGAAATTTTGCTGCAGGGAGCTTGCTAGAATGTATGCCGTCCGCTTGTCCTAACAACAAGCTATGCAATAAGGGTAAAATTATTATCCTGCCTATCACACAAGTTGAGTTACAGGGTTATGAACTTCGTACTTCACAAACAGGAAGAAAAATTTGTCTTCCTGTTTCTGAAGTGCCAACTTCAAAATTCTGTAACTCAACTTCTATGACAGGCAGGATGATAATTTTAGCTTTATTGCATAGCTTAATGTCAAGAAAAACCAATGGAATGTATTCTAGCAAGTTCCCTGCAGCAGGATTTCTTGAAAGCTCTCCACAAAAAGTTACATAACATTTTGCATAAGTGCTTAAGAAATTGTTGCACATGAAATTAAATCCACGATTTGGAATCAGCCAGCAAAAATACAAGTTCCCTGAAGATTTCATAATTGTGACTTCATTAATAAAAATTTTTTCTAAGACCCGCTTCCCCCCTTAAAATGAAAAACAACAGAAAAGGCAGTGCATTGCAGATATGGCGGGCCGCACACCAAATCAGCCCAGTTATGCTGCTTGCCAGTCTTATAAAACTACCATTATTTCCTACACCTTCGCCGTTTCCCTTTTGCTACTGGCTAAGGTTATCAGTCAACTGGACACATCTGGAAGAATTAAAATTCCTAAATTTACTTTTCCAAAATTTTGGTTCTATCAGCCGAGCGTGAGGTAAGAGATATAAACATGACAACATGGATCTGTGCCTAGCAGCTCAGAGCCTATGGAGAGCATAACTGCCCTTAAGCACAAGGCACATGCAGCCTTAGCGAGCAACAAAATAAAAACAGATGACAAAAACGTGAGCAGCACCTGAAGGCCCTGCCCATCCCGTAGACGAGCTTCGTAGTTGACCAGCCTAGCCTCGTACTCCTGCTTCTGAGTGAGTGCTTCCTCCAGCTTTTTCTGCAGCTGCTCCACATTCTCCTGTTCCTCACTTCGCGAACCTTGGATGATGTGCTCTAGAAAAAGAAAAAGCTAGGCATGAAGCAGAGCATACCGTTTCCAAATAATGATGATAATGCACGATCTCAACTGCAATCACACTGCCTTTTGCTGAAAATAGCCTAGATGCAGAATAGTACTCAGTGCTTCAAGAGCAAGTACAAATATGGCTTTACACTCAACAAGGCGAGAAAAAAGTTTCCACAACTATTTGCACTGTTTTTTAGCCAGAAATAAACTACCCAAACTTTGCCACAGTAAAGTGATCCTTTTAGGAGTTATCAGCAATAGGTCTTAAAGGGCCCATGGCAAGATATTGGATTACTAAACAAACAAGCACACTGCATGGATTGGGTGATTACAGTCACCTTTACATATGCCAGAGCCGTGCGTGCTTTTTTCGACAGTAAAAATTCAAACCAAAGCTTGTTGTGCTCCCTCTCAATATAGCCAACCTCCTCAGCTAGACAGGTGACAAAAGAGAATCGTTGAGCTACAAAAACCACCCACAGAATCTCACTGGCTATCAAAAATAAAAAAAGGTTAAAGCTTGTCACTGAACAACAGTCTTTCTGAGCATGCAACCACAAAATGTTTTCAACCTGCTGAAAAAGGCCCTGGGAGCTGAAACCGCATTACATTATGCCGAACCTCGCAGTGGAAGAAAGCACATTATTCGAGACAAGGTAACCTCAGTCAGATCGGGACCCTAGCCAGTTTTTTTTTCTCTCTCTCAATTGTGCAGACAGTGCGGCAGGCAACATACCCATCAGCGTGTCGATATCCACCGGGAACCGAGCAAACCGCCTGAAGTCCGGATCATAGCCGTTCTTGTGCAGTACTATCTGAGATATACAACCCTCAATGAGCTTGAAATACGCAGGCCTGGTAAGAAAAAAAAGAGAAAAAAAAAGATCTGAGAGACGAAACGACGAAAGGAATGAAACAGCCACACAAGCATTTCTCAAGAATGCAGCAAAACCCATGAAAAAATAAAAATCACTTAGTTTTGAGCTGTTGGGTCCGACCAGTAAGGACTGAAGATAAAAGCTCTGCTGCTGTGTTGCCAACGGTCTATCTAAAAACACAGTTGGAGGCCGCATGCATACCTGTTTCTGCTAACCGTGACTAGAACAGTGCAGATTTACAGCCAGTCCACAAACACTAACAATGTCTTGCAGCCTTACTTTATCAGCATGACTGCACAATGCAACAGCAATCAAGTGCAGCAATTAGGAAGAATTTCTTTACTACCAGCTCAGTGTTTTTAACCCTTTGTAGGGCAGCAGGACATGTGTTCCGCTTGCTTCAAGTGCTGGCAAACAGAAATCAGTGCACCTAAGTACCATATATTTGTGTGCTGAATACTGCCAAACTATCAGAAAAACTTCAGAATAACGGCCTGAGGGGCAAGTTGGTGCATGATGAAATGAACGGCTGCGCAAATCAGGACACAGACAAGAAAAATGTGGTGTCTCTTTCTTGCCTGTGTCCTGATTTGCGTGCGCATGTGGTGTCTCTTTCTTGTCTGTGTCCTGATTTGCAGTGCGCGTATGGTGTCTCTTGTCTGTGTCCTGATTTGCGCAGCCGTTCATTTCATCATTTTACCAAAAAAACCATTCAGCGTGTTTTATCTTTCGCTAACTGGCCTCCTTGTTGTCCAGTGTGTTTTTACAAACGTGGGTGTACAGTCTGACAAGACCAATCTTGGAATGAAAAAGAAAATTTTTGAAAAATTGTTCAGCTTTTGAGCCGTTTCTATCAATTAACACCTTCATAATAGTTCTAGAAGAAATTTTAAATTCTAATGAATGAGGTCTTATATGTCGAAAAGACTGATGTACAGATATGTACTGCATTTGAGGACTTTCTATGAAGTCATTGGTACAACTATGTGCCCCTTTTTTCTACAAAACCAGTGGTCGAAACGGCTCAAAAATGAAATTTAGCAATTTCTACAGACATTCTGAGTGCAACTTTACCAATTTTATGCATGTGAGACATGCACAGAGCTTGCGCCTTATAAAGGGTTAAGGTTGCTAAAACCCCCGACTGAAGCCAGAATGGTCCATAAGTAAATCCTGTGGAACTCACTTGACAATGACATCATCCCGTATGCATAACAAGTGCTGCAGTATTGACAGGAAGGACATTTCGCATGGCGTGCCAGCCACTGCACTCTTCAGCAGTTGGAAGCACTCGGTGACATCAGTGGGAAGGAGTCAAGGTCTGTGCAGTTGCACCATGTGAAAGTGAAAGTGCACGTTTTTCATGAGGCAATGACAACGTGCAGCTAGAAAAACGTGCAGCTAGCACAAACAACCGGACGCTGAAAACACTCTTTACTGGCCAGAAGCATGCCAAAAAAAGTAAAGAAGATGCTGGGTATCAGTGTAGATGACAGCTTTGAATGGGCAATACTGCATCAAATAGCGGTAATTTTCAGTTAGCGCCTATTAACAAGCATCTGAACAGATTTTCAGGTCACTTGAAGTGGCAGTCACCAAATTATTTTTTAAAAAAATGCTAAGAGCATTACAACATGCACATTCTCATATGGCACCTTTGCTGAAAAGAAAGAGTTATGACACTGCACCTAGAAGCAAAAAAAAAGAATTAAAGAAAGCAATGCACAAAGAGGAACAGTTACAATTAACAATACCAATATACCATTGTATTCTCACATATTAATATCACCATGGGGATATTTTTGCCTTTTTGTTCATAATTGCAGAAAAAAAATTGGAAGAAACTTTACAATTCACACAAAACTCAACTTTAACTACAACTAGGTGCAAGAATTATCCCCACAACAAGGTTAAATAAAGGATATTTCCACTCTTGAGTGATGCTTTCGCATCTCTGTGAAAGCTCCTCGAAGTCAAAGTCCTTCGTTTCCTTGAAGATGTTGAGCTGGAGAGCCAGCTCAGGGCTTTCGATAATTTCATTTAGAAGATTCTACAAAAAAAAAACAAAAAAAATGGCACTGTGATTCAGGTTACGAAGTTTGGTGCACACCAAATTCTCAGTACACTGTGTCGCTACACTGACCTCATAGATGTCCATCATACCAGCACGCATAAATTCATTCCGAAGGTGCAATCTAAAGTCAAAGTCTTCTGTGCCAGAAACCAAAGCATTGATGAGCTGGATGCACGCTACCTGTAAGAAAAATACAACAGATGAAGGAAAGGAAAGGAAATGCAGTTTTTACACTGCGTACCTTACACTCTAATTCTATGTACCATATGAATGTATTCTATGCACCAATATCCAAAACAGACCCAAAATCTGCGCACTGCACAAACCTTGGTGAAAGGTTGGATAAAAAGTACAGTAGAATCTTGATAACACGAATCTCACGGAGACTCAAAAAATATTCCTATCATCTGCGATTCGTACCACCAAAAATGGACAAAATCCACATGAGAACTGCATTCACGTACATCGGTTTACGGCTTACAGGCTGATCCCCACCGTTCACTGCTCACACAACTGGCGATCGCAACATTAGCGATGCATGGGTCGCTTGTCACTGCTCACGGCAATGTGTGAGCAGAGTTTAGTGCTCGAGGGTGCTGTCATGGCTCCTGCGTTTGTATCATCCATAGAGGCGTAGGGGAGTGCTTGGAACACCTGAAATTCTGTACACTGTACACAATGCACTCCAGCCAGGAAATTTTACAAACTTGTATCACCCCGAAATTCGTACCAACCGTGACCATATCATCACGGTTCTACTGAACAATTTTGAGAAAAAGGGTGCTTTTCTGGACGCACTCTGAGAGAATCGTTGTCCCTGCACGCCAGACCGGCCACAATGGGTGCGAACCTCTCCCGTTCCTCCAACTCCGCACATTCGGTGATAGCTTTGAGAACTTTTTCGTGTCTGCAAACAAAAAAAAATCTCCCATGAGCAACCATAAATAAATTCTACTTCAGCATAAACTAACAGAAACAGGTGCTTGCTGGGACAGCAAAATTAACGTACAAAGAAAAAAACATTTAAAAAAAAGTGCAGTCATGTCCATGAGTGCTGGAAGACCCTGCTGCACGAATGCATCAGCTCCTCCTCTTCTTACAACCTCCTCTATCCGGACACTAAGCAAACCAAACTTGAGCGACCCAGTGCTACTACTGTGCCTTTGCTCTCCACATAACCTCTGTGAATTTAGACGTGACATGCGTTCCTGTATCAATAAAGACGTACACGTGCATAGGATGAGAGCTGCCTTAGAAGCTAATCTATTCTGTCAATGCTTCCTTCCTTGTCTACAACTATACTTCTTCTCCACCTTCTTGCAAAGCCACCTAGTCCTAGAAAATTCTTGTGCTTGAACAGAAAACCATGGACATGATAGGCACCAAGGTCCACGAATGAAGACAAATACATCCCTGTGTTAAAACCATTCTTAGCAGATGCACCCATACTTTCCAGTGAGCATGCTTCTCAATGTTTGCAATGTTCTTCACCATCTTGTGACTCATAACAACGTACGGTTAACCTCACTATAACAAAGCTATAGGGGTCCGGCGATTACTTTGTTATAGCCCGTATTGGCTGAGCTTCCAAGGGGAATCGTCATTCTTTCGTTATATCCATTATTTCGTTATAAACCGTTTCATTATGACGAGGTTCAACTGTAGTAAGCTTCCTTTAAAATAAACTTTATAAGACTATAAATCTAGTCAGCTCATCAGAATATCAGCTGAACAGAAGTGCCTGAAACATTGGTTTGTGTAGGTGGAGAGAGGCGCTCTCAGTTATCTGCTAACGAAGCCAACGCAAATGAGCGTAAGTCTTTTTCTCAACTCTGTTTTCTAGGTCACACAGAAGGGTTTTGAGCCTGGAATGTCCTAAAGGCTGCTCACAACCTTGCTCCTCCCAAAGAAAGCCATTAGTGAGCTTAAAGTGCGAAATGTGATAAATTAGGTGTCACATTCAACAACCAAAATTCAGCACACCTCTTGATGAGGCAGAGGAATGCTTGCTTATACAAACCAGCCCATTAATGCTTTCATGATGCAGCAGGAGTTCACATTAACCAATGAGGAGAGGTTTAATGGTTCGTCTAGAACCACGTTATTTTTTGCAGTGTGTCCATGAGAAACTAAACAATGGTCCCCAAACTGTTTGGCATAACAAAAAATTCAGCTCAACGAAGTTCATCTAAATGTAATTTTGCCGCCAAAAACTTCAAAAGAGTGGGGCAAGGGCTGGAAAGGCGTACCCATTAGGCGGAACTATGGAAACGGCGGCAAGTAGTTTCACTACATCCACCATGACGTTAGGCTTGGTGACATCCATGCTGGCAGAGACGATTGTGAGTGCCGATTCGTGCTCGTAAACGTATTTCAGGCCAGGCTGCAGATAAAAAAAGTTGGGCACATCAATAAAGAGCACCCACTGCTTCTTTGCAAGTGAAAATGACACTACCAAAAACCAAGGTCAGCCAGCAAGCCAGGTCAGAGGGAAATTGAATTAAAAATATAAATTACCTTTGAAACTACTGAATGTCATGCAGCAGAAAGGGAACACAGAAAAAAAAAACTATTTGAGCCAACTCGCATTAACAAACCCGCAATCCTGCCGACAATTTCACACTTGGTCCTTTTAGACACGCAAAAACTAGTAGGCGATCATTAGTTGTGAATGCAAATAAACCATGGGATTTCAACACTCGTAGAAAGCGTTCTAACAGCTTTCTAGGCTGCGAGCTGCCAAACACAGACAACTGGAATGCTTCGTACATGAAATCATGTAAAAAAAAAGTGCCACTTTTACTGATGACACTTGACTATTAGCTCAGCAGGTTTACAAAAAAAAACCTGCAGTAGTTTACACACACGTAGGCTTCAGTAAGGCATTTTGGGAAGGTACACTGACTGGATCACTATGTAGGAGTGCCTGCAACATCTGTATCAGTCGTAAACAAGCTATAACGATGTAAACTGTGAAACAAACAGTCAACACGAACTGCTTACCGTGTTGTTCATAAGTGCTCGAACACAACGAATAACTTCGTGCTCAATTCGTTCATACCGGTTGTCCCTGGGGTGGCTGGGCAGAAAACGAAGTACAGATGTGACTTTAAAAGTGAGTATTAGCAACACTTTGTGTGTAGCCAAAACAGGCCGAACATTGCTACACATTTTTGCTGGCGCTATCAGAGAGCTCGTCTTGCCTTTCATATAACCAAGTCCACCTGTTCGAGATAAAAGGCAATTTATCCAAACAAAGACAACAAGCTACAAGGAGTTTACCTCGATGAAATTTTACAGCCGAGAACTCACTCTTTAAATGAATGTGTCCACCTGTACAGGAAGAAAGGAATCTAACAAAATAAAACAAGAATGTGAAACCCCTACGGAGCAACCTTGCCGGAATAATATCACACAGAGAACTAACAGTGACATGCCACCGCATCTGAGTTGGCACCAGATCAGCGGCGGAGGTGAATTTTTGCATAATGAGTGTGCCATAAACAGCACTGGGCAACATGCATTAGCTGTCTACCCAGCGCTACATGAAAGTTGAAAGCATTCAGCTAACATATTTATACCTCTATAGCTAAGCTCCTTTTGAACTAAAAAGTGCACATGATGGTATAACTTGCCTTTTACGGAAGAGTGTTTAGCTAAGCAAAGAAAAAAAACACAGAGATACATTTCACACGACACTCTAAGAAAAAAGCCAGAATGGCTACAAAAAGGCATAATGCCCAAGATCGCAAATCACCGAAACAGTTTCAGCTTTATCAATAACATGAAAATTTTAGGTACAACTTACTGTTTACACCTTTGGAGGATTTTCAGCAGCTTGTCCATTCCTTCCTTCAAGAAGTCCTTCAGCCAACTGCACAGACGCATGTACAAAAATATGCATGCCGTTTGCGAGAGTGCCACAATGTTAACAGGATTATGTAGCCAATTTCCAAGCATTATATGTTTTTAAGTGTGCCATGTGGTAGCGGTTGGGATGTAGTGTCCCAACCATGTGCCCACAGCCAGAAAACAAGTTTTTTTTTTCATTGGCACCAGACCGGTTGGCTGCAGAAAACCTACACTCAATTTTACAAAATTTTCCCAGTAGGTAACAGTGCTCCACAACACAAGCAAGCTGCACTCACCGTAAATTAAGACAGTAACCATGAAAAATCAGTATAGCACTGTGCATGTCACAAAGCAAAACTTTAAGACAAAGTGAAAACGCAAGACAAATAGCCCTGGCATGAGTGGCAAGGGTCCGAGTGATGTCATGAGGTAAGCTGGGAGTCAGCTTTTTGGGGAAAAAAACGTATACTATAATTCAACAGAAGTACCAAACATCACAACTTGTTTATGTCACTGCTGCAGTAGTGGCGTGGGTGCCATGAAACCGCAGCTCCCAATAATGCAATCGTTTCGCCTTCATAAATCAGTTGCATAAAACCTCTCAAGTCATGCTCGACTCCTCATAGCTAGCACCTGGTGAATGTAGCCACACCACCATGGTTTAGCAGCACAAGGACCTTAGTTAAAGGGGCACCGAGGATGTACTGAAGCCAGCCTGTACTGATATACTATCGCATACTAATGACAAAGACACTACTTTCACGGAAAATAAAGCTTCTAAGAGCGAGAAAGGGCCAACAAATGAACCACAGGTGTCGCCACTCCACAGGTCTTGGTCCACAGAACCCAGAGACCATCAACACTGCCTTCACTTCCAAACAGGGAACACGGAGTCCTTTTTGATATGGACATCACACGCTTGAAAGGAGTGGCAGGAAAATACTTAAATCTTAATTTTTCAGCAGTAAATGTCTCTTTTGCTGCCAGTCAAACATAAACATTGCCAGAAAGAGCCACATAATAGATTTTTATAGGGAACTAAGTTGTATGCAGTTGTCCTTAGAGTCCCTTTAAAAAACGCAGTACTGAGCAGAGTTTAGAAACCTCACAGATGTGATACTCATAGAGGTAAACTTAACCTCCGCAAAATTTACAACAGCTACCACTTGAGGAGGTTTCATGGAAACTGAGTGCAACCATGCTCAGTGTAGTCGCAAAAAGCAACTCACCGGTGCAACGATGATAAGGTCCCAGGAAATGCGACCAATGATCAGTCATCCGGTATCTGCCTCGCGAAACCTAATTGTGTTAAGCAGTAACTAAGGAGTTCGTGTCTCTCTGACACTTCTGGCTAGAAATTTACTTCAGTCGAAGCAGATACAAAATATGTGGCTTCATGTAGCATAGGCCCCGCTTTACTTAACCACAGACCCCTAGAGAGCCGACCGTGTGTGCTAAACTTTAATTACACATAACGCCCAATGATAAAGGGACAGTCTACTGCCGGAGAATCGTATAAATATGCTGGCATATTCTTGTAGATCTTTCCCCATATTGAGGATAGAAATAGTGGTTTTCGCAGGAATTTATATTTTAATATTTTAGATTGGCAGAATCAGGCCAGACCTGATGGTCGCGCCTCGCTGAGCGAGCGAGACTATTATATGAAAAAATTATGTTTTAAACTGTCGTGCTGTGTTTTACAGAGCCACAAAAGGGCATTCGTTTATTTGGGCAAGGAGCTTTCAATTGCCGTAAAAATGATGTGGTCGATAAAAGTCAGTAGACTGTCCCTTTAAGTTACTGCATAGCATCAGACACTAAAAGTGCGCTGGAACAAGGACTGCCTGTGATGTCTAACAAAAGAGTGATGGTGACGGGCTGATACAATAATGCCACAAATTTTTGTGCCCCATCAGCAGCCCTTTGAATTAAAAAAAAAAATGCAGCATTAATCACCTGACTGGGTTGTTCGTGAGGGCTATCCGCAGAGATTCGATACCACGAAAGAGCTTGTCAGGAGACGTGGTTTCACTGCTGAGAAAGTTGACGTAGTCCGCAGCAGACTCGTATTTGCTGCTCCTTTTGCCCCCCTGAAGATAGGAAAGAAGGTAAAGAAGAAAAAAACAAGGCCACGATTCCAAGCTATAACATTTCTACAAGTATTTCGTCAGCCCCAAGTTACAAACATGAATTACTAGCTAAGCTCTTTCATCATGTCTTCTCGTGTTGTTTTTTTAAGGACAAATACATGGCCCTTTTTTTTAATAAAGTAAGGAGGAGAGAAGTACAGTTATGCACATTTAGTTAAGTTTAGTTTAGTATGCACATTTACAATTCCGCACGATCCCATCATCAAGACGCGTTAACTTGGTGCGCAAAGTAATTTGGCCACGTGTCAGACATCGCTGCTACATTTGGTAGAGTTCGCACAACTGCATTTTGCTTGCTCTCAACCATCTGATGCATTCAAGCTCCTGCTTCGAGGGCTGCTGGTTCAGGTACACCCCTCAGAACCTTCAACATAGCAGCGTTAGCCTCAGGGCACATCAGATGCAAGCTCCACTATGAAGTTCACACAAGGTTCATCAAATTGGCATCTTTAAAACTGGCACAGACCTGCCTGTAAGCCTACCGTGCAGAATAAATACTGAAAACGAACATATACTCACAGCGGCTGTACCCTTCAGATGCATCGACAGCATCTCTCGCTTCTCCATCAGCGTTCTATTTAGCAGTGGTTCCCGTTTTTCATCGGTCAGATTCATGTCATCCTGCAAGCCAGGTGGGAAGGATAGGTATCACACACGCTGAGTGCAAACACTTCGCTGGGATATTGGCTGAAAGGAGGCAGCAAATCCCCACACATACCATAAAAAAAAAGAGCAATGCTGCTGAGCAGCTGCAACAGGTTAACTTTTTGTTGCTGCCTATATATACTATACAAGCAGATATGGACACTGCCTCGAGTGGCCTACAGGTGAGTCCAAAGCCCAAATAAGAACTCAGAGTATCAAACAGCAGTTCTTCACTACCGCAATATCAAAAGTACATAATCAGAGGCTCTCTCTCTGTACGTGTTTGTGTGTGTGCACACTGAGAACAAGATGACAGAAGAGCAATACGGTAGGTTGAAACATACAGGTGCCATCAAAGGTAACTTAAGACCACATTACAATGAACCAAGCACTTCACATATTTGTTCTGTGTGGTAATATCATCAAAGAAAAAAATTTCTGGTTGTTTAGCATAGCTAAGCAGGAAATATTGCCGGAACCACACATAGGGAACCACACACACACTTCAAGCATGACTGAGGTGTCCGCTGACCGAGGGAGCCAGTTATGTGCCTTTCCTTTCCTCAAATAGAGGGAGTCTAATCCCTTCCACTGGTTTTGAGAACCGGAAAGGTGCATAACTGCCTCAATTTATAGCTGGATGCCATCTCCTGCTCACAGCAAGATTGAGATGCCCACTGACCCAGTAAGCCAGTTACACTTGCTACTCACAGGCTACACACACACAGACACACTGCTGAAACCCTGAAAGTGCAACTAGAAGTGCTTTCAACACTAAAATAAAAGATGTTATGCTATGAAAGAGGACAGATATGGTAATAGCATTTAGAAGCCATCCACAGCAAAAATCGTATTCATAAATGACTGGTGAATGTGGAAGTGAGACCCTTGTGCTCAAACAGAGCACAAACAAGCACAGCAACAACACTTATGGGCCAAAATCTTCATGAAAGCATCAAAGCCTCTCTGCCTTGTTCTCACCATTGTTCCTAACATAATAAGAACGTGACTACTTGGAGAAGGTGTAAAGTTCTGACTTTTCAAAGCTTAATTTGATGCAAAACTGGATAATGTTTCCTGGACTTCATTTATACAATTTATTCAGTTTAGTTCGAAGCTTTTATATATACTGCACAGAAATTTGGAGCCTTTTAGGTTTTCAGTGGCAATGGCTTCCGGGCTCACAAACAGACCTAAGTTGAATGCACACATAAACGGAGAATACCCAGCACTAGGACATAACGCAGCAATTATATATACAATATCAGTCATAATTCCTCTTTGCAGCAACAAATGCGTGCATATTTTCCAATGCTAAGATAAGTTTCAACATTTGCACTTCGTACTTGAATGCACATGACCAGCATGCAGCTCGAAGTTAACAAGCCAATCCTTTGTACGCATCTTATAAAACTTTGAAGGCTTCACAATTTCTTCAAGTGAATATGCCAGATAAACTAGAAACTTAGCTTCTAACCAGGTTATCTCAGCAGTAGAAACTACAAGTAAGCACCGGTGGCAATGGCTATGTCGCTGTGTAAAAATCATTCTCCGTCTCCCCTGCTGCGCACACGTGATGCATACTTTTCTTTTTTGCTGGCGTTAATCAGTCTCAGGAAAACTGCCCTGCGTCAGGAGACAAAAACACTGCATTCTGTCCGTGCCAATTATGAAGTGGTCATGGGCTCCCAAGTATTCACAAATATGTAATCCAGTAGCTTTTGAGGTTTAATTAGCACATGTCACGAAAGCATTCAGAGAATAGGAGTGGCAATGATTAGTTCCAAAAAAATTATTCCCATCATATTAAACCAAGAAATAGTACTAAGAACTATGGTTGCAACGCAACAAGGTGGCAACATATGCATTAGCATACATGTATTACTGTTCACATGTGAACCTCCATGTTGTGAGGGTAGCACTTCTGTCTGCTTCTGCGCTGTACTGTTCATGGTCTCCTACCCTTGCTTTCACACTAATCCTTCAAAGCCTGTACATGCACAAACAAGATGAAGAATACCACTAGCGACAGATGTTTTTGATAATCAAAAAACTTTCACTCAAAAAGGAAGTTACAAACCTGTAGAAAAACAAGCCAGAAGTTGTGCACAATGTCAATTTAAGCTGGATTCTAGGCAAGACGTGTGCACATTTACAAACAAAATGGAAGCACCAACCATTACCAGAACAAATGCCACCAAATACTGTACTATGTTTGTGTATGGCATAATGATAAGAGGCAAAGAAACAGGGCCTACCAGCATCCTTTCAAACTCTCGGTTCACGTCATCTTCCATGAGGCTGTTGACGTACACCTCCACGGCAGGCTCAGCCGCTGAGTAGTTCTCCGACGTAGGTCTCGGCTGTGTCGGGTAGGGCTGGCCGCCGCCCGCCTTGGACGGCTTCTTTCGACCTCGACTTCCAAACATATCCAGCTGGAACGTGAAAGAGCAATGAGTTAGCCTTGGAGAAGAAATGTTGTAATCAAACGGGGAGATCACCATTAATTTGCTTCAACAGATTTAAGTTCGTTTGTTGGCAAGACCGTGGGCTCAAGCAAAACACTGGGTGTACCTATACCATGGGGCCAAGCGATGGAGACTCGATACAACACCTGACAAATAACGCACTCATCCAACACTCCCAGACGTGCTTATCTACAGTGAATTACGGCCACTTCAGACTAATGAGTAAGCTCATAAAATATAAAAGTAATTGATGTGCTCATTGCTCATTAATTTCCTCAAGCTGGCTTCGAGGATACTTCTGAAGTAATAACTTACATGCAAAGTTAACTTACATAGTTATGCTTATTAGCCTCCTAGGACTGTGGAGAATGACTGTATTTAAGCAACAATATTAACAAGTAAATACTCTGCAGACTTTGTTAATGTGTTTTTAAAGTTTTTAACAATCAATTTTTATTTGCTATGCTTCTAGCTACCACTTTTGTCCTTGAATCAACATCATCCAAACAGGCCCTTCCCATAATGCTAGCAAGAGCAACACAATATTCAGTCTCATGAAAACTAAACAAGAGCAAGAAGTTTGCTCCCACTTATGTGGTTTTAATGTGCTCTATTAAAATGCACTTAGAGCTGCAGCGCCTAGCACATGTCACGTCCCTGGCAATGCAACTTCCAGCAGGGTAATAAAGATATATTCTGAATACAGAAGTGTTGTGGCAAGATTCCTAATGTTCAAGAAAATAATCGCACTGCTGCATGTAGCAATAAAACATGATGAATCTTTTTGGACTGTCTTTCCTTCTCTTGCCTGAATAGGAATTTATTGAGAGCCCAGAAAACAAACACTTATTTGTTTTCTGTTAGAAAAAGACCACAGACATAAGATGATACAAGGCTTTTGTTTACAATTCTACATTATTATTATTATGCTAATGCCTTCTGTCTCTAGACAAAAAAAAAATGTATGCAAACTTCGTGTCCTCACTATGGAATTCAGGGACAGGTACTGTCACGCTAACATGGAAAATGCAAGCCCATTACATCAAGTGGAATGATGTAACGTTAAAATAAAGCCAGGCCCTTTGATGCTCAAAAGAGAGACGTTTTGCCAGTGAATGCATTACAAAACTAGAAAGCTTCAAACAGCCAGCGCATAGCTTTATAGACATGTTCATTCAAAGAATCACTACATTATTTGGGAAAAAAGAAAGTATTGTACGCTTTCTGTTGCAGCGCTACGTGAGGCTAGTATGCAGTGCGAAAGTGAAAGCTGCGCGTGTCGCCCGTTAGACCAAAGCCAGCGCTAAAACTACAAAACAACGACGGCAGACAAAAATACCGCAAAGCACGTGCAAACAGCATAAGCCCATTGCTTCTGGCGCCAGCAAGTGACAACGCAACGCGCAGTGGGGCATCTATTAATAGGAAGTGTCAGGGGCACAGTTTTAGCTGAAGTATGCCATTATTAGCTGAACGAAAGAGGAGGCGAGAAAAATGCCGAGCGCTTCTGGATTTAGAAGATCCTTTTGCAATGAACGTGACAGGTTAGCGAAAACGCCCGATCCCGTGAAGCGACGGCGGATAGACCGTTATCCGTATCACCGCAACCAGGATGCCGTAAGCTTCCAGTGTTAAACGTGCAGCGCCGTGTACAAATGGCAAACTTACCAGCATGACTGATGACCTTTTATTAGACATGTTAGCCAAAGCTCATGGCATCTTAGCTGGATAAAAAGAGAGACAACAACGAGGCAAACAGTGCGTAAGCAGACGTCACGGAAACACGTTTCTGTTGTTACGTGCACGGGACTCTGAGCAGCTCCAGCTGCAGGTGTTGTTCCGCGAAAAAGCCTAGCTAAGTCGCAAACAATGGTCCAATTCTCGTCCAGCCGAGAGATGTTGTGCAGCTACAGAAAGAAACGGGCCTTTTCAAACGTCACTTGAAGCACGAGAGCAAAATCCCACCTGCGCGCGTCACCTACAAACGACGATCCGAGGTAGCAGGTTACTATGAAACACGCAGTGACAGTGCACGGAAATGGGGCATTTCTAACCTTCTCAAATGCCTATTCACCGCAGTTTTTTTTTTCGATTCCGATCTTAAAGTGCCACATTAGAAGAGGTACCAGCACCGTTACTTCCTGTTCGCTGTTGCAACCCAATTAACGGTTACTGGAACGGCGAGTTTTTCGGCCGTCAGCCGGCTTATGAACATTTCACACCTATATCACGCTGTCCCTGTGTCACCTACCGATGCGCGAAGCTATTTGACACGCCGGCAATGAGCCAAGATTTAATCTTGCAGTCGTGGAGGTGCGTTGACGCTGGGAAACGGGTGCAGACCGATCGGGCCTGCCGAGCGGCTAGCAACTCAATCACAGCCCTGTCAACGCTACGGACACGCGCACGGCACCTTCGCACGGCTGGAAATGCATCAGTTGACACTTACTTTCACGGCGTTCGGTTTTTATCCAAGTTCAGAGTTTACCACAGGTGCCACACCGCCCAAAGCGACCACCATGACCTCCTGTCGACCAAGCGGCCCCCTAGCGGACGCCTAACGAACTTTCAACATCGGTATATGTTTCCAGGAAGACGAGCGCGGCAAGACAACCGAAAAGGAGGTCAACTCGAGCACAATACAGGCGCTGGAGACTTTATTAGGCTGCCGGCTGCTGGAAACAAGACGCTGCTCTGGCATCGCCCAGCGGGCAAGCGCAATGCGCGCATTGCGTTGATGACGTCAGCTCATGAGCGCGCACGAGATCTGCAACTCCCGTTAGCTCCCGCCTTTTTTCTGCGCACTCAAACGGTGACTCAGATGGTTTATATTAAAACAGTTGCCAGCTTGCGTCGCCAGACTTGTTGTCTGTGTGGGGCGGCGACCGACGTGACAAAGGCCACCTAGAGTTTGCTAGAACTCCGGCTGTGCCGTGGGAGCAGCTGACGCTTCGTTCTCTTCATTTGCGGTCGCGCTACAAACACGCTCGCCTGAGCTTTAATTACGCGAATGCGAAAAACACAGTAAAAAGCGAAAGAGAGGTACGTACAGAGAACCGGTAAGAAAACAGCTGCGGCAAGGAGGTTATGCTCAATTTATTACTCGCGCGCGCGTGGGGATCAGGTTTATGAAGAATTCGTAATGAAGAAGAAAGCAGGTGGTCACGGCTGAGTTGAGCGAAACGCAGCGGACAGAGGTGTGAAGTATCATTCAGTGAAATGCTCTACAGAAGTCATTGTGCTGAAAGAGAGGGGACAAGTACGGGTCAAGTGACATCGCTGTTGTTTGTCGTAACGAAATACACCAGCGCTCACCTGCTGGTCAATGAGATTACCATACATGTAGACTTGGTACATATATGACAAGATGTTGGCCGTGTATGGTCCATATATGTACTATCAGCAACAAATGAAACGCGAACAAGAGAACTGAAATTCCAACACCGAAACACCAATATATTTTCTCCTGGAGAGGAAGTAGAAGCGATGTTGATTAACACTTCTAAAGGACAGTCTTCTCGCATTCGAACTGAAATTACCCTGCTTGTAGTAATATCCCTCCAGCTCAGGTCATCTCATTTTTCTCTTCCCGTTTCAATTATCTTGTTCGCTTTTTATTTCTTGCTGATAATACTTATATGGGTCATATGTGAGCCGGGAATCAGACGCTATCGATAATATGCCATTTGTGGTCATTTGATAGGCCTAGGCTTGCAGTAGGTGCTTTGCTTGCTGTAGCGAAAGTAATAATGCAATCGCTTCGTACTGGAAGACGAAGAAAAGGCTTAGACCGTATGCGTGTGGGGTGGGGGAATGTGTGTGTGCATTCGTGCGCAGTAGCAAGAGTTTCTTTTCAGTTATCTGATTCTTGCATAAAGGAACCTGGCCATCCATCATGAAAATTTTCACCTGGGAATAGAAGTGGAATTAAGTGGTTTTAACTGAGCTTAACTGGTTCCAATTCGACGCCCAAAGGGAGACAACTAGCCCCAGTTTTCCACCACCAGATATATACAGCTGGGTCCCATTTGGGAGCCATATGGGAGGAACTAGTCTTTTTTGGAGGCCAAATAAAAAGCAGTTGGTTCCGTTTCAGAAAGCAAAAACAAAAATAAAATTACAAGAAAGGGCAGCTACAGGTTAAGGAACTCAGAAACACAGTTGCAAG
The DNA here is from genome assembly GCA_030143305.2 of Amblyomma americanum. Lineage (NCBI taxonomy): Eukaryota > Metazoa > Arthropoda > Arachnida > Ixodida > Ixodidae > Amblyomma > Amblyomma americanum. The sequence goes on along the minus strand of JARKHS020006605.1, from coordinate 179,340 downwards.
TTGGAAGAGTGCTTCACACTCTTTTTTTTTTCCACACCAGTTTTGGCAGAAAATCGCAAAAAGTGCGCCCGTTCGTGAGACTACCTTGTCAGCCAACACAGTCTTTTTTTTTTCTTATTACACAAATAGCCGACCACGCGGGATCGCCTGCGCAGTCGTCGCAGTGTGTCCTGTACGAGACTCAGCATACATCAGCACGCTTAAAGTACGTTACGAAAGGGACCGAGCTTGTCGGGACATTAAGCTAGATGGCGCTGACCGCGGTGCTCACGTTCGTACGTGTCTTATTAATATCCAGTTCATATTTCTGCTGCTGCTGTTTTCATCGTTTTGTCGACAAAGAGCGGACTTCGCCGACTGAGCTCCAGGTCTTCCAGCCGCTCAAGCGAATCGTGGTCCGGTGGATTCTTTTTCACCACACAAACTCGTAATTTTTACGCAACCTGGCTATCTTCCCCAACAAATTCTCCTGTCCCCATTTTTTAAATCACCTGCAGTTGCCCAAAAATGGCTGGAAGGTCTAATCGTCGATAGTCCCACTGCGCAGCCACTATATTTCACCGGCCCAGAAGGCCATCAAAGCACTACCTCAATATTTGACGTACACCGGCTTGCGTGGATGCCTGCAGACACTTTTGGCTATTTTATTTCTTTTCAGTGGGCTCCATTGATGGCTTTATTCAGCCTTGTCACTCTCTCCCCTTGCATTTCCTTTGTCACCCTCGTCCGCAAGTCTAGGGCAGCCAACCGGGCATATTGTGCCCGGTTAATCTTCCGGGCTTTGCAATCTACGCTGTGTCCTGCCTGTGGCGCAGTGACGACAGTGTCACGAACTCTCCAGTTGCAGTTAGTGCGCGGACGACAGAGAGAGTCAACAATTGATGCGCGGGAACATTCGCGGCCCATCAGCGCGCGTACGCGGAGCTGTTGACCCTCGCCAAGGACACACCCTCGCCAGAGCCGGGCGAGACGGTCCTCCGCCGCCCACGCCTCCTCCTCCGCTCCCTGTGAGGCAATGGAGGGGTTTTTGCTCGGGGCCAAGCCCCTCCGTCCTTGGCGCTGTCTTCGGCGGCATCCCAAGAGCCCGCTGCAAGCAGCTCAAAACAGCGCAGACGGGAAGGGTTTCTATAAGTATGCTGCAAACGAGCGTAGTTATATATCTCAGCGGTCTACGTTTCGCGTTCGTTTGCGAATCGCAAGTCTCCAAGAATCGCATCTGCAAGTACCCACGAAAAACGGAATTATAAGTTGCTTCGTTTTTTGTTTGTTTTTTTAAACATCATAAAAGATTCCAAACGCGAAAATGAAGTCGCCTGTGATGCAAACGTCAGAGCGCAGAATAAAGCCTTTTTGTATGCACACCACGTCCTTCATTCCTATCGTGCAAGTCACAGCGGGATGTTCTATGCGTATCCGGTATAAAGGTATAAGCGTCTTCGTCTAGCGACGCCGTGGACTAACAGCTGTTGACGTAATAGTTTACATCACTAGCGGATTCGTGGGTTCCGATTTTCACTTTCTTTCTAGCAGCGCGCGAAACGGGAGAGGAGCATTGCGGCCGCTCAAGCGCTTTGCTAGCGGCTGCGGCTGCGCTGACTACATGACGTCATGTCATGGAACCGGCCAATAGGAGAGCGCTGCGAAGCGCGGGCTATTCGAATATTGCGCCATCTGTCCGCAGCTCGCGAAACACTGAGAACACAGGTGCCATTGCGCAAACGTCTCCACTTATATATTTTTAACAGCTGTTCAGTTTTCTAACTGAACTTACCGGGCATGTGTCCACTAGTTTAAAAGTCTGTTAAATACGCTTAGGTAGATATATGGGAGGCAGAATGGTACATAACGCATTACAAGTAATTAATTACTTGTAATGAATGAAATTTTTTGTAGTTTTGTAATTCATTGATTGCTTTTTCAAACGCTAACGTTTCGGGTAATTCAATTACTTTCTCCTGTAATTCACTACTGGTAACCAGTTACTTTTTTCATCCAAAAACAAGTTTTACCACCGGTGCAACTTTGAGAACCTCAACCCGTGACGGCAAACACGGGGATGTTTTCTTCGTGACAGAGCTGACCGGCTACGGAAAAGTATCACGCATGATCATGTCCGCACCCCAACCGGGTCGCTAGAGTTCTCGTCCCGAGATATATCACATGACCGCTCTGCAAAAACCCCCCTGTCCTCTGAGATGGCGCTGCAAATTACCTCCCACTACACCCAACTCGGAGGCTTACACACAAAATACGGAGCAACAACGAAGCGCGTCGCTTCATAGAAGACTTGGATCTAAACTAAGAAGCACTAGCTGCCCAAATACGAGCTGGTGCATAAGGTGTTCATATGTTGTAACACCGCCCTCCACTACTGCGCATACACTGAAAGAGTGTTCAGTGCAGCTGCCGGTGTCTTCACGGGGAAATGCGGGAAAATTAGTGACGACAACTTCTAAAAACAACTGCACTTGAACATTGACAACGTGTAACAAAACACAGAGCAAGCCACAACAGTTCTAGTCTAATTAAATTTGCGTTTTGGCAGTAAAAGTTGGAAGGAAAATAACGCAATAGTAATCGATTACTTTTCTGAAATTGATCAGTTACATGTCCGGGGCTGTAACTGACTACTGGGATCGGCTACATTTCAGACATAGTAATTGTAATTGTAGTCGGTTACTTATTTTCTGTAACGTGGCTGCTAGGAGATTTGTAATTTGTACCAAGTAAGCCCTATCGCTGGGTCGCTGTCCATGCGACATCTAACAGTGCCCCTTGAGTTTCATGCACACCATTCTCCTTGTAGGCCTTGGCTCAGAGTAAGAGGCACACCAAGTAATGTGCCAGGCGTAAAATGAGTTGTGCATGAAGCTCCCCAGCCGCTCTGTGAAGGCATTAAGTATGAACGAAGTTGTTAATTGGCACCGAAGCAGAGGGAGTTTGAGGTCAATGCCCTCCGCAATGTCGCAGCTTCTCTAGTGCCCTGGTTGTAAATGTTGCTATTGTAAATGACGGTGCAGGTATAAGGATGCCACGATTTCCAGCACACACTGTAAAAGGAACATGGAAAATTTTTCAGTATGGCACAATTAGCGATGCTCTCACGCATTAAGAAGTTCAAGCTCGGTGAGACAAGTTTCCAATCTGCCCTGTAAACGGATGTACGAGAGCCGACCACCTTCCGAGCTTCGATATATATATATATATATATATATATATATATATATATATATATATATATATATATATATATATATATATATATATATATATATATATATATATAGCGAAAAGTGCATGCAATGCCATATTTGTCACAGGCGCAACGTCGAGCTGTTTCGAGCAACAACGCTGCACGCCGTATCAGTGTTAACCGGCATTCGGAACAAACGGCTTCTGTGCAGGAGGTTGAAGTGGTACGACGCATTCAAAATGTTAAATCTCAGGCTGCAAAAAATTGTTAGGGACACTTAGGCACCACCTTAAGGATATGACGCGATAACTTTTATGGGATAACGCCCATATGTGCAGAATTGGTCACTCTCTACTTAACGTCCATAGATGCCTGGGAGTCCTCATACCACTCCTGGCGAGTGGTGCAGCGGTTATAAGAGATGCGCCATGCACTGCCCCGCGATGGCAGGTGCTGCCACCGGTGGGGCTTGTGCGACCCAGATTGCTCTTGCCGAGCGGCCAATCATTAACTTCCGCCTGCCACGGTGAGCAGTTGTGATGACGCCACAGGGTTACCTGACCAAGGTGGCACCTGCCTCCAAGGTTGCTTCTTTGGGGAATTTTCGAGGAACGATGACGCCTATGCCGATGCCGGATTTTCTTCGAGACGAGCCCCATAACCCTGTTGCGTTAAAAACACTCTAAGGCAAGGACGTCGAGGCCCATCTGTTACCAAACTGACCATAGCTACTTTCAGATAGGCGCTTGAACCTGACACAGGGACAGAAATTTATAAACGACTCTCGTAACGCGCCGTCTTATTTCAGCAATGCATTTCTTGGACTTTGCTTATCGAAGAAATGGGATTTTTCGTTGCATTTCTGTGAAAAATATCTTGCTGAGAGGGACGGCCTCCCGTCCCTTCTTTTTAAATCACCACTGGGCTGACTCACCTGCCAAACGGGGGCGTGTGGGAATTCCCGCGCTGGCTATTCGAACCCTTCCTGTTACCTCTTGGCTCCCACGACCAGTGTCACGGCGCCGCGACATTCTCAGGAACTTTGAAAGATGGCACATGCATCTCGCGATGTCAACTGCTTTGTAGCAGGTAATGGCTGCATGTGACGTCACAAGCGACACGGTGGAGACCAGATCATATCTCCCACAATGCAGGACGGAGCAGATGACGATAAGCGGGTCATAAAGACGTAGGCGCAGGCGTTTGCGCTTCCGAAGATCCTATAGTCAGACACAACGTAACTCTGCGGCGAAGCTCCGCCGACATTCAGGACCGCCACATAGAATCGCTCCGAAACAGAAAAGTAGTCCTTTGTAAACGCTTTTCTTGTTACCTAAAAAAAAAAAGAAGCTGGCCACAAGACGAAATTAAAGCTCAGAAAATGTTGTGCCTCGGCTTGTTTGATATAGTCAAATATTAAACAAGCTTACTTCGATTAGTGTTGTGATGGTCAGCGGAGTAATACAGGGCACCGCGGACCATGAACGATTGTTACCAACAGCTTTTTTTTTATTTGTATACCACTACAATAAACTTTTATGGAATGTCTATTCAAACTTCTGTAAGGGCACTGAACTTGTGGTCCCAAAACGTGGAGGTCATTATGACCTCGGTACAAGCTATGTGTAGCAAACGTGACCTTTTCACAGGGAGGTCTAAGAACGCTGCCACATTCGGCAATGGACTGTGTGAGACACTTGCCAACTCCTGCGGGTAGACCGGGAAAGAGAGTTTAGCTACGAAGTAACCGCACGCTCTCCCCACATGTCGAAAGACAGGTGCCCCGAGTGTCGCGGAAAGGTCTTTACTATTACGCCGCACCCGCTAATTCCCGGAAGAAAGTCAGCGTGTTTGAGAATGAACGCAGGCTGCATGCGTTCGTGCGAAGGTCTCCATATGCAAAGAAAAAACGGAGAGCTCCTTTTCCGACGTCAGCGCCACCTTACAGTATCAGCAGAGTTGAGATGAGCCCGCGGTGCAGGAAGTACGGGACACAGTAACAGCGAAGTACAAGTGCCGAAGGAAAAGTACTTGCTCCCTGCCAAAAGTTGTCGAAGTCTCGAAAGAATCCATGCACGCTCGAAGGTCGACCGGCTCGAGGCTTCTCAGCCATGGCAGGGCTGCTGTGGACTCAGCGGCTCCGCGAAGTCTACGCCGATTGTGTGGCGAGTAGTATATTGGGGCTGAAGATGGCGCGGCATGCGGCATCGTGTTGTTTATCGTTCATCGTGGGAGGCTGAGTGGGCGGCGGTTTCACGGCGGAGGATCGGGGCTAAAGGCGTGCACGTGCACAGCTCCCTGAGGAAACGCGGAAGAGTTGTTACGCGAAGGCTGACTTCAATCGACGTAGAAATCCACTGAGTGCAGTGGAAATTATCGTGGCAGATTTAAGATCAGGACCCAAGGGCAAAACTCCTCTCTATAGCGACTTTTGTATAAGATCTGGTTTATTTACTCATTGAAATAAGTACGAAGAAAGAAAGAAAGAATGAAAGAAAGAATGAAAGAAAGAAAGAAAGAAAATGGAGAAGGGTGGGGGGACGTGATGTTACGGCCGGACTTCGATCTGGGATAAACACGCCCACATTTCCTTTCCTTCTTGCGTGCTGTTCTTGTGTCTCCAGCGGCAGGCTCAAAAAGCTAGCGTTTTCCTGGAAACAAGAATCAGCAAAGCGGACACAGAGACGAAACGACGGAGGGAGCAAGAAAGAGAGAGAGAGAGAGAGAGAGAGAAAGGAAATACTGCGATCACGCCATACGTCGCTGCCGTAAACGGGGCGCGGGCGATTGCGCTCGTTTCGATCGTTGAGCGCACTCCTAGCACTGCTTGCTTGCAGCACGGAAGGAGGAACAGTGCGGCACAGAGTTTCGTGCTGTGATGAAACACGAAACACCGGCTTGAGTACACAGACAATGCCGCAACGCGCCCAGCAGTGGAGATAAGGTGATAACGGTCAGAGGTCACTCACTCCGGGCTATAGCAGTTCCGTTGAGAGCTGGAGAAAGGTAGAGGGGGGATTTATCGACCACTGAGTTCAAGATTTGTATTGTGCAAATAAGATGTCCCTAGCCTCCCCGTTAATCCACCTGTGATGTCTTCTGAACTCGTTGGTAGCCCTATGAATCCCTATGAAGCTAGCCAAGTACTCCAGCAGGAATGGGGAGGATGTAATTGGTAATGGAACCGTTACAATGAATGTGTTGATGAATTCGGATAATTCGGACTGCAAACGGACCTTTTTTGTGTTTGTTTGTTTCGGTGTTTGTGCGTTTGTTGAAGGACTCTTTTTGTTCCGGCAAGGCTCTGGCGCCAATGCGCGCGCTTCCTGATTCCGGGCGCGCGATACTTGCGTTGTTCTTCAAGCGCGCTAAAACTTCGCCGTTTGTGCGTTGAAACATTCTCACGTGCTGCGGCACGTGTGAAGAAGCTGTGGCTCTGTAGCCTAACACACTGAAAGAAGCGACACAAGGCGACATTTTTCTTTTCAAGCAAAAAAAAAAAATGCGTGTTAACTACTACACTGCGGCCGCTGCGGTCGGGAGTCGATCTCGCGTCCTTGGGATCCGTAGTCGAACGCGAAACCAACAGAACCTACCCCGCTTTTTTTTTCTCCCCTGCTAACGGTCAAAAAAGGTTACAGCGACAGCAGAGCAAAATAACAATACAATAATATTCAAAGTGTCAGCAGCAGTTGAGGCGGCGCTGTGATTCAAGAACGTTTCAAGTTTGCTACAGATCACTCAATACTGGCATCCATTCAGGCTGCTCGCTATGAGCATTGTAAAGTTCTTTTTGATTAAGCCACTCTTTCGATGAAATAATCCCTCGCTGAGCGAGCGTCTTGGAGCCATTCTCGTTTTCCATACTCTGTTGAAGCAGAGCAACATGAATAAATCGTTCGGCACACCCCCTTCATTATGGACAAGTAGAAACCTTAAACATATGGCGTGACTGGCAGGGCATTTTTTTAAAGTACGCTGCAAGATGTCCCAGGGAAGTACTGCGTCCAGCAGTCGAGAACAATGTGGTCGATGGCTTCCGATTTACGGCATATTGGGCAGTAAACCGACCATGGGACAAACAAGCCTTTTTCTTTCAACCATGGTTTAACAGGCAATGCACCGCTGCAGGAAGAAGAAACTTTTTGCTGTCGATCGGACTGCAATGTGTGTGAACTTGTATACGGCTGAGAACAGCGAAGTGGGGCGGCCTTGATTTGTCAGTGTTTGCGCGTTCAACCGCATGCAATTCGTTCATTGTTGCAAAAGTGGGGTATTTATTGCAAGCGCTATCCATGTCAAGAGTTAGCGTGCAGAAAATGCACAGAGGGCTCGCGGTGTTTTCGGTTTGGGAAAGAACCAGTCGAGCTCATTTGTTTTGTTCAGTGAAAAGTGGAGGGCCAATTTATTTGTGCGACAAATGGTGTCGATGTTCATTGTTCTTACGGGATCAAAGTGATTCTATTCTTCCCACGGTTCTCCAAGTTCGGCTGCGACAGTTCGACAGTTCGACTGGAATAGCTAAGCTCTTTGACCCGAAAACAACTCAGGGAACACTTGCTTGATGTCATGTTACTGGTTCCTGTTTATCGTTCCTTATGGACCTCCTTCACCCCTCGACGTTACTAAGATGTGGTGGCGCTGATGTTAGCAGCGACTTTCGCATGGAAGGCAAAACAGGTTCCGCTTGCCCGTGCCTACTGCAGCTGCCGCAGCTACCGGCGGCTGCTGCAAGCCTGTGCATTGCAGAAGCAGCATGTATTGACCAGCTGCGTCACTGCTGGATCCGCGTACTAGCACAAAAAAATTAAATTAGTCTCGATAGGTTTCGCGCACATAAATGCCGCATTCGGAAACTGCCTAACAGGCATTGGGCCACGGTAGTAAAGCGCGAAGTCTGGGAGTCGATAGGCACTACCACTCAATGCACTTAATAGCATGCAAGTTACTGCGTTCATTCACCTGAACATCAGGATAGTAGGCTCATAATTGCTCAAGGAAAAAAAAAGACATATGTAGCTGCACACGTACTTATCACCTTGAGCCGGAGTGCACGGGGCGCCGACAGGTTCACTCGCCCCCAAGGAATGCGTTTTTTTGTTAATAGCACAGCATGTTTTAATGGCACGTTTTATGGCATTTAATATTTACTTGAAACTGTTTCTTGATATGACGACGTAATTATTTAATTCGAGTAGAAAGAAGTCCGGTAAGTTGTGTCAATCTTGCGCGGTCGCGTTGGTGTGCTTAGAATAGCGTACCTTAAGTGGGCTAAACGCCATATGCTTTTTCATTGCATCATGCATGTGTCATGTTTCATGAGGTAGTACATGATCGCGAAGCTTGTTTGGAAAGAAGCAGCCGCAGGCGTGCTACTAACAGACACGTGGCGAGATTGAGAGGGGACGCGGCAATGAAAAGTGTTTTCGTTATTCATGCATGCGATATGTAACTAAACTTGGTGCAAATATGAAATTCCTACGCTAGTTTCAATAATTCCTTTTATCTATAGCTATACCTGGTGCAGTTCTGGGTAATTATATTTAACACCGTCGTCAAGTCACCCCAAGGTCTTCAATAATTGAGTAGATAGTGCGGTTTTTTTTTTATTCCAGCATGTACATAAAGCCCTGTTCTGTATGATGACGCGATTAGTTCTTTTTCTATATGATCAGTACTTATGCATGCATAGTTACATGAAAACGTTTCTTACAAAAAATAACTAACACAGTACTGCACGTGTAGGGTAAAATATCGAGAGGTTTATTACGCTCCTCAACGTCTCAGGAATAGTTAGCGACAAATGGAATCATTTGATTTTCATGCGAATTACGAAGGTGATTGATCCAGTCGCAGAAAATGTGAGAGGTCAGAAAACAGACCTTAAAGTTTATTCCCTCGTTTATGGCATCTTCGCTTTCGCTTTGGTCAAAGAAATGCAGCACTGAAATTAAAGAAATTACCTCACAATTTTTGACGACCACACTTCTAAAAAGCGTAATTTATAAATTTGTACTCAATATTTTGCTATAATTTTTTGTCACGCGAAACAAGATTCTAGGGCTAGGAAAGAAAATAATTCTAGAAATCAAAAAATTTCACCAAATCGACCAGCTTAACAAGAGGACAAGTCGGCCTGGCTGGTGCGTGGTCATGCGGCTAAAAACAGCGCTAAGTGAGACAGGAGATCAGGGACACGACGCTGTCCCCACTTTTCGCACAGCGCGACACGTACGTATGTCACCAGACGATGAGCGCACGTCTGCTCCGCCGAAGCAACGCCAGCACTTCCCCTCACTACTGTGCCGAAGTGAAAGCATTCCGGCAAGTGCAGTGTGTCAAAAAGTTGTTTTATTCAATGCCTAGCGCACAAATAAACCGCAGGAACGCTTTCTACATGTTTACTACTAACCACATATACAATACACAGTGGCAAACTATTTCTCTTTATACGCCGCACGTGGTCTACGCGAGCTCGTGTACTTCGAGAAATTACTAATGTGAAAGCATCAACCATTGCTATGATTCGCAGAAACTGGAAACGCACCTACAACCATTGAAAACTCGCGCTCAACACCTATCCGTTACGCCACTCCCCGACCTTTTGCCTACCACAAGCCCGCTAGCGACTGCAGCGCCACCTCGTTTGTTTACAAACATGCAGGAGGTCTTAAGGGAAGGTAAAGTAAGGATGTCTTAAAGAGACTGAACCGACTGAACCGGCCGCGGGTTTGTTGATCGCGTTGTGTTCGACTGTTTGCTGTCTGTACGGGAGGTGAGAAGGTTTACGGCACGTATTCCACTAATTCCATTGGCGTTGGATTTCGCCAAGGGATCGGCCCAGCCCGGATATTAATTTAGCATGCAGTGTGGCGACATTTTTGCCTTGAAAGGGCGCGCCTCAAGAAATACAGTATGGAGGCGCTATTGGCGATTTTTCACGAAATCAACGCACGCTGTGGCGGCGCCGTGAACTAGTCTGAGAAGGATTGGCGCCGCGGAGCCGAGTGGTGGTTTACTCCGTTACCTGATGCTTCGCTGGGACATTCAGATGTAGGAGTTTTGTTGTAGAAAATATTTTTTTGGGAGAGCCGTTACATGGATGCCTATAAGCCTAACGAGGCAGAAAAACTGCCTATAGGGTCATAATAATTAATAATAATTGGTTTTTGGGGAAAGGAAATGGCGCAGTATCTGTCTCATATATCGTTAGACACCTGAACCGCGCCTTAAAGAAATGTATAAAGGAGGGAGTGAAAGAAGAAAGGAAGAAAGAGGTGCCGTAGTGGAGGGCTCCGGAATAATATCGACCACCTGGGGATCTTTAACGTGCACTGACATTGCACAGCACACGGGTGCCTTGGCGTTTTGCCTCCATAAAAACGCAGCATTGCGTGGTTTTTCCGGTACCACCAATACAGAGAGAGATAGCGAGGATGCAAACAGGAGGTTTCCTTACTGCAATGAAGCCCTCCAAGGACCATGACAACACAGTTCTTATAAAGAGCCAGTCTATATATCTGCAAAAGTACAGTTGAGCGAATGTCCGGAACCCGTAGAGTATCTGTTACGGGTCCAAGTTGGACTTCTTTTTGGAAATGTGGCGGAGAGTTTGAAGGATGCTTCACTCCCGCCACCGGTTGGCCCGGTATTGCACTACCTCCGGGATCGGCCTTGTCTTTAGCGTGTCTTTACTATCCTGTCTTTCTATCCCATCTTTCAACTCTCCTACTATCTGCACGTGGTAGCGATTGTGGCTCGGCTTGAGCCAGTGAGCAGGCCTGTGCACTTTCATTTTCTTTCTTCCTGGCAGCAACAGACAGCAACAGACTGCAAAAGTAGATTTGCCTGTACTAGAGGGACCTGTGTAAATACGAGCCACTGTACGTCAAAAAAAAAACATCACTGAACACACGTGACTAACATATTTCAAGCGCTCAGAGTTTTCTGCGAGACTGTCTCTGTACAGCGGGCCTTATACGGCATTAGTATAAGTGATACGGTGTTTTCCCATACAAGGAGGAGAGTGATATGTGGATATCATTCGACTTTCACATCATTCGTATTATTTCTGCTCTTCAGTTCCCTGTACACTCGCTGCCGCTGCGATCAGAAATACGGGCGGACGACAAGGGTCGAATAGAATTGAACGAAAATAATGGTATCATGTATCAGACTTACATTCATTACATGGATATCTTCCATTCGCTTCACTCTTAAATAGTTCCACTTACGGATCCGCTTAGTAGCTGGAACTTTTTGCAAGAAGTTCCACCTATATAGCTGCAACTGTGATCTACATAATCCTAAAACAAGTGGAACAACATTTTCGGGATTTTAGCTGGAACGGTACCCCAAATATTATTACTGAAACTGCGTTCCGGATATTTCAAGTGGAACGCCATTTCGGTTAACTTTCTCGGCTATGAAAAACTGACGGCACAAGGCACGTTTAATTGTTTCGAGAACACATCGCGCAGGAAAAGGCGACCTTGTTGGTCTCGCATTCTACCTGTTCAGACGATTAGAAATATATAGTCGTTTGATGTAGCACATGGTTAACACTTATTGGTTAATAAAAACTGCAAAAATGCGCACCTTTACCCAAGCGACAGTAACCCCCAAGTTTTCTAACTTGTCTTATGCAAAGCAGCTTGGAACAGTGGCAATCGCTAAGCCTTGCTTACCTGATCTTTTGCTTTTTTCATTTACCGTCGATGTCATTGATCTTAAATTCTCTCCAAAGCAAGCGGCAACCGTCTCCCGCTCCGCCCTCACGCCAGCCGTTTTTAAACGCCAGACAGCGGATGCTTTGTTGTTCCCCGTTTATACCGCTACACCCTTGAGGAAAAAAAACAAGACTTGTTGATTCACGCGACATTTCTTCCATCGGTAGATAAGTGCGGGTTTATTGTGAGATTTGAAAACAAGCGCAGTTCCACATAAGCTGACCCCGCTGGAGCAGTCCTCTGTAGCGCCGTCGTATTAGAGCAATAGAGGCACCCCTTTACACCCTAAACACAAATTAGACAATGCAGAAGCAGGAATGGGATAAGCTATCCTCTAGAGTGTTCCCTTTTAGTGGCAGGGTGCGTTGCCCAAGTCCCGGAGTAGATTTCTATCACTAAATATATATAAGGAATGCTTATATCTCTTGGCAACGCAGTAATATTCCCGACTGCAAAGCAGAGCAACTTGACGCAGTCAGAAATGAGAGGAGTCTTTTAAACGCGGAACCGGAGACCTTGAGGTCAGCAAATAGGGGAGATTGAAACCTCGGTTAAAATATTCGCAGCTGATATAACTTCGTACGTTTTTAAAGGGACCCAGAAAGGGTGCCCCAATAAAGGTGCGATATGTCTGGGATGTTAAAAGACGTCGGTTCATAATTATACCCCAGCAAGAATTACTTCAATGCGTTTTGTGGAAGCTGAGTAATATGCAGACAAAATTTGAACTTCCGCGTCTTCGCGCCATTCCCTCTCCCCTCGCACGCCAAAGCGGCGGCGCTCCTCCGCCGGCCCCACTCACTCGGCCCCTTCCCTACCCCCGCCGGCTGCAGCGCGCGCGTAGTGGCTGCGGCCGACGTCTGCAAGAATTTGGCGCTGTGAACCAATGATTACGCCCGGCTGCTGACGTCATTAGCAAGACGTGACGTCGTCTGCCAGGTTTTCGTGCGAAAGCCCGGCACCGCGCGTCGCCGCGAGGTGCGAAAGCGGATATTTTTAAAAATGTATTGTAAATTTCCCGCTCGCTTTTGAGGTCTCGCACGCGGCATGGACGCTCGGTGGCCTATACTCTACATAGTGCAAGAATTTTAAAGCCAAGCTCAAACAACCCTTTCTGTGGCCCTTTAAGAGAGAATTTGTTTTCGCGGCCAACAGTAAGTATTCCGAATTTTTAGTGATGAAAGTCTACCCCAGGGGTGGGCAGAATGCCCTTGCCCCTAAAAGGGAGTAAGCGCTATAGAGGACAGATTACTCCCTTTTTTACTCCCTTATAGACCAATTCGTGTTATCTTATAGAGTGTAGGTTGTGAAAATCGCCAGTACGGAAAACTCCAGCTGAGGAAAGGCCAGATACGATCGCGTCTGTTTTAAAATTTCTCCACACAACCGCGCTTATTTGGTGATGGTGGCAACCTCGTGTGAGCGAACCTTTCGTTCCTCGAGGGTGCATTTAGGAAAAATTACAGGATTGCACTTAGGTCTGCTTAAAAGCGAAAATGGGAAAGCCTTTCACTTTATGCCCCGTCGCGGTGGCTCAGTGGTTAGGGCGCTCGACTACTGAGCCGCAGTTCCCGGGTTCGAACCCGACCGCGGCGGCTGCGTTTTCATGGAGGAAAAACGCTAAGGCGCCCGTGTGCTGTGCGATGTCAGTGCACGTTAAAGATCCCCAGGTGGTCGAAATTATTCCGGAGCCCTCCACTACGGCACCCCTTTCTTCCTTTCGTCTTTCACTCCTTCCCTTATCCCTTCCCTTCCGGCGCGGTTCAGGTGTCCAACGATATATGAGACAGATACTGCGCCATTTCCTCTCCCCCCAGAAACCAATTATTAATTATTTTTTCACTTTCCTCTCTTTCTCCCTTCATTTTTCACTTTATTCAATTTCTATTATTATTTGAGATTTTGTTATCTGTTTATTATTTTTTCTTTTTAATCATTTTTCTTTTATTTTTGTTTCATTTATTATACTAAGTAAACCTTCTCGCGCATGTACATAGTTTTCCATCGAATCAGTCACAAAAACCCGCTTCAAACACGGCATTTATTTTTCATTCATTCAATTTAATTAACTATCTAATTATAATTCATCACATAAACTTTTTCCATTTCAAGATATTCTCGCACACTACCTAACACAATCAAACTTTTGCACATTTATCTGCACAGGACGGCATAACCTTGGGGGCAAAATTTGCCGACGCTTTTTGCTGACGCAACATAACCATATAATGCTTTCCAGTTAATAAGCAAGAAATAAGTAATAAATCGCTGTGTGGCTTTTGAGAACGGCATGTGTGAAAGAGATGTGATAAACGATCGACACACGCTTTGTAAATAATTTCTCATCAGTGACATCGATGGTGAATACTTTTGTGCAACTGTTCAATGGAAGAATTATAAGTGCAATTTTTTTGCATTTAGCAGTATACAGGTAAGCAAGACTCACCGAGTTGCATGCTTCTTGCGCAGAAACAAAGCTATAAAAGTTTGAAAGTCATTGTAGCTTGAGTTTTAACTGCAGGCCTTCCCTTTTGTTTTCCCAAAATTGCATTAACAACGTGCTACTTTCAATATCAATATTGATTTCTCATTGTATGTACATGTTGAAAGCCAGAACAATGAGGTCGCCTTTTTCCGCGTAGAGTTTTCTGTAGAGAAATTAACCTCTCCTTGCGCTCTCAGTTTGTACGGGGCGGGTGAAAGGCATGTAACGAATGTAAGGCCGCTGTGATGCAATTCGATTCCGTCAATTATGTTTGATTCTTATCATCCACCCTTTTGACTGATTCCAGTGAAAGCCAGATCATGAGAGCAATAACGAAGTGCAAGAATAAACAGATCGAAATCAGCGTATCAGAAATCCCCCCCCCCCCTTTTTTTTTCATGGATAACAAAGCACCATACTGGCACACATGCATTCCGTAATCCGGCCTATCAGTGCAGAGACAGTCAAGCTCAAAACATTTAGCTCTTGAAATGTGGCCGTTAGTTATGTGTGCTTAGGATGTTAAGAAATAGCGCCTCTAGTATCTGCATAGATAGTTCTAGTCCGGGCAAATAATTCTTTCGCGAAATGTTAAGAACTGCGCTGTCGTTATCCTGTTAGCATTCCACTGCAGCAGGAAAGCTTCCTGTTCCCATGCTATATGTATTGCAGAAAAATTACGCGATGACACTTAGTGGCTCTTTTATTTCGTTGGCGCGTGAATATACACGTAACAGCGCTCTTATGGCATATTCTTGCAGGAAAACTATGACAACAACGCCTGAATGTACCGGCGAAGCACTCGCAAAAGAGCAGACGATATGGATACGCTCATGCCGATCTTTCTATGACTAGTTCGCCGCGCCGCCGCAGCGTGGCGTCGATTCTGTGAAAATAACCATAAGTCATTCATAAGTCCTGGCTAGGTGGCTTGAGCCACCGCCCGATTTGAAGGGTTCAGCCGTATTCACCCACCCACCCATCCGTCCGTCCGTCCGTCCGTCCGTCCGTCCGTCCGTCCGTCCGTCCGTCCATCCATCCATCCATCCATCCATCCATCCATCCATCCATCCATCCATCCATCCATCCATCCATCCATCCATCCATCCATCCATCCATCCATCCATCCATCCATCACCACTATACCTCACAAGCAGCTGCGCTAGTCGCTAGACCGGGTCTATAGCTGCAGGCTACGGTGCCGTGGGACTGCCGAGAAATACACGTATGTGCGTGCGGAAAGGTGAAAGCTGCATTCGGATTCCGGGGCTGTCGAATAGAGAAAAATAGGATAAAAAGAGAAGGGAGGAAGGCCCAGCAGATGACGTCATCATCGAGTGAGCCGGCGTCGCAGTCGTCGGTCGGAACCTCTCGCAGGGTTCGGCTGCGTGGGGCGAAGCAGCTGCGTCGGTAGCACGTGCGGGGTGTGAGCCAACGCGCTCAGCATCCACGGCAGGGCAAAAGCTGCAAGGGCAATGAGCTGCACTTCGGGCCTCCTATTTTTACGGCAGCAGCTTTGCAGACGACTTTCTCGGTGCTTCTGAACGGAGTCGCCATGTGGTCTTTTTACGTCGCGATCGAACGCTCCAGCGTATCACGTGATTAGAGCGCGTAACAGTTTGAAAGATGGGGTGCAACCAACACCCCATCTGTTACGAGTAACTAAAGAAGAAGGCAGAACACCGACCAAAATAAAAATGAACACTTAAATGTCGTTTCGGCTCCCACACGTCAGCCTTGTTCAGAAACAAGCACAGACGTGAAAGGCTGGCTATTTAAGCTTGAAAACGTGCCCTAGGCAGCGTACTAGGAAGTGCCCCGTCAGTGCGATTAAGAATGTGTTTGGTTGTCTGAACGATTAAGGATTCTAGATATAAACGGCATTGGAGATTCTTTTCTGTTTTTAAAATGCGCGCGTTGCTCCGATCTATGTCATGCTGCCTGCTTTCAGAATGTTCGAGCGCATCTTAACAGCATCAAAATAGTCACCCAGTTCACAGTCGAAAAAGAAGAGAATGGACAGCTTACATTTTTGGACGTCTTAGTGGAACGAAGCCAATCCGCGCTCTCATTCAAAGCGTACAGGAAGAGCACTCATACTGGCCGTTATCTTCACTTTAACTCCCTTCACCCAGCCTCTCGCAAGAGATCAGTGGTTGCCTAGCTTTTTCGTCGAGCAGACCGCATCTGCCCAGAGCACATGAACGCCGACCGTCAGAGAGTTCGCAAGGACCTCTCCGAATGAGGCTACGCGTTGCCTTTCGTCAACGCTGTGGAACGCACTGTTGCAACTCCCACGATCTGACAGTGGCCCAGCCACCAAAAAAAACGTGCCCCTGTGCCATATGTGCCTGTGATCAGCGAAACGCTGGCGCACATCTTGCGATCTTACGACGTTGAGGTGTCACACGTGAAGGCGAAAAAGTTGCGGCAAGCCCTCGTCAACGTAAAAGACTGCCAGCCAAAAGAAAAAAATTCCGGGCGTAGTGTACAGTATACCGTGTGTATGTGGGTGAAAGTGGAAACTTTGTTATAAGGTTGAAACAACACAAGTATGATGTTGCAAGCAAGAAAGCTTCGTCAAATGCACTCGCCGAACATTCTGAAAGCAGGCAGCATGACATAGATTGGATTAACGCCCGCATTTTAAAAACAGAAAAGAATCTCCAAAGCCGTTTATATCTAGAATCCTTAATCGTTCAGACAACCGAACACACTCTTAATCGCAGTGACGGGGCACTTCCTAGTGCGTACGCCCGCTGCCTAGTGCATATTTTCAAGCTTAGCCAGCCTTTCACGTCTGTACCTGCTTGTGAACAAGGCTCCCGTGTGGGAGCCGAAACGTCATTGAAGTGTTCATTTTTATTGTGGTCGGTGTTCTGCCTTGTCCTTCGTGTACATTCCCGACCAGACGGGTTTCCGTCCAACCAACCAATACCATAAGAAATACGTGTTAGGGTACGTCGCTGCATGTACTTGGCTAGTAGAACTGGTAGCAACGTCAAGGAAAGAAGGAACAGGTGACGGAGTGATTTAATTTACAAAAAATTCAGGGGGGCACTTTGTTGACCTAAAATTCGGTGAGGCAAAAGAAAGCCTTTAGTGCGGTGTTGATGCTTGTGTCACTGATGTGTGGTTAAGATGATGATTACTAAACAATTTTTTGTGAATCTGAAGTGCTGGAGACACCGGAGGGTGTTTCGGAGGCATCCGTCTGATTCGACGCCTTTCCGCAAACACTCTCCAGCGTCCTAGACAAGGAGAACTGCGTATGCGTTGGCAGGAAGTAGCGTAGTCGTTAGCACGCTCGGCTGCGGATCGGACGGAAGGTGGTTCGAATCCCATCATGCGCAATTTTTTTCTTATCGAGTTGCTGAAGAGCGTGACATCGGACGGAGAGGCTCCTGGCCGCGAGTATGAGCCATTACAGGCTTCCGCCTTAATATGCGGCCCAGCTGCCTTCAGGAGATCCTGCGGACGAGTCGTACTTTCCCTCTAGGCTAGCTTGTGCTCGCCGGTATGAAGACCGTTCACGGCATTGGTGGGGCGATACCAGCCGAGGCGGCAGTGCACGGGTAGCTCATGCTGCACCGATATACGACACTCCCGTATTACGCCGGCTGATACGAAGAAAGCATCGAAAAGCTTGCACTCCGCACCAGGAACCTCAGATAGGCAGCAGGTCTCTGATGCAGTATTATCTGCGAAGTTACTTTCCTTATCACTGCGCCGGCTAGGGTATATATTGTGGACGCAATCAGCGCAGCCAACGACACATCCACTCCTGCTCCGTTTGCTTAATTCCGAGCAGTACGCAACAAATGCTTCAGCGAGCTCAACGCACAGGGTAGCGTTCAAGGCCTCCGTACAGTTGTGCCTTTCTCTAGACTGGAGACCAACTTGCCTTCTTTCGGGCTATATGACGAGTGCGACAGCGAGATACTGGGCCCGGCCACACGCTCGACATATCCTCCTTAATAGGCTAGATCCGGGAATGAGATTTTTTTGTTCTGCGTCGAGTTGCGCGCCCTCATGCATGATTGCTGCATACTGTATAGGCACCGTCTAGAGGTAGCATTCACGCGCAGGAGCTGAGATTCAATTGGACAAGCGGACCGGTCCCCCGGACTGTTCCTCTTGTCGTATACAAGAGACTGTACGGGGCATGTACTGCCCAGTGTACGCGCGCGAAAGACTAACGTTCGCTGCTTCTCCTCGAAGCGTTTGGCCAGCAGGCCACTGTAGCAGGACTTACTGCTAGGCGTCTGGCCGCAGGGTTGGATAGCTGTCTAGGGGGCGTTTTCACGCTTTTTGAGCGACACGGGCCTCGACTATCGATTGCGATGACATCGAAATGTGCGCGTACATATTCTCATCTCTTCGCTAACCACACGGTCGCCAATCACACCCTCCTTCTTCTCCTCTTTCCCTTACCCAGTGCAGAGTATAGCAGGCCATTTCCGACAGACTCCTTCGGATCAATAAACTTATCTATCTACACTTACCGTATATGTATACACACACACAAAGGCGAAGAAATATGCGATGAGCGACATTTATTTTTTATTCTGCAGAACAAAGGGTACAAAAAAATTCACATCCGCGGCTTCAATAAAGTCAATAATAAAACACAAGCTCAATGCACTTCAGCTGTGAAACGAACGGGGTAAAAGTGGCGCACGAAGCGTTGCTCACTACGCGATGGTCCGTGTATTATTACATAAATGCATCCTATAGATTCAACGTCACTCGGTTAATGGAACTTGCGATGGCGGCAAGTCAAAAGGCAAGTAAAAGGCATGTCGCGTGGTGTGCACATATGGCATTGCAACGCGCGGCTTCCATTTCTCGGTGGCAAAATGAGGAGGGGGTGGGGGCAAACAAAAGGCAAGGGAGTTGACCAGAATAATATTCGACGGGCTGCACCAAACGAGCGTTGAAACGAAGACCGTAGTTGTTGGTGTACGCTATAGGTTGTTTAACCTTCATTAGGGTTAACGTCGCAAAAGTAATGAAGGCAGGCCGTCAGTAAGATCAAACGCGTATGATCCTAGAATCTTAACCAGGATGGAATATGGTGTCATGTACCAGAATGGCGGGACATATACTGTAGTGAAGATAGGCGGGTGTGCTCTAAGGTGATAGAGATATAAGCGAGGTGCAGAAAATGCTCTCTGTAATTCTGCTATTGATAAAAGTGAAGCTGCGCTCTGTTGAACGACACGCGTCCTTGGCACACACGCACAACACACACGGTTAAAAAAAATTAAAATTTTCCGGTACGCCGTCGATGGCGTCATGAACGAAGCCTGACATGCGACTGTGTTATATGTACAGGAGCGCGGAATATCTACACAAGTCAAAATCGCCTTTTGTGCTAAGCGGCGCACGTTTCTGCAAGTTGCAGCCTCCTCTGCATTAACCGCGAAGGGTTGGTGTGGCAAGTTTACACTGACGCTTTTCGGCAAAGCAGACTGCGTGACACATGCACCGGTTGTTTTTTTTCTTTGGATACGTACGCGTCACTGAAAGTCCTTGCCAAGGCCCCATCGCGCACTGCATAGTCCCACTATAGATAGCACCTCCAGACAAACATTACCAAAGCCACCTTTATTGCTCAGATGGGGACGGGATGTCGACGTCATTGCGGAACACGTTAGAGAGGTAAAACGCGAAATAAGTTACGAAGACGCCGTGGAAGATAAAAATTGGACAGCCTCGTCTTTGAGCCTACATATACTCATCGTAACACAGCACGGACAGCTATTACCTCGTTTTCCAGAGCGCATTTCGCATATGAATTCTATAATCTGTAACTTCTACGTGGGCTGACTGGAAACGTCCATGCACCGCTGAACTGTGTTAGAAACTATCTAGCCTATATTTGCCCTTTGTTACTGGCCGTACCGGTCCAATGTACACTTTCAACACGTCTAACAGGCACGTGTCCCCGACGACTTGTAAAGGCTGAAAGTTTCAGTGTTCAAGAATTACATTTGGTGCTGCGGTAACTTATAGCTACCATAACAAATAATCATAATTGCCAGTATATATAGTACTCCTGGACTGCACCGTCTTATATCTAGTTGAGCCGAGAACGTAGACCTTTAGGTTTGGCAACGTCGCATTTGTACCATCGATACGCCTACATAGAGACTTCACTTTGACGTGCAACCACGGCCTGCTGGCGTTTGCACACTAGCCTCGCCTATCGTTTGGCCAGAAAATAAAGCGATGCACGGGAACTCGAAGCCTCGTAGTCGTCGCTCCGAGCGCGTCCCAACGGGGCCCCCGGGCATGCAGGAGAAGCGGAGATGGCAGGATGGTCGCATCCCACGGTGGCAAGAAACCCTCGGGGCCATATCTGTCTACGTCATGAGCCGAAGCGCATCTCTGCCCGTGTGGCGCACTGCGAATACCACATTTCAAGAAAGAGGCGAGCTGCTTTATCGTGCGTAGTTCACATCTTTCGTAATAACTGGAATAAGCTGTCTACCACACTCCGGAACAATGCATCATTGCTGTCGCTGCACGTCTGTTTTTCTCGAGCACGAACCCATGGTTCGCGATTCACAATCAGGGAAGTCGGTATAGAACGCGCTTGGTCATGAAATTGCATAGGGAGGCGGGGACGTGAAAAGCGAAGAGTCTGACACAGTCACCAATCGTCAAACACCCGAGCGGACGATGCACCACCGCCAATCACGACCGGCGCCGCAACGCTTCGGGTCACGGCGGCACGTCTCTGCGTCAGCTCGTCACATCAGAGCGCGATGTCCCTGATGCTGTGACTGGAGCTGGTGTCTGAGTCATTGCCTCGCACCACGGAGCCCGGCCTGTTGAGGTACTGGAAGGGCCTCTCGGGGAGCCTCTCCAGGGTGACGTCACCGAAGCCGCGCACGTCCAGCACCTCCCAGCGGTTGCGGCCGCCGCCCTGCCGCCGGAACTTGGGTCTGTCCAGGCTCTGCGTCGCATAGTCCACGGGGCCCGCACTGGGCAGCGGCGACGGCGACGCCGCCACGGCGCTGTGCGCCGTCGTCCAGGGTTCGCCCCGGTTCAACTCCGACGTGGAGCGGGACATGCTGCGGTAGCCGTTGAGAAGGCCTCCTCCACCGACGGGGCCTCCGCGGGCCACCAGGTCGGCGAAGGAGGAGGCGTCGAACTCCGACCGCGGGCTGGGGCCGGGCCAGAGGGCCGGGTTGGGCGCGTAGAAGTCGACGCCCGAAGGGCCCAGCACGCAGCCGTTGAGGCTCCCGTTGAAGGCGGCGTTGTAGACGCCCCCTCCGGGCTGCGGCCCTCCGCCCACGGCGCGCACCATGAGTCCTGAGACGGAGGAGGTGCTCCGCTTGAGGGCCGAGTTGTGCGCCATGATGTACGTGGGCTCGCTGTCGGCGGCCGTCACGAACCGCGGCCTCGTCGCCGACGACAGCGAGCCGCCGGCGCTGCCGTTGGCGCGGTGCGCGCCGGGGCTGGCGCTGCCCACGCCGTTGCTCGAGGGGCCCGCCGAGCCGTTGCTCTTGCTGGGCGCCAGGTCTCGGTACGAGGTGACCTGCAAGGGGTTCAGGATACGAACACCGCGCTAGAGCAGCGAGGATGTGCATGCCAGGCTTGACTGTCTACTATACTCAAGCGGTTTTTTATTACGACTATAAAGCTTCACAATCAAAGCGACGCAAGTGCACGATTAGCCTGGACGCATTATTTTTCTGGAACACAGGGCTAACATCATGTCTACAAGCTTGCAGCGTACTCAGGGCAAGTGGTTTTAAAGCGCCTGTTGTGTGTATCCATTTTAATCCGTTTCACCACGAAGGCACGAACAGAAGGAGAAAAAAAATGAATCCGGAAAACGTTTGCTATGAGTGTGTGGTACATATGCATACTATGCAAAGACACAATGCGCCTAGTAACGGGAGTAGTACGGAGCAGCGCGATCGTCCCAAAAGAAAAAAAAAGAGGAAAGTTTTGCTGGCGCTCTGGTTTGCGTTTGTGCTAATTTATACCTCCCCTTCAGGGCACTGGCCATCACGCCTGTGGCTACGACGGTACAGCGACACATGCGCATGCACGCAGACGAAGACGCACTTAATGCAACGAGAGCGGAGGGAAAGAAGGAAGTGTTCCAACCACATTCAGGTTCTGCAGGCGTCGCATGACGGCTTTCTCCTGCTTCCACTGCGTGTACAGCGACTGGACGCATACGATGCACACCACCTGCGCCAACCACCACCAACTGGTTAAGGGGCGAAGTATGAACAGGGCGAGCAGAAAGGCAAAAACCGATCAGCACTTTCATTTGGTTCCATATTCTGACAAGCTGCCACGGAAAAAGCAGCGAATACAATTCGCAGAGCGACCATGCGACACTTGTACAATATACATACTGCAGTTTTGTAGCTACACATTATTATATCACTCAGTTTATAGTGGCTGAGATTTCTCCGACTTGTATGTACGACGTAGGCGTCGTACGTAGTATCTCGCGAACAAAAACTACCGCCTTCAGCAGCTGGCCACTAGTCATGATGGGTCCTACTTTGCAATTTTCGAAAGAGAAAGAAGATTATACAGGATTGGGGAATGGACTTTCTCGAAAGAACGTCATTCGCCAAAGTGGGTATGCCAGAGGCCGCTGCTGGCAAAGGGGAAAGGGGGAAGGAGGGTTGAGGTAGTGCGCATGCTGTTGCGAGGTACGGGCTGCGGACTCCGTGAGGGTTAGGAATTGGGTCTTTATTTAGAGATTTTTCAATCGGTGAGGTCGAAATTTTGAGGTCGAGACTTTTTGCAGTTGCCACGTCTAACTCCGACGAGTGCCGCTTCCGAAGCTGAGTTGCAGGGCACCGCCGCAATTTCATGCACTGATGATGCTTGGTGTTCGGTTTCCCCTGTTTGGACAACCGGATGCCACAGTTCCCTCTTAGCTTCCGGTGCTGCGCCGTAATGTCCGTTCAGTCCGAGCCTACAGGAAGACGCACCCCTCTGGTCTTCCCGGAAGGAGTGTTTGTCACAGTACGCCACTCTCCCTCCCCCTTGCCCCGCTGGCGCAGCACCCATAGCTGCCTGCCGGTCGGCTCAAACTCCCAGGAGCGCGAAAAGCACGTAACTCACGTTGACCCGCGTTAGCTTTGTTTGATGCCGCAAACAAATAAGTTCAGTCCAACAAGCACGCAATAAATTCGTCGCAGCGCGGGTGGGCCCAAGCAAGACTGCTTCATGCTCGTTGCCGGCGCTGACGTCATGGCTCTTGCCTTGCAGTCGAATAAAGGGGATCCTGCTGTACATTACAAGCTGACTTAACAGAAACTGGAGTAGTCGGCACAGGCGAGAGAATGTCATTCAGGTGGTTCCTAACAAGGACACCTGCTGATTTGATTAATAAAGCACGAAGCCAGAAAAACCTGTATAATACCGTCGAAGCCTTTGATCGGTGACTTCCCCTTTCGAATCACACACTAATTATGTATATTCCCGTTCCATAATGCAAGCAGATACAAATATAATTTCGCTTTCTTATCCTTCCGAATAACCTCTCTTAGGTCTCCTGCTCCTTCTCGGAAATTCGCTTATTATGCCGAAACACCACAACACGAGGCGTTCACACCAGCATAGCGGTGTTGCAGCGGCGAAAAAATGCGAAACTATAATGAATGTATGATGATGTGGTAGCTGATTCCTTTTTCTTTTTTTTATGAATATGTGTGAATGGAACTGATCACATGCTCGCGCTGTGCTGCTGAGTCGCTGTTTCAAACCTTCTAATATGACGTTAATGGGGCACACTGTTCGCTTCTGTTTTTAATCTGTCATTTTTGTTTGTATGTTTCTAGTAATTCTCTCTTTTTTTCTCGTATGGGATCAGTTAGGTTGGCGGCCTACCTTGCAGACGACCAGGCACTACACGTTATCATTCCTTGAACTGTTTTGCGTCCATGTTAAACGGCTTCGCTGAATGCTCGCGCGGTGCTCGTGCGTACAAAACGTCGAGGATGCTGGCGTACCATTGATTAGTTCAGTTTTGAAGGAAAACAAGTTATTGCAGACTGGTTGACGAAATGGTACCCAGAATTCTGTTAAGGCGTATGGGTACTTAGGCGGGTTTTTTTTCCCCGGGGTAGGGGGGGGCTCGGAAAAAGATTTCGCTGCGGCGAAATTTGAGCGGAGAGCCGTGGTGCTCTTGACAGAGAGAGCGGTTCACGCCGCCCATTCTAGGCCAGTTGTTTTGGCCCGTGTGATATCAATAGTCGGTGCAGTGTTCGAAGAAGTAATCTAGCCCTTCCTGCAAAATGCAGCGGGATCGTCGAGTCATCGGAGAATTCCCAGGATTTCGAAACCATTACCATCGCCACCTGGAGGGAAGTGGCGCAAGCGGGGGAGAGTCTTGGCCTCCCAGGAACATCATCATCCTTAATTATTAGCTGCAGGTATTCCTATTTTACCGCACAATAATTGTCTTCGGTTGCTGGCTAATGTACAATATTTAATCAATATTCTGGCAACTTTTAATTTGGTAGCGGTATATCTGACTTCCCCGGGCTGATAAGGATACACTGCTGGCATCATCATCATCACCATCATCTCGAAAGTCAAAGGCATGTGTCGTTGCATGATATTTGCAGTATGATATACATGAGAACTGGCGCGTTTACCTGCTGGACAATCCGAATGTTCTTAATGTGGGCCGGGTTGTGGGCACTCTTTGTAATGCGTCATGCGCGCATGTGTAGTAATGTGGGATCCATATGGATCTTGAAATGGGGTGGAAGGGGGTGGATGGGGGCCTGGTATGACGAGAAATTACATCGTTGTCACGTGAGTAGGTGTGATGTCATATTACAGCGCCGTCACGTGACTAGGTTTGATGGCACATTACATCGCTGTCACGTGGCCTGGTATGACGTCACACTCATATGATGTCATCAGTAATAATACCAATTAGTCTTAGCGTTACCCAAATTATATTAATTAGCATTGATTAATTATGTGACGTCATCATCATCGTCGCGTGACTCGTCGGCTCGTGACGTCGCATGACGCCGTTTCTTGCGGAAGCTTATTTGCGGGTATGACCTGGAAAGTGAGCCATCTAATGCTTTCGCATTAATAAAAGAAGCCGCTCGCTTCTACACAGACATAAATACAACGTGCCTCTGTTGGTGTACTAGCAGTCGCAGCTTGTTAAGTGTTTTCGAAGGCAACATACAGAGGACTGAAAAGAGCATTCTCGCTATGCCGGATAGAGCTAGAAAATCGAAATATACTGATATGCGTCTGCATAACCGTCGCATTGGAAAGTACATCGACGAGTATCGCGAATACCTTCCCCCTCCTCCCAATTTCTGGTAGATGGCGTAGAAGGGCTGTGTTTGTCAATTGCCGGTTCGTGCGTGAATGAGCGAGAGGCTTCCAATACGAACAAGTATGCACGAAGCAGGTTGCAGATCAGCAACAGTTTGCACTCCCCACGGACCAACCGCTGGTCGCGAGGACTAACTGGTGCGATATGGCCCCCTTTTGCACAATGTGGAGTGTACTAATGCGGATGTATTTTTGTTTAAAAAGAAAGGAACTCGATATCGAATATAAACTGACCGATTCCGTTGGATTTTCATCTTGGATATTAGCCTCTGCAAACTGTATAATCCTGCCTCTTTCTTCCTCGGAGTTTATTCGTAAATTATGCTATTACTGCTTTTTGTTGGCCATGTGTAAACCGTATTTCCTAGGTTTTGTGCTTGGCTTCTTCAATTGCATTTCTGTTTGATAGGTTAAATTTGATCCAACCGTACGTTTCTCTTTATGCCATTAGTGATATGCCTGCCTCTACTCCCTCAGACAGGGTTTAAAACCCGTCGAGTAGCTATGGCCAACATTTTCCTTAAATCCGCCATAAACTGTATACTTATGGAAATAAAGGCAATTCGATTCGAATTCGATTCATATAGCGTACCGCAGCAGCCGGCAAGCGGTTGTCCAGCTGGATCCACGCAGCGCCTATGGCGAGCGCTTGCCCAGCTGTTTCTAGGGGAGAGGGGGGGGGGTGAATTTCACGCTTTGCTGCGCCAATGAGGTCGCGCACAAGGACGCAGCCACGTGTGAAAACGGCCGCGCAGAGCGGCGCGAAGACGAATGGAGGAGCGGAGAACGGACTTCTGAGCAGCCCCGTCCCATCCTCCTCACTGCGAGGGCCGCAAATTACGCGCTGGAACCTCGTCCGCGCGCTAAGGGGTCGTTATGCCGTGCTCGCTCCCCAGTGGCGCTGTCGTCGCCAGCAGCGAAGTGTTATTTTGGAGAAGGCGCTTGAGCGCGCGCTGATAGCGTCGCACGGTCGCTTTTGACGGCGGCCATTTATACTCCCAAACTCCGCGCAGTGTATAATACACGGGTATTATACTCCTGCCGAGTCGCATTCAGCGAGGGTCTTCGGAGAAAAGGCGTTCGAAGACCGTACTCGGCCTGGAACAATGCGACAGGTAACACATACCACAGCCCCCGTTCATACATCCTAAGCTGCACCCCTTTACCTCAGTGCGATCCGATCTAAAGTCTTCAGCGGAAAATGTCGTGTGCTATCTTTTCTTTTTTCTCGCTCGTCGAAAAGTGGTGACGGAACACAAGGAGTAACTGTTTTTTGTACACTGTCCAGCCTTCTTGGTGCCTGTAATGCTGGGCGGGTGTCAAACGCCGTACTCAGGATATATAATTTTAAAAAAAAGTGACGGCATCCACGGCTTCGCATTTAGCTCCAGACACTTATCAGAGGACTCGGTTCTCTTAGCGCGTCGCACCTGCAACGGCCTAATAATGCCTCAGGTAGTCGCGCAGCTCGACGAGCTAACTGATGGGTTTTGCCGTAAAGAACGGCTTCAGACACACTTGGGAAGCGAGATGGAGAGAGAGAGTAGAGAGAGAGAGAGAGAGAGAGAGAGAGAGAGAGAGAGAGAGAGAGAGAGAGAGAGAGAGAGAGAGAGAGAGAGAGAGAGCGTGAAAGTGGTGCTTCTCTTACGTTCATCACCGCCCGGGCAATGTAGAAGGCCAGCTCCGCGATGCCCTTGCTGTCGAGTTTCTGCGCAGACGGCACACAAAAGGATGGACCGCTGAGTTCAGGGTCACCGCACGGCGAAGTGAAACTGAACGCCGCAAGGTGAGCGCGCTTGTTATGCACGGCGACAGAAAATTCGGTGGAAAGAGGCATAAAAAAGAATCAGTTCGGCGCGTGGAGTCATTAGCGTTGCCAGTACTGTGGGAAGCGCGGAAAATCGCGCAAGCAAGCGAGTAGCCGGCGTTGACACGAGCAAGCTTAGGTGCATGGGCAGTTTAAGTTCAGCGAGCAGAAAGTTTGCATTGTATGTAAATCATGCCTCATGACGCACAGTGCGAGAAACATTGAGGACAGTGAGAGCAGCCTCTCACACAGCCAGCGCCATCTTTCCTTCTTTCCTCGCGCTTAGCTTGGCTAAGTGCGACCTCCAGGGCATAGCTGTCGCCGCGGAACGTTTTGTTATCTTTGCTTATCGGCAACAGCATCCAGCCGTATCGCTTTGTTTGCTTGTCCTGATTTTGAACGGCGGGTGAGTTCCACGCACTGCAATACCTGAAGGGAAATTATTGCGGACCCTTCAAGCACACAGACAAGGGGGGGGGGGGGGGGGGACTTCCCCTTCCCTTTTGTGGTATTGCTCTCGTCGGTCGGTCGTGCGCTGCCCAGCACCCCGCCCCCCACACACACGCACACAAACACGCACACTTTTTAGAAAAGGTTGTGCAGGGCACCGCCATCCCCCCCCCCCCCCCCCCCAAAAAAAAAAAAAAAATCCTGGCTACATGTTTGTTCGGAAGCAACGGGTACAAGACGTCTTTTGACAGCAGAGCGAGAGTACGTTTGGTCAGTAACTGCTTCAATGCTCCCTTGTTGTAAAAACATTTTAGGAGAGAGCTTGACAGAAGATATCATATGGCACTTTTGCCGTGCAATTTACCGCTGTAGAGCTTATAGGAAGCGCAATGCACGAGAAGAAATATTAAAATTTAAGAAGATCGAAATGTTGAGTACAACCATGCGCACTTTACAACGGTGGTCTGTATACTCGGCTCATCAAACGACACCACGCTGGCGTTGGCACTCGACAGGCGCGCACACACAAGGACACGCGCAGAGGCGCATAAAAAAGCACAGTACTGCACAGCAGCGGAGGCCCGTAGCGTGCATGCGGGCAGAGAAGGAGAGGCAAGAGACTCACCCAGTACTGGAGGCTCATGAAGAGTGCCAGCCCGCACTCGGGAAAGAAGAACAGCACCGACACGAACAGCCAGCCCAGGAGGTAGTTGGACTTCCTCTGCAACCACACACCATGCGGCTCTTGATTGGCATCGCATGCAGCAACGCACTTTTTTCTTATACATTTGTATCGACCGTAACTTACACCTGACTGGCGGCAAGTAGTTTACCCCAAAGGAGGGGGAGGCTTGGCCTTCGAGAAAACGGGGCCCGCAGATTTCGCAGGTTTTCATAACCTCTGACGATTACATAATTACGAGCTAAGGAGATTAAAGTCTCATTTAGGACGACAGCAGTTTGCGTGTGTGTGCGGGAGACGGTGGGTATCTCTCTGCTCCGCATTTGTGGGAAACACACTGACATCTTGGTATCCTGTCAGGCAGATTTAAGTGGGGTAGCGATGCCCCCTCCTCCATCTGGCGAGAAATTGTCAATAGAAAACCGCACTGGCCCGTATTTTTGCCAAGAAATGCATTATGCAAGACTACTAATGCGGGTCACTGAGCCATCGCTGCAGGTAGCGATCCATATAGATCAGCACAACGTCACTTAATTGTCGCCGCTTTGCAAACTGCGTCGAGATCACAGTCCAGCCACTGAACGACGCTGTCCTAGAGCTCTTGCAGCACAGGGCAGGAAGAGGCTGCACTTACAGTGCGACATCACTACTTTACGGGGTCGAACCCAACCATGAATCTTGTGGCTTGCATGACCTTGAGGGTGCAGAAATAAATCAAATATTGCCGCGACTGGATTTCGAACTAGCAGCGGCGCGAACAGTTCAGCTGGGCGCTGGCCCCTGCATGAAAGCACTACGCTATTGTCGCAGCCGATCACGCCTCGTGTTAAACTACAACGCACTCTCGTGTTGTTGTTGCCTTCGTGACTCTCGCGCTTCTTCTTCTTCTTCTTCTTCTTCTTCTTCTTCTTCTTCTTCTTCTTCTTCTTCTTCTTCTTCTTCTTCTTCTTCTGTGCATTGCACATCGTCGTCTTCATCAACTTTCAACTGCGGCGCGAACAGATCATGATCAGTTCAACCCCGATCAGAGCTTAACCTGAGTCGAATATCGGCGCCAGATGTGAGAAACCTGCTAGAGTCCACTTAATTGCACTTAACTACAGAGACGTGCCGACGAGCCAGCAAAGCAAAACCATGAGCCAGCCAGGCTAAACACATGCTTTCGCACGTCTACGAGGTTTAACTACGTTAAAAGCCTACCATATTTTTTTTTAATTCTACTAGCCTCACTCTATACATTCCGCCTCTCCGTGCATACCTGCGCAAGCTCAATTCCACCTTTGTACTCCAGTCTTCGTGCAAACGCGGTCTCCCGCTAGAGTTTTCGCCACCTTTTGTCTTCGCACGAATCCATTCACCGATTCTGGTCAGCAAGCGGAGAGAACTATGGCTTCGTGAACACGAGTCACTTAGCTTTCAGAAGCACGCAACCATTCTTTTTTCTCTCCCTCGCCAATGCGCCGTGCGAACCTGCGCACGCACGAGCGATGGACGTCCGAGGACGTCGTGACGCGCCGTGCTAAGTCGACCAGCGCGCGGAAGCATCCCTCTCACGGCGCTGACCAAGACCCGCACACCCGCGCGCAGAATTTGCAAATGGCTCGCTCAAACGCGTCGGGTCCGTTCGCGATGTTGACCCCCCCGCTCTCTCTATTTCTCTCTCCCTCGGCATTCTTCGAGTACGCAAGTCTGCCTTCCTCGTGTCGTCTTGCCGACCGCGAGTGCAGTTGGGGGCCCACAGCAACACGTAGCAGCTGAGAGCACACAAACGAAGGGACCGTGAGAATTACGACCAGCCAACGGGCAACCCATTTATGCTGGCGTCCGCAACGTGCGCACATGTGCTCTCTCTCTCTCTCTCCCACACACACACACACACACACACACACACACACACACACACACACACACACACACACACACACACACACACACACACACACACACACACACACACACACACACACACACACACTGTTACGAATCCCCTCACAAATGCATACACTCACACGCACATCACAACACATTTCGCCCGCACACATACACACGCAGTCCCACATACATTCACACATACGTACTAACACACACACATGCACAGGCATGGAAGCACACACACTGCACACACTCCCATGCGCTGGCACACACACGCTCTCCATCATCTTACGAAAGCGCACGAACGCACGCGCACACCTTTCTCCCTCTCCGCCCGACAGGCGGTCCTCCGGAAAAACAGAGCGCCGTAGCACCGAGTGTGCAGGAGACATGGGGGCTTCACTCCGACGCGCACAGATTGCGTGAAGCGCGTCTGCGGCGGCGTGTAGTTCGGCGGACGTTGCGCGCCGCCCGTTTCGCGCATCCTCTTCCTCGCGCCATTGCGCCGCCCTCCTTCCTTTCGCTCTCCTCTACCTTTTGCTTATTTCTTCTTTTGCATCCTCTGCGCACGTTCCGTTCCTTCTCCAAACCGCAGTAGTAGGGAAATTGCCGCCGCGGAGTCTCAGGAAACGCGCCTGCCGATAGGATTACACGCGCGTCGGCAACTTCGAACGCGTTTCGTTCTTTCTTTCTTTCTTTCTTTCTTTCTTTCTTTCTTTCTTTCTTTCTTTCTTTCTTTCTTTCTTTCTTCCTTTCTTTCTTTCTTTCTTTCTTTCTTTCTTTCTTTCTTTCTCGCGGAATTTGCGTAGCGCACGCGTGTCTGCGCATACGTGCTCGCCGCCCCGAGCCTTTACGCCTGCGACCGGTTCGTTTTCGCGCTTAGCCGTCTTTCTTTTTCACCGTCTGCCACTTTTTCTGATCGCCTAATGCGGAAAGAATGCGATTAGCTGCTGTTAGAGCCGGACACTCGTGGTGTCGTGAAGTCTCGTTTCCGCCGCTGTGGCGAGAGAGGTGAGGTGCAATTTCACTTTGCTCTCTCACAGCCACATCCAACTCGAGGCGTTTAATCAAGTCACTCTTCCTTAGCGCTACTGGTAGACAGTGGCTACTCACTCGGTCGTGTATCCGATGTGCTATCAGCCAATACACTTCACTAGTGGTGCGTTAAAACACAAACAAGCATTCAATACTATACCTTCTTATCTAATTAATGGCAATGGATTGCTTTGTCCTCCCTCATTTTATGCATGGTCAGAATGGTCAGTGGAATTTCGCGGTCCAAAGCGTACACACCACAAAGCTCACAAACAGGTGTCACATAGTAGGGGCGAAAATCGTTCACCGTCGCGCACTGTTCTCACACTATGCTCCCTAAAGACGTCTCGGCCAGACTTTCTCCTGGATAAACACGTGGCGCAATAAGTGACAGTGAACCGCAGAATGCCACGCGTACAAATCCGATGCCAAAGTCAGCATCATTTCTTCCGCACGCACACACATTGGCGCGGCTCGAATCCAGCTCCGCACTGGTCTTTTGTCGTATATTAATGCATTCCTGACGAAGCTTCTGATATCGGCTTCGGAAAAAAGTTCCAGCGTAGTTTCCGGCGCCAACTTCGCCGCGCTTTGTCCAAGATGTCCGACGGAGATTGTCGAGAATGGGGGCCGAAAGCATTTGACGTTAAAAAAAATTTTAAAAAGCGGTATCTGTTTCTCGAAATCCTGTCAAACCAAGAGAAAACTTAAAAACATTTCGAAAGCTGGAACACTGTTTAAAACAGAAAAAAGAGCGAACTGAAAACCGCATCGCAGGCTGCACAAGGCCTGCACACCGCAAACTCTTTCTGTGCGTTATCGAAGTTGTTGAGCAAGGCGCGCACTAGTTGTCGCAGGTCGCGAGGCGACAGGCGATGCTGCTCCGACGTGCGGCCGATAGTTCGCAGCACACTCGAGCGATGCGACAGTCTCTCGCAGCAGCTGCGTCTGTATCGGAGGCGTGGCGTTCTGCTTACCAGGAAGAGGCCCGCCAGCAGGAACAGGGAGACCAGGAAGATGGAGAAGTAGCCGGCGGCCAACACGTACGCCGGAACGGGCAGTTGCACTGAGCGCCACCATGCGAGGAGAAGGAGAGAGCAGAATGCGGTTAGCACAGGTTTACAACTAATACCCCTGTCACACAGGCACTCTAAAGGCACTTTGAACTAATGCTCCTTTATGCTCCCAAAGGAGCACTACTTCAAGGGAGTTCGTCCGTGCTACACGGTCGCGGAACGACCTTCGCAAGAAGTTTTTAGCGCCCTCATCGGCGAAAAGCGTTATTAAAATTGCAAACCTCACTGCACATGTAAATACAGAAATGCCACATTTTTTTTAGTAAATTAGTTTTATAACCGTATTATGTTAAAGCAACAAACAACATGGCCGACATGGCGGCATATTTACCGTGGCTACCGTGACGCTCGTATATCTGGAACGAGAGTATGGCGTGGTGAGACTGCCACAAAACAAATGATCTTATATTTTAAAACACCACTAATCTTATGAAGTGAATTTATAAAACGAAAATTGAACGTTTCTTTTCTCAATTTATTTATGCTGTTAACTCGCTGGGAGAGAGAGTACTCCCTTGAAGCCTCAAAGGACGAACTCGAGCTGCCTTGTTTCGAAGCTCCTTTGAGCTAGGTGTCCTTTGGCGCGTCCGTGTGGCAACGCGCGTTCGTCCTTAGAGTAATGGAGCATTAATTAGTTCAAAGTACCTTTACAGTGTCCGTGTGACAGGGGTATAAGTATGACACACCAGGTGAGGTTTTTGCGCGCTACACACGGACATTGACCAAAGAATGACCCTGCTTCCGTCTTTTGATGTGCCGTATAGGCTATCAAAAGATTGCTAGGCCACTGGGTTAGCTGCTTGCTTGGTGGTGTAGGAAAGCTTTGGTTGCACCACTGACACTACAAAGCCCCGAAGGGACAAGGAAGATTTTTTTGTTGTGTTTGGTTTTATGGCACACATGCTTAACTAAGGCCATCATGCGCGCGCCAAGCACAAGGTACAGAAAAAGTTTTTTGCTGGATTTTTTAGAAACGTGAAAAATTGTCGGTGGTGTAAACGGCATAAAAAGTTAGCACTACCTAGTGAACGCAATGAAAACAAATTTTAGAAATGGCTACTAGTAAAAGCTTTAAACGGGGTCGGGTATACGGCAAAGGAAGGAAGTTGTCGTTACCCTCCAGACATTTGGAGCGCTGGGGATGCCACAGGAGCCGCAGTGCGCAGCCAGGATACAAAGCCAGTGGCCGCAGAGTGTTCGTAAACGTATAGCCTTTGTCAAAAGTATAGAGGCCAAGTTCTGGCCCATGCTGTGTGGATCGTTATTCATCGCCAGCGTTCCAAATGACTTAAAGAAAAACTCTCCTCCTCACCCTTCCAAAAGCAAGTGGTTAGCCCCCACTGCACGGCTTTGAAGCAAACCACTTGGCCTGTTTACTTCTGACGAAGGCTGTACGCACGCACCCATATACATGCGTCCACAGTGCCACATTCATTCGCCGATTAGCACACATTCCCGACCAGCAACGAGTAGCGGCCATGTGTAGCAGGAATAGATGTAGAAAGACAGGTGCTCGCTTTCGCAACAGCAGATTTCCAAAACTTGCAGTTTTGCATGTCACACTAGAGTGCAAGCTGCGTTATGGGCAGAGCAGTTGTTTAATTAAATGCCGTTAAGTAAATTGGCCGTATAGAGAGACTGGTCCAATCATCGACGCTGTTTTGTGGCACGCGTGCAACAAGGCGCAAATGTCTGCCTACGGGCGGCGCCTGTTATGAATTGTGCTGTTCCTCGGGTTAATCCGTGGTATAATTTCCTTGCACCCGCTGCCAGGTGCAGTCAGATTAACGGAGACGTCATGACAGTCGGCCGACATCATTTGGCTGGAGGGCCTACTATAGACGGGGCATAAGCCGCTTAGTTCACGATCCGACTATGGAAGATTGGAAAGCACGCGAAGATAATGCAAAGCGCTGACGCGTAGCGCACATCGGCGTATTATAAGATATTTACAAAGTGGCTATTAATGAGCAATCTGTTTGCCAACTGAGGTCAATTATTCGAGCAACTGTGCAAACAGTTTATTCGCTAGTCTAGTGCGCCACAAGATCACTGCGCTGGGTATAAAGCGTGGCGCTTTGATGTTTTTACAGCATGCAATTTTGTGCCGTCGCATGCACGACCAGTTCTCACATGTATCGCAGCTTCACACACATATCGCGTAGGTCTCGGTCAACAACTGTAAAAGGAAAAGCATTTATGTCGTCTGCTTCGAGTTCTCTTATTCAAACAACGTATAACATGTAGTAATTATTTTCCTTTCTTCAATACAAGTTATTTTTAGTTCCTTACTATCTTCGTTTTCTTAGTTTTTTAACTGTCACGGACATATGCAGTTTTTTTTCCTTATGACTTGATTTTTGGAAGAAAAATGCCATAGATTAAGTATCCCCATTGCCATTGCGGTGAGTGACTGGAATTTATTTGTCCAAGACGTCGGACGCCGCATAGAGTATTCGACACCCTATCCCGAAAATTCTGACTTAAGCGCATCCTTCCCGTTGTTTTCGATTTATTCTGAATACTCTTTTTTCAATTCTTGTCCCGCCTCCCCTTTACCTTTTCATGAACGTTTCGGGAGACCTCAGCTACGGCTTCTCTTATAGCTCATGTGTCCCTTCGGGACGTTAAACCATACAATTCACTTTTTTTATTCCTTTTTAGTCTCCTGTCAACCAATCTGTACCCCTACAGTCTCCCTTTCCCTGGGGTGCGGGTGCG
Organism: Amblyomma americanum; assembly: GCA_030143305.2. Classification (NCBI taxonomy): domain Eukaryota; kingdom Metazoa; phylum Arthropoda; class Arachnida; order Ixodida; family Ixodidae; genus Amblyomma; species Amblyomma americanum. The sequence goes on along the minus strand of JARKHS020006605.1, from coordinate 143,935 downwards.
GGGTATACGGCCCTTGAACAAGGAGGCAGATAGATCCTGCTCACGCCCATTTTCGGCAAGAACTGCGAATACACTGGGTTATTATTGCTGTGTCATTAAATGTTTATGCTGGTGTTGTATTGATGTTTAGTAATTGTTATTGCGGTTATTGTTTGTTCTTTCGCTGTAATTGACATTTATTCCTTGAATAGCTAATGCTTACAGGAACATCTACTTTGCCACAAGAGGTCCCACTATATAGCTTTCCGCTTCGGGACCTCTTTCTGTAATACACACTCTGATGCATTGTATTCACTGACCATTGGCCCAACAAGCTACGCTTCTTCAATACTGTGCCGTCCTAGGCCGCTGACTCGACAATCAATGCAGTGAGCAGTCATTACAAGTCACACCAGCAATCAGACAATTAACCAGTTCTAGAGTTAAATCAAGGAACACTCAGGCAATGTCGATGGATGTTTCAGTGTGAAGAGATCCAGCTGTAGGGTGGGGAGCGGACGAATTTGAGGGCTCTACTTACGTGATACAGCTGCACTGCACCCGCGTTTTCCTACCTTAGAATAAACCTGGGCCTGCAGGAGCGGTTTATTTTGTCCGCGCCAGTTTCGGACGGGGCTGCAGGTCATTTGATGTCTTTCTCACTGTTCGCGATACGGGCCTTGTATCTCTAGGGGACCTTCATGTCAGCGGCGCAATTCAGCGCGCTGACAACCACTGTTCCGTCGAGAGACGCCATTTTATTGTCAAAGGTTGCGTCGAGCAAGACGGTATGGGAATGAACCTTCTGAATTCCTACAACCTGAAATAAGACTCCTGTGCCTGCCATCTGTATGACAGTATCTGGTGCCCGGACAGCCTGAAATGTGGCCTTTCGGAACAACACTGCGCCGTAGCAAAACTGGGCCGGTGAAACATAGTGCCGCAGTTTTCAACCTAGAAGGCGCAGCACAACATCGAGGGTCTCGGCCTACCTGCATTCTTAGAAGAGTGCTCTCCCCGCACGTTATTCGTTCGGGGCGCCGAGAAGCAGCCGAGCGGCTTCCGGCCTTCGCGTCGATGGTGCGCGGCACAGCTGCTCTCATACGGGGAACTGCAGCGGAATGCTCCGATGGGCGCGTGCGTGCGCTCCATCGCGTCGTTCTGTTTAGCGCGCCGGGCAGCAACAGGTTCCCCGGGATAGCTCCGCAGCAGCGGGCAACGTCGTGACAGAGGCGCGGGGAAAGCCGCCAGCCGCGTCACGCAGGCTCTATCTACCTCCTGTGAGCTTCTAACATTACGGATGAGCTCATTTAGAACTGTTGTTTTTTGTTAATGCGAAAAGCCGGAAGCATGTGCGTGCGTGCGTGCGTGCGTGCGTGTGTGTGTGTGCGTGCGTGTGTGTGTGTGTGTGTGTGTGTGTGTGTGTGTGTGTGTGTGTGTGTGTGTGTGTGTGTGTGTGTGTGTGTGTGTGTGTGTGTGTGTGTGTGTGTGTGTGTGTTTGTGTGTGTGTGTGTGTGTGTGCGTGCGCGTGTGTGTGTGCGTGTGTGTGCGTGCGTGCGTGTGTGTGTGTGTGTGTGTGCGCGTGCGCGCGTGCGTGTGTGTGTGCTCGTGCGTGCGTGCGTACTCGTAGATGGTAGAGAAAATCCCAGCAGATACAGCGTGATTAAGTGACGCAAATATCAAGACAACTACGTGCATACGTGTCGTTTTATTTTTCACTGCTTGTTTCCTGCCTTTCAAATTGCAGCTGAATTTGTATTATATATCATCTGTGCAGTCATATTGTTTTTTTCTTTTCCTGCCTACACTAATGCCCGCAAGGGCGCTGTAGGTATGTAAATAAATAAATGAATAAATAAATGGCAAGAAAAATAAGGCAATGTCATCAAGCAGCCGCATGACGCCCACAGCAAGCCGAGCACCGCCATTTCAGACAATCACACTCATGCATGCCGTTCGTCTATATACTATATACGTCCCACCGCCCGACCTCAAAGTGGCGCCAGTTATCCCGACAGCATCAGTGCTACCAAAATTGTGACGCAACCGTCTGTCGTACAGCGTTCAGGGTGCTGTCGTATACGCTCGCGTATGGTGTGGGTGTGTGCCAGTGCACTCGGGGAGAGTAATGCTTTCGCATTCCCACACGCAAGCAGCGTTAAGTCTCTGCAATTTTTTTTTTTTTGCACACTGAGGTCACTCCGACACTGTCTGATTATTCAAAAGCTTGCGACGAAGCCATCGCAGCCTCGTTTTTACGACTATCAGGCTTGCAGCTGCCGGATGTAAAAAAAAAAATAATTGAACACACCTGCGAAAGGTTACCTACTGCGGCATTTTACCCGTGCCCTGCTTATGACCATGTCGAATCATAAGACTCTTCATGGGTGCTTAGAAGTCGCATCTTGTATGCATCCTTAGCTTTTCTCCGCCCAGGGCTGTAAGCGCCATCCGCGCCCTGTTACGGCGTAAGTGAACTCTACCGTGCTCACCTGCCCGGCGATGGAAACATGTTATCCGTATATAGACCACAAGGACATCGACAAACGGGGGAGAGGCGGCTGCCAAGAGTGCGACACGTGATCCAGAGGTGGCACTGGCAGTGCGTGTTCCCTAGTGTTCCTCTATATGCTCCCGCAGGGAGCATATACAGGAACACTAGTGTTCCCCATAGAGGAGGAGGGTGGGGCACTTCGATCGCCGAGATTTTGTTCGCGTTCAGATGGAGAAAAAAAATAATTCTGCGAGGTTCTTATTAGTCAACAGCGCGGCTCACAACGGCACATATACTATAGTTTGCTTGGCTTCAGGACTCTATAGTCTCTCTCTCTCTGTATCTCTATTCAATGCACGAAGTACATTACGCGGTTGCCTTTTCACTCTCCCCTCTCCGGTCCCACGCTCTCCGCTCATTTTTTAGCGCCCCTCCAGGTGCGCCTCTGTACCAATGTCAAGCCACTGCTGCCCTGCACGTGCGCTTATCCCCCGTGCACAGAGGCATCTGTGCGCGCGCCGACCATTGTGGAACGGGCAAATACGTGTGATTCAGTGGGAGCCAGCCTCACCAGTACAGGCGTAAGCTCATCACAGAGGAGAATCTGTGTACATTTTAAATAGAAAGGAGTGAAAAGTGAGTAAGCTGTTCTCCAGTACACTTCCCTTTTACAAAAGGCAAGTGTACTAGAGAACAGCTCGCTCCCTTTCCACTCCCATATGGGAGCTCAGTTAAGAGAAGCGCAACGAGGGGGTATATAGAGCACAAGAGAACAACCTACGGCATTTCACGCAGTAGGGTTAACCAGGTGTAGCATGGGTTAGTCTGCAAGCTTTCGTGTTTGTATCTCGATACAGTATTCCACGAACATGGAGTGCGAGTAAGGGCTTGCAGAGAATCGTGGTGCTCCTGCATTAGCGAGTTACAGAATAGAAAAATTCGCTGGAGGCACTTAGATATCTCTTAACTGCGGGAAGGCGAAATCCGTTTGCGACTCGTTGCACTGATTTGAATTTGCCGCGCTTGAACTCGTTTCACGACAGAGAAGAGCAGATGGCGCGAGCGTGGCAGAGAGATCACGTGAGATCACAAGGTTACGTGACATCACGACCCGCTGCGCCGTGATGTCACGTGACCCTGTGATGTAACGTGATATTAAGGTCACGTGGACATCACACGGTCACGTGACCTAAAATGTAACGGACGGACGCGAGTATGAGCCACAGAAGAACCTATCGGGGATAGGGGAACTGCGGCGGGGGGGGGGGGGGGGGGGGGTGAGTCATTGCGCATGCGCAGAACAATAACGCCTCTGAAGTCATTGTTCTGCGCATCCGCAATGGCGCCGCGCTATTCCCCTAGTCTCCTAACCGAGAAGGTCCCCTATTCTAAAAATCTCTGTTATCGTTAAGATGACCGCGTTTTTTTGTTGTTTTTTCAACCTATATAGAACCGCTACTAAAGCGGCTCAAACCGTGGTGCTTCTTGACCTCACGGGCCGCTTACGCTCTGCGGCCTACACAGAAGAACAGATGAACCAGCCTATAGGCACGCATAGCAATATACAATATACAACTGAGGATGGTTTCGGCGCAAAATGCGAATGTATGCGAAGAGCGAGAGCTAGTGCGTGCGTAAGACAGCCAGGCTTTGTACGCTTTGACGTTCTGGTTAGTTATCTTCGCGTTCCGGGTACCTCCTCGCTTTTACAGCCACGCCGCCACGACCAAGCAAAATCAAACGGCAAAGACAGTGTAAGTTCACCAGGACGGTTTACCGCACCGTAACAACGCTATAACGTATACATATAGATTTGTCAAGCACAGTTATTAAGGGTCTCCACTCTCTATCTACTGATTAACCAATAAGAAATTTTCCTGATTACTGGCGATAGGTGAATTTCCTTTTCTAACTGGAAGGTTGTGACGGCGTCACAGTTAGTACCACCAGCTATATATAAACATTTTACCACAGCGAAATACTTTTACTCAGTTGTGAAGGAGCCTAATGGCATGAGCCAAGGAGTCGAGTAATCCGGAACCCGCATAGCCATCTATGACGTGCCCAATGAGAAGCAGCCGCAGTCACGTAACATATGCTTCACGTGCCGCTGGCGGGGACATTACTGTTGACGCTCAGCAGCTTACTTCCGGAAACTGCGCACCCAGCTATTTATTTTGACGTCCTAAAAACAGTAAACACTAGCGATAGCAGACCAGGAATCTGAGGGCATCTTATAGACAGTTTAAGCAGCTTTGAAATGGTATATGAGCCGACACGATTAGACAACGCCTCGTTCGGAGGAACTCTGTTGCTGTGATCGCCACACTGCGATAGTCCTTTATAAAGCTCGACTCATCCGATGCGGGGCACGCAGCCTCGCACTCGAGATGTTAACTTCGATAGCTCGGATTAGCGGTAAATCCCGGCGCTTAACGAATAGCTCCACGCGACACGCACACGTGAGTCGTTACAGCAGACCGAAGCTGCGACAATGATCAGACAGCGCCACGCATGTGTGCTCCCGAATGCGCCTGAAGCGAGAAACACGCCTATACGATTGATGATGGTCCTCCTCGCATAGACAACGTGCGGAAAGAACGACCTCTTTGAGCGCACATAAATACGCATAAGCTGCGCCGACCCTCGACCCACAAACGACAAGCGTGCCCCCTAAAGTCGGCCGTGTATACGTGATGGACGGCACGGCAAGCAGTAGCTCCTGTGCCGCCGGCAGCATGCGCCCGTCCTTGTGCCCTACTCGTCCGCGCCTTTTTTATAGCGCATTTCTCTCGCTTAAGCAGCATTGTGCTCTATAGCGCTTAGCGCTGTCTTATCCGAGGGCCTCTGTTTCAGCATACTGACAAAAATTGCCCAGAAACACGAGGACTAAGTTTCGTGTTTACTTATACTTACAGAGGATTTATAAGTATGCTTGTTGCAGCATATTTATAAATCGCTAAGCTTTGTTTTTTTTTTTAGTTCGCTAGCACTTATAGTGACCATTCCCTGAATTTAGCCGTTGTGTGTTCGTCTGTTTGTCTGCCTGTTTGTCTGAAGCCAGTTTTGTGGCAGGCTGCTCACCTGTCCAACGTGCCAGGCGGCAGCTCATTTAATCATGACAGGCTGCTCGGGAAGGCCAACCTGGGTCGAAACCCAACCCAAGCAACCCAAGTGCCATCGATGCCAGCATCTGCCATAGGTGGGAAGTGGCGCATCGCTTGACCACTACACCACTGCGCCAGGAGTGGTATAGAAGACTCCCAAGGACCCATGAATGTAGAGAATGACCGGTTCCGCATGTGTGGACATGAATCCATTATCGCTAACCGAACAACTCCCATCCGTGGGTAATGGAGTTTAGTTTAGTTTAGTTTATAGGGGTTTAACGTCCCAAAGCGACTCAGGCTATGAGAGACGCCGCAGTGAAGGGCTCCGGAAATTTCGACCACCTGGGGTTCTTTAACGTGCACTGACATCGCAGAGTACACGGGCCTCTAGAATTTCGCCTCCATCGAAATTCGACCACCGCGGCCGGAATCGAACCCGCGTCTTTTGGGCCAGCAGCCGAGCGCCATAACCTCTGAGCCACCGCGGCGGCTTGCGTGAGTAATGGATCTGAACACCGGTACCAAAGTGAAAACCGAAGTGCTAGCGCACCTAATTAGCATTTGGCCTAACTACGCAGATCGACCTTTTTTTTTTCTTTTTGCTGTGACATTCTGTGGCCATTCAGTTCTGACGCGGCGGTTGTGACGCATGACTGCGTATATTCTGTCCCGATCCCCAGTCACATTCATGCGCGTGCGTCGAAAAACAAAAATAATACTATCAAAACAAATATGACAGAAAGAATGCCGAGCTCACCATTGTTTTCTATGATCCACCACAGTTCCATTATGAAAGCACCCAGGTAGACAATCTGGAAAAGAAGACAACACAATAGAATACTTGGTACCTGCACTGTTATCGAAATGAAAAAAATAAAATTAGATAAATAAAGCAAGTAAGTGCGTGAAAACAACTCGTGCATAGAAAAATTTCAGCAATCACTGTTGTAAAAAAAACCCCCAAAACACCATCAAAGAGTTACAGTGAATATGTACATCATCTGTAACCCCAGCTAGGAACTTTAATTCCTACTTCCCACGCAAGTTCCGTATTTTTGAAAGAAAAAAAATCCTTCATGAAAGCAGTGTGTTCGGCTGCTGATTCCAAGGTTCCGAAATCGAATCCTGGCCGCATTCGAGCGAAATGCATTAAACCCCACATGCCAACCATGACTACAGTGGACTTCAGGGGCTCTGTCGTCGACATCATCACCATCGTCATTTATTAGACCTTTAAAGGCCCCGGTTAGGGCACTGCATAAGGGAAAGACAGTAGCGCACAAAACAAAATAGCACGGAAACAGATCGCCGTACAGAAACAGTAATCAATCAAAAACACTCAGCCAGGAAGATACAGTTGAAATAAAGAAGACGCTGTGTCTACTTGAGCGAGTTGTGCAATTTGTGCGCGGAGAGGCAATAAATTGTTCGAAATTTTTGCAATGCCTGCTACTGGAGTCGCTAGAAATTTCAAAACTTCAGGGTACCGCATTCCCTCTGTCCGCGCCACCTTATCTGGAAAGATGGTGGCTGCCGATTCCTCGGTGTGTTCCCAGCACAAGAATCAGCCTACAGTGGTCATAGTGCCTGTGGTGCCCTCTGTATCTGCCTTCGCGACGTCATAACCATTTCTTCGAAGTTGGCGTAGCGAACTTCGGCGATATCGTAGGCTGACGCTACAAATAAACAGCTAGGGAAAATAAATTTTCGGAACTCGCTTAAGCAGCACCTTGAGCATGAATACGAGGGGGGGGGGCACTGGAAGGGGGCTGCTGCAAAAATAATTCCTGCGAAAGTTGGCGCTCGCTGTTCAGGCAACAATGGACAATGGCAGCCATGGCAACCTTTCATATGCCTGGCAGCACGCGAAGAGGAGGGAGTCACCGACCGATTTTTCGGGATCCCAAGGGGCCTCGAAAACGTACGAAAAACCGAGCAGTCCGAAAAATAAAATTTCACCAGAAAAGTATACTTTAATTCAACTTCTAATAGCGAATATGGTGGACGAAGGGGTCGCCAGTTCTGTGCACATTCTGAAGCTTCACAAGACTGAAACGAGCGGTGACTGCCTTCGTGAACTCGGCGTTCAATGGCTGTACGACCAACGTACCGTTCAGTTCCAAACGTCGCTTTTTTGCATGTGTGTACGTGAACTGTTTGAGTAAAAAAAAAAAGGATGTGCAGAATGCGGCAGGCAAACCGAATGAACGAGGATAACCGCCCAGCTCCGCGAATTCCTTGGTTGCCGCCGCAGCATACGTGTTTGCCCACGCAAATATGGACGGCCGTTGCAGAAACGACGGTTATGCGCGCGCGATATGCGAGAACGCCGATATCACGTCCGCCCGGCGGGCGGGCGGGCGGATCGCGTATAGCTACGCATTCTCGGCATCGCACAGCGCCGATTCAGCACCGGATATCCTGCTCACCCGGTCTGTAACTGTTCGCCGAAGCAGCGAATGGGCATCCATTCTGCAAGCTTATACGTGGGTCTCTGTACCGGAGCCAACACAGACTCTACGGTATACATCGACGTTGTCGAAACTCATAACCTCGGGTCCTGCTGATTTGCCCTTGCACCCTGGCGGAGGAATGCATGCGCAGCTTTTTGTAGTACAATGTATAGCATCCACATATGTCCTCATGGCTCTGTGTTCATGTTTCTCCGCAATGCTGTTGTGGATCCACTGACAGTGCCGCTGCTTTCAGTGAAGAGCAGAGTAAAATAGAAAATAAGATCGGGAAAAATAAAGGAGGGAAAGGGAGACAATGTGCTGGCGCTTTGGAGGAGCAATTGATGGAAAATTTGAGAGTAATTTTCCCCACAAGCTGAGCACAAAGAAGAACACGGTCTGACAGTTTATCGTGCCTCAGTGAGTACACTCACTCCCAAACCATACGTGGTATCTCGACTTCAGACAGCTAATTACCAGAGCATTCGTGCTCAGGCCACACATTCCCTAATGCTCCGGCCCGCATTGACAACCTCGTTTGTCCTGTGGGTAAACGCTGGCATTTGTTGGTTGTGACATACGAAGTCTTTTAAGCATCACCCCCATCAGCATCATCACCAGCCTAAGTTCAATACAGGATAAAGGCATCTCCCAATCTCCCATAATTACACGTGTCCTGCGCCAGTGTAGCTACCACATCATCCCCACAAACTGCCAACTTCATCTCCTAGCTTCCAAGCGACGGTAAGCGTCTGTTCAGCAGCTACCTCTGAAGTAAGGTGTTTGTAAGTGAACTAGCACCGAAAAAAGCACTTATCGCGTTAGAAAAGAGCGCTAAGATATAAATTTAAGCCAAGTAAGGTAAGACCACAGGTCTCCAAAACGAACCCATTACGACAGCTCATGTTGGTTCGTTCCAAAAGATTGTTTATGGGGTTTCAAGCCCCAAGACGACTCAGGTAATGAGGGACGAGATTTTGGTTTCAAAGTTGTTCCAAAAGACGTGACGGTAACCGAAGAAGCGTGTTTAGTGAGGTTGGTTTGTTCGTGATCTAACAAAAGTCGGGAAACAGCGATCAGAATGCGAACACAGAAGACGATGGCAAAAGCACAGCGTTGTCGCCTCCATCTGCGCCGATGCTCTGACTGTTTTACCTTTTAACCATACATTTAACTTCTAAGCGCTGTTTCCGGCCATTTGCCAGGTTATTTGCCCCAGGTATCGTTCGTTCACTTCGCTACTTCGCTGACTCGCGCCGGCCCATCGAGGCACCCTACAGACTCGGGACACAGCGCGCCATCTGGCCTCAAACGCACTAAACAAAGGAGCCGTTCAGCGGAGTGCTGCAACAGGTGGAGGAGTGGGGCGGGGCGACGTAGCGCGACGATGCAAGACAGGCGGGAGGGGGGGATCCGCGCGCTGGAGCTGCGCAATGCACCCACACTGAAACAAAAAGGAAATCGCCTCAGGTGAGATGGTACAATCCGCGCGCTCGCGTAGAGCGATGGGGGAAGCGGGAAAAAGAAACGACGTGAAAAATGAGAGAGGCGCAACCGTTTTCCTGTTCCGCCGACAGATGGGCGCTAGGGTCGGCCCCGTTTATTTGAAGTCAGCAGCGCTGCCGCCGCCGGCACTTCGAAACGCAGCGTGGAGAGAGACTTTCCGCGTGAACCTGCTGCGCCATTAAAAATGTGCAGCGTTCAGGACGCCACACGGAACGCAGGGGTCGTCGCTCACTAGTTGTGCGCAGAAGAAAATTGCGCACAATGTCTACGATCAGCGTCGTCTGCTTCTAACCTGCGCCGAGCAGACGACACTGAGGACAAATTGATCACTGCGTTCAAATGACAAAGTAAAGCGGAGTTCTTGAAAAGTTACAAAGGACCGAAAAATGAAATACACGTCGTCGCAGGCCGTTTTTTACAAGCAAACCGCAATGAAGCCAAGTCCTGTTTTATGAAATCTCTGAGGCTAGACCACACAGTTATTCACATTGAATCGGCGATCACGGAGTCCCTAAGACAATGCTGGTCTGTCAGCATCAACACGTCCCGAGTTTGAATGAACACAAGCGTTCCCAGCCCCCAGCGAGCGGGTAGATATATTCAATTTTTTATGGTTTATGGACGTTTAACGTCCCAAAGCGACTCAGGCTACGAGGGGCGCCGTAGTGAAGAGCTACAGAAATTTCGACCACCTGGGGTTCTTTAACGTGCACTGACATCGCACAGTACGGGGGCCTCTGGAATTTCGCCTCCGTCGAAATTCAACCGCCGCAGCCGGGATCGAACCCGCGTCTTTCGTTTGTTCAGCAGCCGAGCTCCAGAACCAGTTAGCCACCGCGCGGCTATATATTCCATTTTCAACTCCAATTTTCGCAGCTAACAAACACGTCTTTTGCTGCCGAACGAACGTCGGCAGAGCCAAAACAAACAAACAAACAAATAAACAAACAAGCAAGCAAACAAAGTTTGCTAAGCTGAGGAACACTGCTGTCGCAGTCTTCCGGAATCCCATTGGTTGTCGGTGTCGCGAGTTCCTGCAGTACTGCATGGTACTGCCAACGCTGAGTGTACGCAACCTCCGCCGCTACCGTAGCCGACCCTGCGGCGACGCGTTCCACTGGCTGGCTGCACCCTATCGGACGACCTCGACTTATCGCTCCGCCATCTAAACCGTTCCGTCCACCTTCGGCCGCGGCGGAAAAGCCAAACACACAAAAAAACAACAACAAATAACAGAACACGAGGAAAAATGCGCACTGTAAGGGGAAATTCTCCGACTTGAGAAGCGGTCGACCGCGATGAAGTTGGCCCCCAAAAGCACACGCATGCAGTTGTGTTTTGCCCCCCCCCCCCCTCCCCTCCCAGGAGTATCACGTGTGTTCGGTGCAGCGGCAAGCGCTTACGTCACGATTCATTGTCATGCGAAGCAAATGCACGTCAGGTGCGACAATGTACCGTTTGTTGCGCTTGGAATTGTCTCCCGTTCACTCGCGCGCGGGAGAGGTGTTGAGGAATCGTTGGTTCTGCAAGCAGGCGATCGACGAGGCTTCTTTTTGTATGCGTTCGGTGTTTGTGCGTGCCTTCGTGCGTGCGATCTTGCGAGACAAACGTGCGATTGACCGCGCAGGGAGGGAGTGAGTGACGCAGCTAGGCCAAGGGCGCGGAGCTGAGACTCACGCAAGAGTAGCGTGCGTTGAAAACGCGCGCACGAACAGATACAGAAAACGGTGGTCGTTCAAGGGTTGGAAAGTTCGAAGAATGCGCACGCCAGGTTGCGTGTCCCCAGTGCACCGATCGAGATGCCTGTGCTTTGGCTCGAAGAAACGCATGCGCCGTGAAAATACGCGCAATGCTCAGCGTCGAAGGTGACCAAGACCTGTCAGCACGTACGCTTACTTTTTTTTGTTCCATTTTTATTAGCTCACACAATTTGTCGCGGGCGCTAGCAAGAAGACCAATGCAATTTTTTTTTTCCTGATCCTGATCCCTTCGAGCTGCGTACATCTTGTTTTTCAGTGCATTTACAGTGGTGACAGCCTTGAAGCTCTGGCCCAGAGCCAGTTCAAGGCTATCAGTTGAACCTCGCTTTAACGAAATTTAAGGGGCCCGGCGATTACTTCGTTATAGCCGTAGGTTCCTTATAGCCCGTGTTGACGTAGCTTCCTAGGGGATCGTCATTCCTTCGTTATATCCGTTACCTCGTTATAAACCGTTTAGTTATAACGGGGTTCGACCGTATAGCATTTGAAAATTGACCACTGAGTTACAGTTACAACCCGCCGCGGTGGCTCAGTGGTTAGGGAGGCACTCGGCTTCTGTTCATGAGTACCTGGCCGCGTTTCAATGGAGGCGAAACGCTAAGGCGCCCGTGTGCTGTGCGACGTCAGTGTACGTTATAATACCCAGGTGGCCGAAATTATTCCGGATCCCTCCACTACGGCACCTCTTTCTTCTTTCATTCCCTCCTTTATCCCTTCCCATGCGGCGCGGTTCAGGTGTCCGTCGATATGGAAGACAGATACTGCGCCATTTCCTTTCCCTAGAAACCAATTTTCATTTATTTATTTTTCAAATTTTTTTTATATTTACAAGCGTTCGCTGGTGCATACTGTGTGCGCATTACAGAATCGACCGAGTCAGGGGGAGTACATAAATTGAAAATAACTGCGCCAACAACACAGAAGGTTTTCAACAAGAAATTGTCTCACAACGGCATTCGAGCAGTGCGTTCCGTGTCGTAAGTGTTGTAGACCAGTTATGAGCACCGTGACCAGAGAAACGAGAAATTGGAGGGGACAGTTAAGCTCCGCCTTAAGGATAGCGCTAATGAGTTAATGCCCATATATACGCAACTGGTCATTCTCAACTCGACATTCACATGTCCTGGGGAGTCCTCTTGCCACTCCTGGCGCAGTGGTGCAGCGGTTAAGTAATGCGCCACTGCCCTGCGATGTCAGGTGCTGCCACCAACGGTCTTGTGCGACCCAGGTTGTCCTTCCCGAGCAACCTCCCGCGATCAACCATTAATTTAACGGTCACCTGCCACGGCGGCTAGTTTTCTCACAATCCGATCGGTAGGTTGCGATGTCGCCACAGGGTCACGTGACCTACGTAGCCAACCTTGGTTGCTTCTCCGGGAGTACTGCCGAGGCCACCCTACATACGCTTCACTATTTATTGCTCACAACGCCGACGCCGGATTTTCTGGGCAACGGGGCCTTTAACGCTATCGCGTTAAATACTTTGATGATGTGCGACATTTTGCCACAGGGCCATTTCGATAGGAACAACTGAATCAAGATGGTGGAATCGACGCAACCAGGTTTTAATCATGAAAAAGGAGAGAAACAATAAAACACGGAAGGCGCGTGGCACAAGCAACGCATCTAATACAACCCGTATGCGATTTCACACAGCATTCCTAATAAACAAAAAAAAAGCCGCGTCCTCTCGTCTGCGGCCGAATATACACGGTGCCGGGCGGCACGCTACGCGTGGTCTAACAAAAGACCGCCTCGCGATGACGAAGCACAGCCTAAAAGGTCGTTTAGGCTTCGCCCCGCTTCTTTCGAGGCGATGAGGCCGTACTCCTTCGTCTATCTTGTTACGGCGAGAACAAAAGATGCAATTATTTCCCGCTCCGCACACTGACACGCGAGAAGGTCGTTGACCAGCAGACATCCAGGCGCCACTGCCACAGTTCGAGTCAATCCCCAGCTGCGCTCACAAAGCGAAGTAGTGCACGCGTCATTCATTGTACACAGAAGCCTGAAAAAAGACCACTCATCGTGTTTATCTTCTTATTTTTTTTTAGTAGCAGCACGCGGAGTTCGGTGCGCCATTTGTCATCGCACTGGAGCAGCTGAGTGGTGTATTAGACGGTCGTCTGCGCTCGTCTTGCAGAACGCTGTCCATCACGCTAGGCAATCGCGGCAAGGCGAGACAATGGCGTGACGTCGGCTGCCTGAATGAAAAAAAAAAAAAACCCGAGCACTGGCTGCCTTGCTTCTCGCCGCCTCTGAAATGTGCAGCTCGCTTTGCGCACAGCCTCGGTCTTGAATGAACTCGAGGCGCAATTATAAACTCTCCCCGTTCTTGTTCCAGCAACGCGCTGCTCGCCGCTGGCAATTCAGGCCATCGTAGTTATTTTAACACGATATAGCGTTAAAGGCCCCGTTACCCATATAACCTGGCGATGTCAGCGTTGTGAGGGAAAAATAGCGTGCCGTAGGGTGGCCCAAGTGGCCACCCGCCAGAGAGGCAACCTGTAGGTGGGCCACCTAGGTCGCGTGACCTTGTGGCGTCATCACAGTCTGCCTACCGGATTATGAGCAAACTAACCACCGTGGCATGTGGCTGTTAAATTATTGCTTGGTCACAGTGCTCGGGAAGAGCAACTTGTGTCGCACAAACCCCACCGGTGGGAGCAGCTGCCATTGCAGGGCAGTGGTGCATCACTTGGTGAAGGAGTGGTGTGAGGACTCCCAGGGATCTATGAATGTTAAGTTGAGAACGACCACTTCCGCATATATGGGCATTAACTCATTAACGCTATCGCGCCATACCCTTAAGGCGGAGCTTAAGTGTCGTCTCCAATTTTTTCAGTTCGTCAGGGCGCCACTTGCCTCTGCGTATGAATTAGAGCAGAATTTTATTTTACTGGCCACTTTTCCACTACCTCCAACGGATGGTGCGCACAAAACAAATCTGTACGACCAGTAGTTTCGCTGGTATTAGCTGAGAGTGTTGTGTGTAACAGCATAGATAAATTAGCGGATAATTAGCGCCACGAATCTGCGCTGTAGACTGCGACTGTAAAGGATGCTACGCTGGAGGTATGTGTCGAATTGCCACCAGAAAGTTTGTTGATGTGAGCAGAAGTACAGCACAGGCAGCCGCTTTTGCGTTTTGTATCCGGCATCTAATTTCGGCCGCATCGGAAGGGTATCGAACCCCTGACCTCGTACTCAACAGCAGAGCTCCCAATAGCTATTGAGCCATGCAGGGTTTCCAATACCGCGTGGATGTTATGATCTTTGACGGTTCGGGAACCCCTGCAGTGCCTGTCTTGGCGCCTCGAAATTAGAACCAGTCTATATGGATTCCGCAGCTACATACGTGCTCGGCCTCAAAATGCGCTGTTATGCGGGTATGGCAGCGTATACTCTGTGAGAACAGAGCGCGGAGAATGTTTGCAAGGCGATCCGCAGTCTCCGTCCGGCTCCTCCCGCGTGGTCCCACACGTTTCCGGTGCGGATGACGGAGTGAAGTTTCGCCTTCCATAAGGACGCTAGACGCGCCATGACGTGAGAATAGATGGAAAAACGGGGTTTTACCACAGATTCGCTCCCTGAACAAATAAAACGACTCCGGCGACGAAAAATAGCGCAAAACTTTGTTTTCTTTTTCTTTTTCAGGGCGCGAAATTGACGAGATGGTGTTTGAGTAGGCACCAGAAAAGAGGTGGCGCGTTTGTAAATTATGGCCGCCCCTCAGATCCCAAAGAGCGCGAGATGACACGCAGCATGTTGGTCGCCATTTCTCTGCACTCGTGTGTGAGTGCCTTGAACCATGAGTGTTATGGCTGCGTAAGGAAACGGGTAACAGGAAACTTGGCTCATGCATAGAAATACACACATACCTCGGTGTGAGTAAAGAAAAAACGCGGTGGAAACAGACAGGCGAACGCTTGCATCACAGGCAATGTCGCATAGCCATTCCTATATATATATATATATATATATATATATATATATATATATATATATATATATATATATATATATATATATATATATATATATATATATATATATATATATATACACGTACGCCGGCATCGAAAGTGATACAGTGCAACTAAAGAAAGCTTTCATACCATCCTGGAACTCTCACTCATTCTCTGAAAAATGAACATTACCAAACGAGATTTTGAACCTTGCATTGGATGTCGAGAATAAAACAAAGCGTTAATTCTTTCCCTGCCCTCCCCCCCCCCCCCCCCCACACACACACACACGCACTTCATAAAATTATACTGGCTGAACATACCGACATGGCCAACTGCACTCAAAAAGCTTTGCTTTAGCCCTCTCGACTCCTCTTCTCCGATACCTCGTTCTCCCCATGTACATCGCAAGTACTATACAATCGGGCACAAAAGTCTCCAGGACGCCCTAAAAGTGATCTAGATGCTTGTTAGCAATCCTCTTATTTCTCCATCACGCAATATAGGACGTGAGTTCGATTTTTACCTCCGTGAGTGTGGTCTTGAGCCATCGCCTAAAAACAAGCTATCGGCATCGCTTGCCTCACACTCGTGTTGGAGACTTCTGTCCCTCATCATCAGCACATTAGCGTAACTTTAACGCAATGTACTGCTGCAGACGTCTGATTAACTTAACTAGACGCACTTCGTTTCTTAACCATTACTCACACGAAACACTTCACTCGCGGACTTGCAAACAAGTACATAGAAAATTGATAATGATCGATATTTAATAAAAGAAGCCCACGGAAAACACCGCTCTGGCTTCAACGCGCCGGGATTTGTGCACACATTTCCGCAGACGTCCCCGCTCCGACTGCTATACTTCAGCTCGAAGTTAGGCGCCTCTGAGGGACGCCCTGCACTAAGGTATCCGGTACGACGGGACTCCCGATCGAGATGCATGGGATATATGTACGACCAGTAGAGAGATGAGGCCCTTACAAAAATTTCTTTAGACAGTCTATAGACGCCCATAGATTTTTGTCTAAAAGTTTATAGACTATAGACAAACCGCAGAGAAAAGTCTATAGGCAATACAAACCCTATAGACAGTCTATAGACAATCTATAGATTTATAACCATGCACTTTTACTAGGCTTTTATCTATAGACAGTTTATAGACTAAGAACCGACAGAAAGAAGTATCTATATATGAAGGAAATAGAGTCAATAAGAAGTATATAGACTATTTTTGTAAGGGATGAGTAAGCGAGCACGGTTAACTTAAACACAACAAAAACAACGCAAGTTCATACATCTAGGCGCTGTCTGCGCGAGCTAGCCTTGAGCCCAATTCGCGGTCAAGGAAACACGTGAGGAACGGTGCCTGCGCCAGGCCGCCTAATAGTATTCCATTTATGCTACCCCGCCAGTAGGCTTAATGTTCTCACGGGAACACAAGATCGCACGATACGGAAAGTCACGTAAGAAGAAGACCACAGGGAAATTAGCGCGCAGTACACAAAGCACGGAACGGAACGGCAACAGTCGTCCGCCGCCACGAGGAAAAGAGTGGAGGAACATGCAGCAAGAAAAGACTTGACCACAAAGAAGCAGCCATTCATGAAGGCCCGGCTCGCTCAACGAACCGGCGCACACTGCCCCTTACGGTAATGTGGTCACGCCTCCTCGGAGCCGCTGCTGCTTTTATTTGCTCGCGCGGACGGAGCCGCATCTTCTATCGTGCATGAGTAACACTGCCAAGGATGCCCACACGCCGAGACCACACGAGGCGTTCGCGGGCGACCCGAAGGGGGATCCCGCCCCTTATTTGCCGCGCGGATCACGAATACAGCCCACGACGAGCTTCCGCGGTATGGGCACAACGACGGTACCTAGAAGTGCTGAGCAGAGCTCCAGCCAGCCGTCGTTTGTGGCAACGCGCAAGGCGTGAAAATCGAGATGTTTGGTCCTGACTACAGGGGGGGTGTCAATTGGCGTTTATTTGGAAGGAACACAATATACATCAAAGCTTGGCGACAGATACCACAACGCGGTAATAACGCGGCACGGGTCACTGCTTTGGTTCCTGCATAACGCATGCAGCCTCGCAGCATTAATGTTTTATAATGTCTTGTGTCGCGCATTTCGAAGAAAAAAAAAAAGTCTACCTGATAAAGGCATCAAGCGGGGCTCGAGGACAGCGATACAGATATGTGTTTTTGAAAACAATTAACAGGGACACGTAATTACCTTATGCGTTGGCACTGCGATAGCATTAGAACCTGTTGATGCCTTTACTGGAAGTGACGTCACATCACTCCAGCCAGTCGGAGAATTTTATGGCTGACGACACAATTTTTCTCCCCATAAGCTTTAAATGCTATCGCAAAAAGTAGGGTGATTGACATTGTGTGCTGTACAGAGTTAGCAAAAGGCGTTTCGTACGGACAAGCAGATGTAAACGAAACTGTGACGAACCACTTTAGCAGCGACAACGATCTTTTTCTACACTGTACACTACGTTTAGTATTCTTTCGCTATCTTCTCATTACTGCCCCCCCCCCCCCCCCTCGAGTAAATTATTTTAACCTTGCCGTCGTCGCTCTCCAACGCAACAGCGTTAACACGGTCACATTGCAACGTCAGTTGGATTCGGTCTGTGCCACGGCCCGCGCACTTGGCTCACACTAATAGCACCCAACGAATAACAGGACAACTCTGTAAAGGCACAGCAAGGTAAGGCTTGTGGGAAAACACACAAGGACACGGATACACCCACAGATAGCAGACAAAATGCCGCAGATATTTAAGTAAGACTGCGACCCGGGGGTATACTTTGAAAATATACGCATCGAGCAAAGTACAGCGCTGTGAACGACACTATACTACTTCTGAGAAAGAAAGAAAGGAAGGAAGAAAGAGAGAGAGAGAAAGAAGGAAAGAAAGAAACGTGAAGTTAGCCAACAATGCTAAAGACCGCAAAGCCCACCTGTGTGCGCGCACCATCGCTTCGCGAGGCAAGGTTAAAGATACGCAACCACGGGGGAAGGGTGCAAAGAGCGTAGGAGAGCTTGGAATATTTCACAACTGGCAGAACGCGACGCCCGCGCCGCATAGCATGCAGCTGTTTGCTGCAGACGCCTGCCCGCAGATGTATACGTCTACCGTCGCCGCTACCAGGTTCATGTAACCTGGCTTCGTAACCGGTCGCCACATTGACGCTCGCGCGGCGTGACACATCCGCGCGGTGCGACAACCGACGGCGTTCGTTCGATGACGTCGCTCCAGTAACCGCGGTCTCCCGCTCGAGTACACGGCTGTACATTTACGTACATATAATGCATAACGTAACACGCCGGCGTACAGGTTTCACGTACACGCGCGATGGGAGATGTTTGCGGCAGAGGCGCACGGAGACGGCGCTGACCTTGCCGACATCCGCCCCTGAACGCCGCGGCAGAATGCCGTGGGTGTCTGGATGCAAATGCGCAGGGTCGCTCTATGGGTCGGCCCTCATCTACGCGTCGTGTGCAGGGAAGCGAAGGTCCTGGGAACCCCCGGGGACGATGAGGCAGAAGAAAGGCGGAGGACGCGCCAGATGCACCCCTGTGCCAGCCCGCTACTCTGGGTGGGAGGAAGGCCGCTCGAAGAAACACGGGGGGGTCATTGATAAAGACGCGTCGGAGACAGTCCGCGAACGGCGACACGTGCACTGCTCGCCAAATGTGAATGCGTCACTCTGATTTCGCAGATGATGAGCAGATAAGAGGCAAAGAACAGAGATGCACTATAGAGATACTAAATGTACTTTCAGTACTTCCCAAGTAATGACAAAGCTTCTGCGCATAGTATACGACAGGAGAATTTTGTGCGCTGTATTCACGGTTGTCACAGTGGCCGCCATTTTGTTGCGCTTGGCTTATCTGCGCATTGTCCGGCCTGCACAGCTAAAGCGAAGCTATTTACAACAAATGAAGCCCGTGACGTCACGTGAATACTTCGCATAGAATGAGCGCGTTGTGGCGCCTTCTGTTGGAAGAGTACGTTCCGCGTCTCTCTCTCTCTCTCTCTCTCTCTCTCTCTCTCTCTCTCTCTCTCTCTCTCTCTCTCTCTCTCTCTCTCACACACACACACACACACACACACACACACACACACACACACACACACACACACACACACACACACACACACACACACACACACACACACACACACACGTGGCACTCGACGACACCCGGCGAGCACAAAATTTTATGCTGCCCTGTAAAGTATACACACGAACGCAGCAGGAAAGTACTAGGTGCCTCTAAATTAAATTTTCTTTTGTCCCATGCAGAAAAAAATTAATATCCGTACTGTGTGTTACCATCACCTGACGTTTACGCAAGCAAAACTGCTGTGCGTAACGAGATTTTTTTTTTCCCCCGAATCCCTGAAGCTATAGGATACACCTTCATTCACTTCTAAAAGGTGGTCACGGAGTATTTCTTGGTTTTGGCGGGACGAGTTTGAATGGAGCGCGGGAAAAACTTTAACTCTAAATTTCTCAACGATGCATGAGTCTTTGCTGCTGGACAAATATCAACATCGCGTATGGTGCAAAATGTGGAGGTGCTCGGCAAGGTGAGATGTAGCGACCATAGCATGGTGAGCTCTCGAATTTGCCATGACTCGAACAGGGAATGGAAGAAACTTGTAAGAAAGAAACCCATCAACGAGTTAACAGTAAGAGGGAAAGTAGAGGATTTCAGGATCTCGCTAAAGAGCAGATATATGCAGCTCTAACCGAGGCCGACGACATTAGTGCTCAAGCAGTGAACGATAATCTCAGAGACTAAATGAGCAAAAGAAGTAGGCGGTAGAATTGTTAGACAGGATACCTGCAAGCTCCCTCAAGAAACGAAAGATCTGATTAAGAAACGTCAAAGCATGAAATCCCCTAACACAACAGTAAGGAGAGATATGGCAGATCTTTTAAAGTTAATCAGTAGGCGTAAGGTAACCGACATAAGGAAGTATAATATGGACTGAATCAAGCATATGCTCTAAAAAACGGAGGTAGCCTGAAAGCAGTCAAGAGGAAACCAGACGTAGGCATACCTAGAATTTCTGCACAAGTGCATTTTTCAGCAGAAAGTTGTTTATAAACCCATTTCTTTCACACATCGTAATATTCCACTACAACAATCATGAGTTCCGCAGATCTCCCCTCAGGAGGCAGGGTTAATTTTTTTTTTTGCTATTAACGTTTTTGCTATCGCCAAAAACATTCCCCATTGGTTTTATGCGGCAGCCTTAACTACTCGATGAGAACGATGGAGAAACTTTCAAAGAAAGACTTTGCTATGGATCGGGAGAATGGACCGTTATACATCCAATATTTCTATAACATTACTTTACAATATTCCGCAGTTGCTTCACAATTAAAACTCACGTCCAAGGATCCTGAAGTTGTATGCGTTAAGAGAACAAGAAATGTCATCACCAATATGAATAAGATAGTTAATGTATATAGCCGAGAAGTTCTGCACCGACCTAAAGAGTAGCCGAAGAAATCAGAGCGACAATGCGCGAAGCAAGCTGTGCAGAGAAAATAGACATTCCGCCGGTAACGAAGGAGGAAATCAGCCGGTGAGGTCAGGTAACAGCAGATCTGTCGAAGGCCTGTGGGGAGGTACTGCGAGAAAAACTGGTCGCCCTGTATACGCAATGCTTCATGGCCTCGAGCGTAAGAGAAGCTTTGAAGAACGCTAACCTTATCTTAATTATTAAGAAAGGAGACGCCAAGGACTTGAAAAATTGCAGACCAACTAGCTTACTGTCTTTTCCTACAAGGTATTTGCTGAGGTAATCCCTTGTAGTATTAGGACCTTAGACTTCAATCAACCAAAAGAGCAGGCAGGCGCTTTCCTAAACGGTACTCGACGATAGACCATATGCACACTATCAATCAGGTGATAGAGAGATACGGCAGAATATAACCAACTCCTACGTACAACCTTCATATATAGGGTAGAAGAAGGCATCTGACTGAGCCAAAACCTCAGCAGGCATTGCGGAATCAGGGTGTATAAGAGCAATATGTAAAGGAAAAAATCTGGAAGACGTCTACGGTGGCTGCACAGCCACCATGGTCCTCCATAAAGAAAGTAATAACATTTCAATAAGGAAGGACGTCAGGCAGGGAGACACGATCTCTCCAGTGCTCTTCACAGCTTGTTTACAGGAGGTATTTGGAGACCGGACTGAGAACAGCTGGGGATAAGAGTTAATGGACAACACCTTAGCAATCAGTGATTCACTTGATGACACTGCCTTTGCCTTGCTAAGGCACTCTGGAGATGCGCTGCAAAGCACGATCAACGATTTCGGCAGGCAGAGCAGAACGACGGGTCTAAAAATCAATATGCTGAGAAGAAAGTAATGTTCAGCAGCTTCGCAAGGGAACGGCAGACTATTGACTGGCAGCGAGGCGCTGGAAGCGGTAAAGGCGCCCGTGTGCTGTGCGATGTCAGTGCACGTCAATGATCCCCAGGTGGTCGAAATTATTCCGGAGCCCTCCACTACGGCACCTTTTTCTTCCTTTTCTCTTTTACTCCCACAGTTCCTCCCTTCACTTACCGCGCGGCTCGGGTGTCCATCGAGACATGCGAGACAAATACTGGGAAATTTCCTTTTCGAATCCGACCGCGGCGGCTGAGTTTTTATGGAGGAAAAACGCTAAGGCGCCCGTATGCCGTAGGCTCCTCACTTCTACCTATACGTCGATCACGACTCTGTACACCTCCGTCAATTATGCGGCGGCCGCAATTACATCGCCTTTCTCACTCCCCGCACGTTTGCCAAGGAAATAATACGTCAGCCTAAATAATAAAGTCAGCCTACACGTGCTTTCATCAAAATGATAACAGTAGCAGCCGCGGCAGCCGCGTTTCGATGGACGTGAAACCCACCGCGGTGGCTCTGTTTTTATCGTGCTCGGCTACTGAGCCGGAGTACCCGGGTTCGAACCCGACCGCGGCGGCAGGGTTTCGATGGAGGTGAAACGCGAAGGCGCCAGTGTACTGTACGATGTCAGTGCACGTTTAAAGATCCTCAGGTGGTCGAAATTATTCCGGAGCCCTCCACCACGGCACCTCTTTCTTCTCTCAGTCCCTCGACCCTCTATCCCTTCCCTTACGGCGCGGTTCGGGTGACCATCGAGATATTTGGGACTGTTACTGCGCCATTTCATTTCCCCAAAAACCAATTCTCATTTTTTTTTTACTGATCAACAGACCACTCCAGACCACTAGACCAAAGGCAATGACACTGCATAAAGTTTAGCCAGGTGGCTGTCGCTCATGACGTTGCATGCATCATTTTCCTTTCGATAGCGCGCTGCGGCCCCCTCGCGATTATTTTTAGAATAAACTTTAGTGAAGCTGGTTGCCTACTAATATTTCGAGGGATATCGATAGGTGCTGTTGGTCGATTGGGAGATGCCCACCAAATAAACTGTCTTATTCAGCTCGATTTATAGGACCTGCATCACATATTTTCTCATTATTTTCCAGAGAGCGTGGACGCTCCGACCTTCGACTGGAAGTCGTGCCTGTGCGCGACTGGCATGTATGCTTCATCAACGCACGATGTGAGCTGCTCCGAGTAGCGCAAAACTCTGGGCTTTTTTTTTTCCCTCCATTCACGCCTTCTCTTTTCCTTCGTTCCGAGCAGACTCTTCCATTCTCAAAAAAAAAAAGGTGTCGCCACCGTCTGGAAGACGTTGAAGCAACGAGCGTTAGCTGTTTGGTTTACTAGAATTTATATGAATGAGATTAAAGGGAGGTACATCAATGGAAATACGAATTTGACATCTTGGATTCACCAATAAATCACCAAATGGATATATCAGTGACGTCACCAATCAATCACCAGTTGGGTCGCTACAACAATTTACTATGTGGGCCGCCATCTTGAATTCCTCGGATTTAGAAAATTTCACGCCGAGGGAAGGTGGTAGCAGACCGCAAGAAATCGATAAACGTGATGAGCAAGAGCTAACGCTCTTAAAATATCTATCCCCGACACGCGTCTTACCGAATCATAACTAGCGCCCAGAGTCTTTCATTGCTCCACTGTACAGCTCCTTATTTACAAATATTTTTCTTTTCTCCGTTGCTTTCTCAAAACAACTGCGCACGGCATTAGGCTAAATGCGCACACAGTGAAGAATGTCCAACTTTATTTTTATTTTTGTTGCTGCTGCGTTTTTATGGAGGAAAAACGCTAAGGCGCCCGTGTGCTGTGCGATGTCAACTAGTGCACGTTAAAGATCCCCAGGTGGTCGAAATTTTTCCGGAGCCCTCCACTACGGCACCTCTTCTTCCTTCCTTCTTTCACTCCCTCCTTTATCCCTTCCCTTACGGCGCGGTTCAGGTGTCCAAAGATATGCGAGACAGATACTGCGCCATTTCCTTTCCCCAAAAACCAATTATTATTATTATTTGAAGGCTCGCCTTGCATGTCCCGCACTGCACGCGGCTGTCTGCATCGTGAACGAGGCGCTCGTAAACTGGAACGGGCAAAGTCGCCAGATCGCGGCGCACTGCGAGAGACACGCGAGGGTCCAAAGTTAAGCCTACGTATGTCAGCCCACGGTGACGCAGCGCGAAGGGATCGTGGGTTGGCTTCACGGCGGGACACTGCTTCTTGCTTTGTTTCTCCCGAGAAACGTCACGACCGAACAAATAAAAAAAAAGAAATGAACAAAGAGTGAATTTAGGGGCTTTCATACTGTCCTATATAAACCTGAATGAGTAAGTGAAAATTCATCTAACAGAAGATAGTTTCAAGCCAAGGTTCAATTAATGAACATAAACATCGATTAATTAATAATAATTGGTTTTGGGGGAAAGGAAATGGCGCAGTATCTGTCTCATATATCGGTGGACACCTGAACCGCGCCGTAAGGGAAGGGATAAAGGATGGAGTGAAGAGAAGAGGTGCCGTTGTGGAGGGCTCCGGAATAATTTCGACCACCTGGGGATCTTTAACGTGCACTGACATCGCACAGCACACGGGCGCCTTGACGTTTTGCCTCCATAAAAACGCAGCCGCTCAGTGTTGCTATGGTCACCTCTCGCCACTTCACACCCCTTTCTTCCCACGCACGTCTATCCAGCACAGCCGTCAGTGCACATGAACATTCCTCGGAACGGTGCTTCTCGTGTTGTGTTGCTCCATGCAAAAACAAATGCACTACGCTCGCAAAACTCACGCGAGTTTTGCAAGCGCGCATTTGTTTTTATGTGTGTTTTGTTTTCTGGACTCAGACGCTAGTAAAAACAGCTCCTTTATCGATAGCATTGCCTTGAGGGCCGGGGGTCACGGCTTTCAACAAATTTTAAAAGTTTCGTGATGCATTTGCATGAAAATTTTCAGCATATTAGAAATCATTTTATAGCTAATCTCAGAAAATTTCACTGTTATATCTCAAGAAAATTGTTTTATAAAATATACTTTTCCTCTTAATGTTCGACAAAGCTGCTGAGTATAGTTGATGGGGATTTAACGTCCCAAAGCGACTCAGTGAAAGGCTCCGGAAATTTCGATCACCTGGGGTTCCTTAACGTGCACTGACATCGCACAGTACACGGGCATCTGCAATTTCGCCTCCATCGAAATTCGACCGCCGCGGCCGGGATCCAACCCGCGTCTTTCGGGTCAGCAGCCGAGCGCCATAACCACGGGGCCAGCGCGGGGCTCGAAGCTGCAGAGCAAAAAAAAAAAAATGCGGCAGTAGGCTGGTTGAACTTTCACTGCGTTCCTACTGGCGTCGTAGTGGTCAAGACATTCACAAAAAAAAAAAAAACTTCTGGCCATTTTTGGGGGTTTCTAAGCCGCATATCCCCACTTGCAAGTAAAATTCAGACGCCAATGCAGCTTCCTTCATTGCCTATTGCAACCATCGAGTTAAATTTCCTCACTAGCGCGGTGCTCCGCCACCGACAGCATGCTCACAACCGACCATAGCATACAGCTAGGAGACGACGTGGAAAGCGAACGGTTGAAGCAGCGCTCCAAAACAGACAGCGAACAAGTAACTGAACGCCGAAGCAACTCCCGACGTCCAAGTCGTTGGCGACCAACAGCATCAGCCCCTGCCGCGTTGCCATGGGGCAGGGGGTGAAGACCTCCAGCTGCGCGAAAGGACATGTGCGGCTTCCCCGCACGACAGGCAGCTTTCCCGAGAAGCGCAGCCTGCGGGGACGCGTAGGCACGCACGCGCGCGCGTCGGCTGTCGCACAGCCCCACGCGTCGCTCGCCGCAACATCTGCGCTCTCCAGACACAGTCGTGCGCCAACGTACGCGCCACACACGTCACGCTCGCAGAGAAGCGAGAGAGAGAGAGAGAGAGACAACGCTCCGATTCTCAAACAGCAGACGAGAGAGAAAGGGAGAAAGCAGCCGTTCTTTTTTCTTCGCCCGCGTAGAATAGAGCGCGCACAGATAAAGGAGAAAAGAGGTAAGTAAAGAAGGGAGCGGCGGCACAGACAGCGCTGAATCGGCTCAGAAGAGCGAACCGACCGGCTGCGGGCAGGCGGCGTCGGCGTCGAAGACGACAGCTATAGCTGCGGAGGCAGAGAAGAGGGGTAGGGGGGGGGGGGGGGGGGTAGGTGTGTGCTTCGGGGACAAAAGGCGTCACCTCCGCATTCCGCGGACCGGCTCCCCGCCGCTGCTTCTTTCGCGAGAACCACGCGTGCGGCTTCTACTCACTCGGCTCCTGCTGAGGGACTCGCTACTCCGTTGCTGCTCTGGCAACAACGAGCTTGGCGGAGCTGCCTTTTTTTGCGCGCCGGCAAACCAACAAACAGCGCTCTGGCGACTCGCACATAGGACGCGGCTGGCGTTTCGCGATCGCAGCGCCGGGATAGAAATGAAAAAGGCCTAGGGGGAAGAGGGGGAGGATAATATTTGTTGAACGCCGAAGGAGACCCCATCGAGGAGTGAACGGTGCCTGGGGCACCCTTCCCAGTCTTCCTCTTTCATTTCGGAGTGAACGCGGGCTAGCGCTTGTGCTCTCGGGCAATTTAGAGAGAAACGGTGGGAACCGTTACGGCGCTACGGTGAGCCAACTCCTTCGGAAAGGCAAGCAGTGCTTGGGGTCATTCGGTCTCCAGTATAGGTCTCGGCGAATCACCAACGCACCCCAGAGGAGAAAACGGTCCATTTCAGAGAGGGCCGTATTACTGGCTTCCAGTAGTTTCTCCTCCTCATCCGCCACGTATGCTTGCGCGAAAAGAATTTCGTGAAGGCAGTAGCAGTTGATACTAGGGGTGTGTAAATATAGTAGGCACTTTTTCAAAACCGAATCAAATACGAACAGTGCAGCTCTGCTACTGAATCGAATACGAAACGAATATTCGGACGCATATTCGGTACTTTCTGCGAATATTCGCACAAAACGAATAATCGCGCGTAAACACTAAGCATTAGCGGGGGCGCTGCATTACAGTGGTATAACTTATGGAGCTATAGCTTTACATGTCAAAAGACGCACCACTGATCTCCACCATATAGGGTACGTAAAGCGAAAGTCAGTATACATTAACTCTGACCTTGATGCCATACACAGGAGAAAAAATCATTTTGCTACTGGTAATGACATCGAATAAAATACCTCAGTATGTGAGATTGGGCATCAAGCCAAGTTTTGATAACCCTGCCTTACCCTGCCGCACCGCCCAATCTTGGAGGTCATGTGTATACCACGACCTCCAAGTTCATAGGTTCACATATGAGCCTGTGAACGCCGCCACACGAATGGACCGCGTGAAGGGGCTGAACCCTCCTTTCCATGAAGACTAGTCACGGAAACATGCTGTGCGGCGTCGGTATAGGCCCCGTATTTAAAACACCCGGAGAAGAAAACCACGTCGTGCCTTATTCGAACTTCGTGCCAAGTATGCGAAAATTATTAGAAAACATGAGAACATAATCGATTCGCTTCGAATAATTTCGAACATGCACTATTTGATTAGTTAAGCGAATCAAATAGCCGGATATTCGATTTGCTATCCGAAAATTTCGAATATTCGCACACCCCTACTAGATGCTTTTTTCCACAGGATGTCTTTTGCAAGCAGGAAAACGTTCAAATCCGCCGCCAAAGATGAGCAGGTTCGGATAAATATTATTTATTCACGCTCCATCTCTAATATTACCTCGTATGGGATAGGTTTGGCTTAACACATTCCAAAGCTGTCGCAATATCCTCATCTCCTCGCCCACCTATCAACTCCGAAATCGGAATCGTAGATGAACCTCTGTCTGAATAGCGTGTCCCAAACGGTGGGGTCCTGATTTCATTACGAAGGGGCTGGCCGAAGCCGTGAACGTGACTCAAGCGGCCCACCAACCGGAACGCGAGCAAGCGCAGTGGGCGGCAGTGAATCATCGCAAAGTTTGAAGTTTAAATTAATACTGCCTCCCAAGGGACACCATCCGGTGGAGGTCGCTATCGCAGTGTTCGAGCCACGAGACCGGTTCATCAATTCTCGCCTCTTCGCGAGCGAAGCGCCACCTCGCGTCATGCTTGTCGTGAGAGAAGAATTTCTCACAAAATGAGGTCCCTGTTACTCCATCAACGCAAGACTTCTTAGAGCA
Organism: Amblyomma americanum; assembly: GCA_030143305.2. Taxonomy (NCBI): domain Eukaryota; kingdom Metazoa; phylum Arthropoda; class Arachnida; order Ixodida; family Ixodidae; genus Amblyomma; species Amblyomma americanum. The sequence goes on along the minus strand of JARKHS020006605.1, from coordinate 116,029 downwards.
GCCATTGCATTACACCAAGGCTATCCTCTCCTCTCTCGTCTCTCGCCTTCCAAGCTCACTTCGATAGCATGAATAACCTTCCCTTCTTCCTACGCGACCATGTATACAGTCTGAGCTGCACGTGGTAATGCATAGTCGAGCTCATGGAGACATCGGTGGTCTTTAGTGGAAGCTGAACCCTGAAGTGCGGCCTTAAAAGTTACGGCCCAGCAATCTGGAGTGCGAGGTACTTATAGAATGAATTTAAGTATAAAAAATGCGGGATGGATGACACCTCGGCAAGCAGACGCCTGCTACTCCATCAAGGCGCAGGAGCAGCGAGAAGTAACCTGTAGAATGAGCGGGGCGAATGACATTGCCGGGTTATTAATCACACAGACACCCGCCTCTAGCTGCCGTTAGAATCCCAAATATTTACCAGCACGTACGCAGCCTTGCATCGCAAACTCTTCCGTCATAATTACCGAAGCGTTTCTCACGCACTCGGGCATGTCTCCTCCACCGCTAAAGCTCTCCAGCTGAAACGACGGAAAACGTTAAAAACGCATTCCACCGACCACGCTGTCTGAGCAGGACTGCGTAATCGGACCGGTTTTTCGTCCGCATAACGGTCTCGCAAGCTCGGTAATGCGTTGTCACTAACTGCGCAGACATGTTGTCCTCGTTCGCGGAGACCTTTTCTTCTTTCTTTGTTCCTTTGCTTCCGCTCCGAAACAGCGCCGAGCGCGCACAGGAAGAATCAAAACCGATTACCAACAGAGCGCAGCCATCTTTCGCGAATGTTTTTTTAACGAGACATTGCAGGGAACCGCAGCGGAGTCAAAGAACAACACTCGTTCCTGGTTCGCGTGCAGCTAAAGTTCTGCACGTGGGGCGAGCGAAAACGAGAACAAACAAACAAATAAGGAAGAGGCGCCGTCTGGCTCTGAACAAAGGGTGAAACAAAAAAGCGGGAGCTTCCCTTTCTTTCGTGCGCGCTCTGTACACCGCGTTCATTCGTACGAACCCCCCTCTCCACTCCGCTTCGTGGATCTCGCGACTCAAAAGCTTGCCGCCGCGAGTCCCTTTGTGGAACCCGCGGGCCGCCAGCGCAAACAGAGGATGAACAGCTAGCAAGATGCGAGAGGCGAACGCGCTTAATTGGCCAGACACCGCTAGCTCGCCGCTACCGCGAGCGCTGAAGAGACGGAGGAGGGGGCAAAGGGTCTGATGATACCGGAGCGGGAGGAGGGGGGGGGAGAGGGGGAAAGAGAGGTCGTGCCCACAATGGACGGGCTTGGTTTTTCGGTGCCAGGAAGGCGCCACAACAGGTGGAGGCATCCAACTCTCTCTCTCTATCCCCCTCATCCTTTTCTTTGTCTTTTTATGGACATCGGCGACGGCTGCAGAGGCTGGTGACCCACTTTCGGGCAGTCTACCATCGCTCTTCACTTTCCACATGCACCGAGAGAGTCACTACTGTCGCCGCAGCTCCGACGGACGCGAGTGTCCACTCTTGATGCGCACCGGCCGGGTGCAGGGAGCCGTTCCCAGTTTGTGGCTTTACAGCGAGCACAAGAACGCTATACACGCTAGTTTTAGCGAAACGGCTTCCTAATCCTAATGAGCTCATGATTACAGTGCAGACTTATTGGGATCCAAACCAATCCAGCGCAACCTCAACGCACTGCCAGTAACGTTACGCGTTCCCGGTCTGGTGTTCGCATTTGCTTAGCGAGTAACTGCAGTGGTGCGTCGGAAAGATTAAATGTTAAATTGCCAGTGCGCTTTAGCAACATCACAGTGCGTCATCCAAAAAGTTTATTCTTGCCCTTCCAGTTCCCTAAACTGTAGAACAGTGGGACCACTGCGTCTACACGACGCAAACGCGGCGAATAAATAAAAGACGACGTTTACGTCAGCCCTTTCGACCGAAATATGTAAGTACACTCTCTGTCAAACATATAAAGGTCACCTAGTTTGCTTTTCCGGGCCGTGGAGCAAGGTTCGTTCTGAACCGGCAGACCTTTCAGCTTCTTCAAGCCGAAGGGGACTTTCGACCAATAGCGCCGGAGCACTGGAGTTGTTGGCCTGCTACAAGAAGCCCCAACACGTGATGCAGCAGAAAATCCACTGGCCTGTATGTTTCGACAAAGGCCGGAGCATCTACAGTCTATGTAAAAAATACACAGATCATTACGTTTGCTTCTAAACCACACTGTGTGGGTCGTTTCACATCGTCAGAGTCCCAAATCTCTCCAATGTGAAAGGAATTTTGTTCCTCAACCCTGAGACGGCTAGACAGCCCCTCAACTCATGGGGAACAAGCATAACCATTTGGGCTGCGTATTGTTTTACAAATGCTGTATGTGTAATGACTTGCATGCAGGGAGACTTCTTTATAAGGCCGAATAATAAAATCAATCGCAGCATCTCAGGCTGCAATTATTTTCTTGATGGCTGTCTCAGAGGCCCCCGAGTGTCTGATCCTGCACGCGCGCAGACTCTCTGTGGCACGCGCGCTCCTATATAGACCTTACAGCACGCCCATCGATATAAGCATTTACGGCACCCTCCCCAACATGTACGCTGAAGCACGCGAACGTGCCCGCCGTTACACGTAGCATGCGCATATACTGTTCTGCGCAATCACGATCGTGCCTCAGCTGAAATATCAGCAAGTGCGCCTATGGGCACCGATCACTCGCAAAAACAGCCGCTTCCTCGTCTTCACAAAAGAATTAGCTGGCTCCGTGAAAGGTCATCGTGCCCTTGTCGTGTCGTCAATCATTTTTCAATAGCGGCTCTCGAACAATCGGCCCCTGCTCGATACCGAGTCAACAGCCGTTCGAAGCAAAGTTATCGACCCACAGAGCGGCTGCGTGTGAAAACGACTTCAAAATCTCCAGCGCGTTTGGTCTTTATCCCGTTCTCCTGAGCAGCCATACAGCGTCATAGCCAACGGCCCGGAGACCCGCTCATTATAGTGCATGGTTCCGATATAACTCCTAAGCGAAAAGTATAGTTTGATGAACTCTTGTTAGGCTCAGCTTACAAGACGATGAATGATTTCTTTTTTCTTTTCAGAAACTACGAAACTACGGACTCTGTGGCTGAAGTGATTATGTCCTGTTTTTATTTAGGTACAGGCGAAAGAAGACTACAAAGCACCTGACTCAAAGTCCTGTCCTAAGGATCTTCGATCTTGAATCCTATGTAAATAAAGCTAATGAGCCTTTCGGAGCCCGGATGCCTATCCCGGACTGCCAAAGTGGCTCGTTTTATCACGCAAAGCAAGTAAATATCCAGACGTCGAAAAACGTGTCAGTGAGCGTGTCATATTATACTAATGCATTTCCCAGGCACTATTGTAAACACGGACAGCATTCAGGAGAGATATACAGGCAGCCGTTAATTGTCACAGAAAACGAACACAGCAGCACCGTACGGGTTTTTCCCCTCACTACTGGGTGGTATACAAACCTCTTTGGACATACCGGAAGCAAAACTCTGTGGAGGATGTGTAAGTCGAAATTCGCCACTCTCATTGGTGCGATACAATCACTGTCAGCTCATTTGCAGCAGGGGTGCATTTATGGGTGACTCTTGGAGGGGGCGTCCTATTCCCGCAGCCCATTGTTTAGGCTTTCTTCGTTGAAGATGCCTTCAGAAGACAAGCGAATGGAAAAAGGTGCTCGTCATGGCACTCATGACGGAAGCCAACAGTCGTCGAAACCAAGGAGCATAGGGGATATCTTTTTATTAATTTTGTAGTTTTTCATCAATTGGAGATTAATAAAAGCAGAAGAAAAAACAAGCACAAGCCGCCGGTGGGATTTTTATGGTTTTTATGAGTTTTGCATTGAAAATTTCTATCAGAACTTTTTGCTTGTCGACCTTCAACACAGCGGCCTCCATGACAAAAATTTTATGTACCACCACCTGATATGTTTGCACCGTAATTCCATGACAACAATTATTATTCCACTTCTCAATTTTGTTTTACTAAAGTCAGACCTCGTTACAACGAAACGGTTTATAACGAAATAGGAGATATGATGAACGAATGACGATTACCCTCAGAAGCTCGGTTAACACGGGCTATAACGAAGCTGCGGCTATAACGAAGTAATCGCCAGGCCACTTTAACTTCGTTATAATAAGGTTTAACCGTATTCCCTACTGCCTTTCTACAGCCTTTCTTCCCTCATGCTCCGGCCTCTGCCCACGATAAAATGCCGACTGTTCTGCACCGGCAAACCATTTCTGCCATTCAATTGCAATTCTTTTTTTTTCCTTTCTTTCCCTCCCTCTCTTTTCTCTCTGGTCGGGCGTCAACAACAATTCACTGCCCAACTCAAAGGCCGCACTGGCGTCTTGTCAGCGCCTTATCAACACCTAGAAACTGATGATGATGATTTTGAATTTTTATGGCGCAAGGGCATCTGGGGCCAAAGAGGCCATTGTACAAAGTTTTCTTTTTTTCTACTCAAGGTGTTCTACCCGTTTCCCAAGCATTTCACCCTAAAGAAGCGGAACACCAGACCAGGGGAAAGCATGTACCCATTGTATCACCTGTGGGTACCAGGCGGCACTGGGATCGAACCCCGCACCTCCCGCATGCGAGGCGGATGCTCAGACCACTAGGCCACCGCTGCGGTAAACGCCTATATATAAACTGGCAGCAGGTAGTGTCAGGAGAGCGATTCAATCTCGCCACTCGTTTGAGTGAATGGCTCCGCGGGTGACGACTCTAGAAGAATGCGAAACCAATATGTAGGGGGAAGAGAGCCGGGGGCGTGAAACTCCTGTGGTCTCAGGCACAGAGGAAGAAGCTAAGCATAACAAAGCATAGCGTCAGCATGCTCCTCCTTGTGCGAAAGGCAAAAAAATGCACTGAAGAATTAGGCGCGCACACCGTCACCCATCGGGAACAGCGGGACGCCAGGCGCGTGCGGTGATTGTCCCCAGCGTTGATTTTATCTTTCTTTTTTTTCACTGGCAGCTACCAACGGAGTGATTTTGACACACAGTACACATCATTGGTGTCAGCCCTAAATGTGAAAAGAGGGATCACTTAACGAGACAAAGAGCAGCAGCGACAGAGGGTAACAGCAATTGCACACGAACAAAGCACATGAATAAAAAAAAACATGTGGACGCAATTCTGCTTCTTTCAGTCCGTGTAACATACTCGCGATCTGTCTTTATGTCAGCAGTCGAGACAAGGCATCCTCCTTTTTTTTTCCTTTTTATGCACAATTAATTCAGGGATTGGAAAGTAAGATTTCCACCCATTTTTGCCTCCGTACTATGGCGGTAAGACTCTTACGTCTACACCGCAGAGCTCACCTACGTAGCTGTCAAGGTCGAAGCTCAGTTGGGTAACAATAACATCCCTGCCTTTCCCTCCTCCTCTTTATCTATCTATCTAACAATAAAGAGCACCAATGTCTTTAAAAGGGTACACTGCAGGCACGTGTCCAAGACTCTCCACCTTTAAATTCTCTGCGGCAGCTGCTCTTGTTCGGCATGAACCCCCCTCGGTACAAGAAGTCACCATGGGCCCTCCACGAAAAAAAAAAATATCCTGGCTACGTGCCTGGTACACTGCGCACAGTAAGTGTCATACTTAGTGAGAACCGGATAAATGATTCCACCGGCTCCTAACGCGGAGTACAGTAGGCTTCACCGCGAGGCTAAAAAGAGGCGCAGAGAGCTCGAACAAGAGGAGCCTAAAGCCGCGCTCTTGCTTCGCTGTGAAACCTATACTTTTCTCCGCGTTAAAAGCCGGTTTAATCACTTCTCACGTTCCCTCTAAACACGACGCATACTGTACATGGCCGCGTGAGCAGAATATGTCACACACATCATCCAGGTATCTTGAAAGAATGGGAAGATGATGAGCAGGACGAAGCCGCAGGCGAAGCGGAATACGATAGCCCCGACAGAATGCAGGAGATTCTACGGACAATCGGTGGAGTACGTTTTTGCAGCAGCTGCGCCCAACGCTCCGAGTGTGCATCCGCAGTTTTTTTTCTTCCAAGTTTTTATTTCGAGGGACAAATAGCAGCGCGCACCTCGTTTCGCCCATTATCGTAGACAGCGAGACCGCATACGAAGAGTAAGACTTCACGAGGCTCGCTTGTGTCGCCAGTCACTTTTTATTTATTATTTTTCTTCCTCGTAATCGCGTTTGCGCGGTTTGGCCGCCGCCGAACGCCGCTCCCGGTGCGAATAATCGCGGAAATCTCTTAATGAGCCTCGGCGCGGTATGCGGGTCGCCAGCCGATCGTGGGCGCATATATGAAATCGCAGTATCTATCTCTTTCGACGACGGCCGCATTGCTGCACAGGCCGTGGAGAACGGAATGCAGCAGAGCTCCTCCTACTTATTGGTGGTCATGTGCTGTACGTATGTGCGTGTCTGTGTGGGTGGGTCCATGCCACGGGTGAAGATATATGCTCGGCATTGTGCCTCGCAAGGAGTGAGGCGTTACAGCTGCGAACAAAAGCGAATTAAGGGAGTCACAGCTCCGGCCGTCTCGTTTTAATCTTCACCTGACCGGCTGAGGGTGCTTTTGTTGTTTGCTGCTTTTTTTTTACAGACCTGTGACTGTGTGGTACAGGCCGGCCTAGGAGCTTTACGTATGTAACGCTGTAAAGGGGCGGGAAACAAGCCGAAAGGGTGGGGGGGGGGGGGAATTAACGATATCTCATGGGGGGTGGGAAATGTCTACCAGCTCGTCTGGCCTTGTCGCGCGTACAGTAACTTCCCTGCAGGCAACATACACTAACGAGAGAAGACGACTAAACCACCCTGCCACTTGTAGCACAAACGCTTCATATATGCTGTTCAAATCTCGCGAGAGAAATTGGGGGGGGGGGGGGGGGGGGATAGAGCGCTGTTACTTTTGCTCGGGGCTGAGCATTTCACGTCCAGCGGCTCACCGCTCCTGGCTGGCCCACTTTTTTTCCGGGCGACGTCGGTCGGCAGAGGCGGCCCCGGCCACGTAATTTCGATCACAACGCGCTCTAGCCGGCGCTAGCGGGGTTTCTTAACGGCTGATTAGGCCTCGGCGTCTCTGCCGCCGAACAAATTAGAGAGAGAAAAGAAAAAAGTAGAGAGAAGGCGGGGGTTTGCGTCCATAACGAATTCTCTCTTTATCTTGCCGTTTGCATTTTCGCGCGCTTACAAGGATTACAAGAGCTGGCCAGAAGGAAAACAGCGCGGAAGGTAAGGCGGCAGTGCCTCGCAACTATTGCATATCTCGAAACGTGTGGCGAGCGCGCGCAGGCTTGTGTGTACGCGGCTCTGGTATGCGGAAAGGAACAGAAGGGAGCAGGAATGGCGTCGACCCATTTTATTTTTGTTTCATATTGTTATTTGTTGGTTAGCAAAGGCCAACTTTAGCTCGTCTAATCAGCTGCCGCTCACTGGGATACACTGCTTGTATAACGGAATAAAAAACAGTCATGCGCACGCATAAAGCCTGGACTCCATGTACGCGAAAACTCACGCGAACGCGAAGGCGACGGCGGCAGGCGACGCGAACCCGCGACGTGCGCAGCGGATTCCGTGCTTTGCGCACTCAAGCTTAGAAACACGCCCGTAACCTGTTCTCTCTCTTAAAATTTTGTGAGTGTGCCTCATAGTCAGGGCCAAAGGAATATTTCCTCTACGGCAGCGGTGTAGCGGCAGTGGAGATAGCCAAAGGCGTGCTTGCGGAGACGAAGTCACATCACGGGTTCACGGGGGAGGTGTGCTTTCGTTCGGTGCCTGTGCACTCCGGCTTAGTAAAAACACTCCCGTAAACTGTCACCGCAACCTGCTTGTAAGTGAGCAAACTATAATATACCACTGAGAATGCGCGCCGCGAGTGTTTCTGCACAGTTGGAGCGCAGCGGCACGGTGGATCGAGCGCCGGTACCCGCGGCTCGACACGCATCTCTCCCTGCAGTACGCCCGCTCGCGCAGCCCGCTCCAAATGCTGTTAGCCCTCCGTACCCAACAAGTAGATTGTTTTAATTATTTAAATCGTGCGGGTCTGCCTCTCAGCTACAAAACCAAATATTTTCTCGGCGGTGGCGATGACCAAGACGACGGGCTGGTTTCGTGAGATGTGCCCGTGAGAAACCGTGGACAAACCGGAAACGGCTTTGGGGGGCTCTGATTGGCCAGTCGCGTGGGGGACTTCCGGGCGACGAGCGAAATTTTCTGTGGGTGCAGATCCGAGCGACACGGCAAGCGACACATGCATTTTGCTTCGCGCGACGGCGTCGCTCGTCGCTTGCCGCCGTCGCCTTCGCGTTCGCGTGAGTTTTCGCGTACATGGAGTCCAGGCTTAATATGATGACGCGAAATTTCGCGTATACAGTGTTCGCCAGGCGGTAAGTAAAGAATAATCCTCCCAGCTTTGCTGACTTTCTATTATGCGGCGTACATGCAGATTGAATCGAGACTGAAACGTAATCCGCTGTATGTACGGTCGGGAAGGTGTTAGAGCCAGTCTCGTACGTGCGAATAGAGGCGAAAAGGAACGCAGCAAACGAAGCAGCTCGAAATTTAGTCTACACCACTCAGCCAGCAACGCAATGTATGTAAAAAGCGCCTGTCACTTAAGTGCGTGACAGTAGCTAGGCGCTCACGGGGAAGGAGGGTGATACATTGTCGAGACGAGGAGAGATATATTTCCACAGGAGGTTGCATTGACGCATCAGCTGTGACAGGGTTTGGGCAAAAGAATTTTTGAAGCGAAAAGCTTCACTAGGCTCGTCAACACCGGGCTTCGCGTGAGCCACACTACAGATTTGCCACAGCTGCGCATGCGCGAAACCGAGTGACGTCACGCGGAGCGCAGGTGGCCGCTGCTGCCGCAGCCGTCGTCGCCGCCGCGCGCTGCCTCCGTCGTCTGACCTTTCTCCGTGGAAGGAGAAGAAGACCCAGAAGTGGTAGCGTGGGAGTTGGTTCAGAAGCAGCGAAGATATGAAAAGTGCAAGGCTAGACAAGCGGCTGAAACGCCAGAATCCCGAAAGGCACGCGTTGCCAAACGGCGGGAAAAGGATAAAAAACTAAACAAAACAAGTGAGCCGACGGCGTTCATAGAGTTCATTGGCGTTGACAAGTTTGCAAACTCCGTTCATTTTTACGAAATGAAAGGCGCAAAACCATCTCCGTGGGTGGGTGGAGACCTCAATCTCGCTTTTCGCTTTCTATATCCTAATTAGCTGGGCTAATACATATTAGTTTTTTTTTAAATGTGATACCATTAGAAGCACCATCGGAGAGAAAAAAAAAGCACCGCCGTATGCTATAAAAATTGCTGACTGGTCGAGAAGGTGTCGCGTCATAATAATGTCACCAGGCCAGAAGGGATGGACGGCATCAACAGGTTCTAACGCAATCGAGTTGCCCACACACAGTGTAGTTACGTGTGAGTTTCTAACGCGACAGCGTTGAAGGCCTCGTTACGCAGAAAATCCGGCGTCGGCGTTGGCGTTGTGAGCGATAAACAGGGTGGCGCATAGGGTGTCCCAGGCATCCACCCTGGAGAAGCAACCTAGGCCACCTGACCTTGTGAGGACATCACAGCCTGCCCACCCGATTGTGAGAAAAATATACTACACTGGCAGGTGGCTGTTAAATTAACGGTTGATCGCGAGAGGTTATTGGGCTACACAAGACCTCCCGGTGGCAGCGCCTGCCATCTTAGCGCAGTGGCGCATCCCTTAACCGTTGCACCATTGCGGAAGGAGTGCTATGAGGACCCCCGGGGACCTATGAATGTAAACTCGAGAACGACCGATTCCGCACACATGGGCATTAACCCATTAACGCCATTGCGTCATATCCTTAAGGCGGAGCTTAAGTGTTCCTCCAATGTTTTTTTTTTCATTTGCGTACACGTGTGAGTATGTTTGAATCCTAAAGCGGTGTGCATAGTAGGCACTCGTCTTCTGTTTTTCCGGTGGACTTCTGCACCCATGTTGCGCGATCTACGGTGCTGTCATCATCATCATCATCCGCCTGACTACGATGGCGATACTGTAGCCGGCTTTTGCTTGACACACTTTTCTGCACGTCTTCAGGCTTCAAGTACAACAATAAAGAAAACGCTCAGACTGGGGCTAGAGGAAAAGCCTCACGGGTTATTACATCGTCACCCGTTCGTGCGCGATTATAGTTCTTTTTTCTTGTTCATCACAGAGCCGATTTTTTAAACACCGTCGTACTGAAGGCGACCCCTAGGCTGGCTGTGAAGACGACCCCTGGCTGGTTTATGTAGGCACGAAGTGAGATTCTTGCAATGCCCAGAACTCAATCCCCGGAACGGACTACGGGGAAAATTTGCGCATGCGCAAAGCCGCCTCCAAAGCTTACTCACGATCGCAGTGGCTCGGAACTTAGCACCATCTCACTGTCTTTTAAGGGCCACTCTCGAGATGCTCCCCGATAAGTCCCTATAGGGGGCTTGGTATACGTCGTATACGATGTGATATGCCCTCCTAAATAAAGTGGTGTAAGGTTTTTGGCGACAGCCGGTGGTCTGATTCAGCTGCGTATTCGGCCAGGACACCTGCAGCCGGGGTCCCTGCACGGCGATAGGCATCTGGGTTCCCACGGCCGGTCCTCGCGTGGTTTATTGGATTCGAGAGGGAGGATTCCACTGCCGTTTGAAAACAACATTGTTCCCGGAAGATCGACCGTGCGGCACGGAGGCAGTTAGCGACCGCCAGAACCGAGCAGGGGGTGACTCACCCCTTCAACTGTGCCTGCTCGCCGGCGCCTCGCCCATTCGGACTTCCCGGAAGACGTGTCCGGCTGGAGCGTGAGAACTGTCGTTCGGACGCGAAGACAACGCTCTCTCTGGTGGGGGCGATTGTCCAGCGGCACCCTCTCTCTCCGGCGAGGCATGTGACGGGGGCGTGTCCCTATGTGAAGTGGTGTGTGTGTACGACAACGCAAGTTAGGCCACGCCCAACCTGGCGAAGACCGCCTCGAACCTGGGGAATCCTAGGGACCGGACCCTTTTTAAACCGGACGACGAGTGCCGTGAAGAAGAATCCTCGATCATCCTCAGATCTTCTCAGATCCTCCGACCTTCCCCCATCACCCTCCAATGGGTTCCAAAATCTTGTAAATAATGTAAAATAAACCCCCTGTACAGTTTCCTTCATAACCAAGTCCGACAACGTCATTCGGAGAAGGGACCTGCGGCGCTGAGTCAGCTCACTCAAGGACCCCTCATCTCTAACAGTGGCTTATGCTACACTACACCACGTCCGAAGAAGACCGACAGAAGGAAGGAAGGAAGGAAGGAAGGAAGGAAGGAAGGAAGGAAGGAAGGAAGGAAGGAAGGAAGGAAGGAAGGAAGGAAGGAAGGAAGGAAGGAAGGAAGGAAGAAGGAAGGAAGGAAGGCCTCAGACGTTGCTGGCACATACCCACTAAGACCGATAGTCAGCCAGCGCTTGGCTCCTCGTCGCCTTCAGCCTTTCTCGCGAGAGTATGTACATTGTATCGACCCACGAGCCTCGGGCATCCGGTGCCTCCGCCCTTTGCGGGCGGCCGGTCGGTGTCGACAGCCGTGACCTCAGCACGCGCTGTGCTTTGTTTTGGCTTCTCCAGCGCACGGAATGTGAGCCCCCGCACCGTGGCGGCTCGTGTTGCCGCCACTCGGTCCGCGACAGCACACGGAGGAGACACGTTAGCACCCGGCGGCGCAGCCTTTACACACCGGCATCCAGTGCGGCGGGACAACCTTGACTGATGCGCATGTGACAGGTGGCCTCGTGTCGGAGCTCACCGCTGTTGCTGACGGCCGAAGGGAAGTTATTTACAGCCGCTTGCGTCGGCTCTCGCCAGAAGCGGGCAGACTGGCTGTTCCGTCTGCAGATAACACTCAATACGTCCACAAATCCGGGTCATAATCGACGACCAGCTCTACGAATCCCCTCGATGAAACCTAAATGCTACGGTAGTATGTGCTTTCGCGCAGATAATGAATCTGAATTATACGTAGCGCAGAGAAAAGGCCACGGTGCTGACATACAAAAACGTATTCACCGTGTCACACATGCCACTACAGCAATGCCGCCATTCTATAGCCGGATACGACTCTAAAACAAAGCGGCTTTTCCCCGTCAAAGGACCTCCTTCCAGCCAATGGCGTCGGCCAAGTCTCATGAACCTGCTCGCGTGACAATGCAGGGACAGGACTATCCCCTTTCATTGGCCACTCCCTGCATGAGAATCAGCCGACGACATTGGCTGGAAGGGGATCTTTTGACGGGGAAAAGCCGCTTAGTTCTGGAGTTGTGTCCGACTGTAGCATATCCTTGTATCGATATCGGCGTCTAAAAGGTGGAGAATATTACGTGAGAACAAATGTCGCGGGAAACTCGAATCCAACTGACGTTTATTGCCTTCTCTTTGATTGTTTGAGCGTGATCTCGAATGAAATGGGTTCTGTTTTTCAGTTGATTTTGATGATGATGATGGGTTTTTATGGCGCAAGGGCATCTATGGCCAAAGAGCGCCATGAGACAAGGTATTTTTCAAATTCTCAAGGTGGGGTCAAACACCCATTTCCCAAGCATTTCACCCTAAATAAGCTGAGCACCAGACCAGAGGAAAGCTGGTACCCATTGTATCACCGGTGGGTACCCGGCGGCACTGGGGATCGAACCCCGCACCTCGCGCATGCGAGACGGATGCTCAACCACTTAGCCACCGCTGCGGTAGTTGATTTTAAGCACAATTCATTGGGCGATTTGAGACGAAAGTGTGGCTTTGAAAAAATTTTCGTTCACTGCTGCACTCCACGTGCCCTGGGGTTCTTATTTATTCTTCGAATATTGCACTACGTTTTAGGCACAAGCATCGTGATAGGGCTTAGGTGACCCTATAACTTCTATCGTATTTAAATCTAAAAAACACAAGTGGCTGGCAGCAGCGCAGAACACGGGCAGTCCCAATCGCTGCGCGCTTTCTCACTGACTATAATAGCGACAACAGTGTGTCTGCCTTCGTGCGAAATTATACAAAAGCGGCCGAGTGAGACAGTGAATGTCAGTGTCTTTGCCGACCAGTAAGCTGCATGACGTCGCTATTTTCAGGCTTACTGTCCAACGAGTGGAGGCACAGTTTTAGACAGTAACTCTTTGTGCGCTGCATATTCAAAGTATTAGGTGGGCCAATTCCGGATCAGTTGGTCAACGTGTTTCACATCAGGTGTTACACAATACTTCGACTAATAATTTTTTTAAACATCGACTGTAGAGAGAATTTTATTTGTTGATCGCATGATTTAGGAAATTGCCGAGAATGAAGATCGAAGACAACAGATAAATGTTCTTCACCGCACTGCAGATGTATGAATGCATGCCTGTAAATTGAAACCTGAGCTGTATACCTGCGAATGCCAGCCACGTTTTGCACAGAGAAAGATGTAATTAACGACACTGTTGATCAATTCATGAGACCCTTCTAAGACCCCTCTTAGAGTATAGGCCGTCATCAATTACCGGTCGTTATGGAGTTACGCAGGAACCAAGAACCAGTTACGCAGGAATATTTCACACAAAGCCAGAAGTGCAGTTTAAAGCACTGAGTTCCGGAGCCTACTGGAACAGCAGAAAAAAAAAATATGGCACGCTTAGATGAAAACCTAAACGCACGGAGCGACAGTGCCTGCAGTGTTTTTTTAAAAAAGCCCTCTTCCCAGTCACGGCCGCGGCTGTAATCATCGGCTAACAAAGCTTCAAGCAGACCATCAAAAACGTCGGGTCGTGAATTCTTCCTGCTTCTTTATTCTCACTCCTTCCCGTTTTTACACAGTTCAGTATAATAATAATAATAATTGTTTTTTGGGGGGAAAGGAAATGGCGCAGTATCTGTTTTCATATATCTTTGGACACCTGAACCGCGCCGTAAGGGAAGGGATAAGGAAGGGAGTGAAAGAAGAAAGGAAGAGAGAGGTGCCGTAGTGGAGGGCTCCGGAATAATTTCGACCACCTGGGGATCTTTAAAGTGCACTGACATCGCACAGCACACGGGCGCCTTACCGTTTTTCCTCCATAAAAACGCAGTCGCCGCGGTCGTGTTCGAACCCGGGAACTCCGGATCAGTAGCCGAGCGCCCTAACCACAGAGCCACCGCGGCGGGTCAGTTCAGTATTCGTGCCGTTATAATAATGTAAACAAACACACAAACAAACATAAAGGCGCGCTATGGAATTCCATCGTTGTTTATGCGCGTTCGTACCTGCGCCTCGACTGGCGCTTCGATGAGCGTCTTCCGGCTCGGCTGTTCACAAACGACCGCCCTCGGCGTGCTTCAGAAGGCTGCTGCTGCCTCAACGAGGGCTGTCAGAACAATGCCGTGCATGCAGGCAGCAAACAACCGCGTGCTTATCCGTGGGCGAAAAGTGACGCCTCGCCTGCCCCCGCACAGCGCGCGGATGCAGCCCGATGCGCGCGCGCCCTATCGGCCTCCTGTCGTCGCTCGAGAGCACCGCTGCGACGCCGCGGATGTGTAATTAAGACCCGCGCACGAGCATCCCGGCGGCGACGGTGGCTCCACTTTCATGAACGCCGCACAGAGCGCACGCGTAGTTCCGCGCAGTGGCTACGGCAGCTACAAGCCGGAGCAGACGAACAAGTTTTTGGTGGAACCAGAAGAACCATTGACATTTAGTAAAACGAGATTTTGGGCAAGTTGGTTACTATAGCTCAGGTATAACTGCAGCGCGCGAAAAAAAAAAAAACACTCACAGGGAAGGAAACGCTCAAGACACGGACAAACAAAAGCAGCGTTCGTATCCCTGTGTTTTTTTTTTTTCGCGCTGCAGTTATGTTTAAGCTAAGTTCCCGGGTTCGAACCCGACCGCGGCGGCTGCGTTTTTATGGAGGAAAAACGCTAAGGCGCCCGTGTGCTGTGCGATGTCAGTGCACGTTAAAGATCCCCAGGTGGTCGAAATTATTCCGGAGCCCTCCACTACGGCACCTCTTCTTCCTTTCTTCTTTCACTCCCTCCTTTATCCCTTCCCTTACGGCGCGGTTCAGGTGTCCAACGATATATGAGACAGATACTGCGCCATTTCCTTTCCCCAAAAACCAATTATTATTATTATTAAGTTGCATGGTTACTTAGCTTAGACATAACTGCAGCGCGAAAAAAAAACAACCACACAGGGAAGAAAACGCTCAAGACACGGACAAACAAAAGCAGCGTTCGTACCTATCTTGAGTGTTTTCTTCCCTGTGTGTGTGTTTTTTTCTCGCGCTGCAGTTATGTCTAAGCTAAGTAACCAACTTGCCCAAAAGCTCATTTTACTAAAGCACATTTCTTCTACAGTGGACCCTTCTGTCTTTGTTAACCAAGTATTTCCTTCTATTGAACAGTGTTTGTCCGTGTCTTCACTGATTTTTTCCCTGTGTGGTGTTTTTTTTTCGCGCTGCAGTTATTTCTAAACCATTAAAAATGCACGAGTAGAAGACTTTAGCACTCAAATAAAAATCTACGGAACTCGGAACAAGAGCTAGAAGAGACTTTATTAATGTGATACAGCATTAGAAGCTTCATTGCGGAAAAAAAAAATATCATCGGAAGCTAAATTCGTTGATCGGCAGGGCGGAAAGTGACGTCACCAAACCGAAGCATTTTCGTTGGCTGGAGGAAGTGACGTCATTCTGAGTAAAAGCATCAACAGCTTCTTAGACACTATCGCATTGCCAACACCCGGCGTAATTAGGTGTCCCAGTGCATTTTTAGTACCAAAGTCATTAATTCACGAAGTCTAACCGGCTCACTGAGCTTGTGTGAAGCTTGACCTTGAGGGTAACCTTGACCAAAGCATGAGTAAATAAATAAAATTAATATTGCCGCGACTAGTATTCGAAACCACGGCGGCGCGAAAAGATCAGCTTCGCTGGCCACTGCACGAGAGCAGTATGCTATCGCCGCATGCCGATAACGAATCGTGTTAAACTGCAACGCACTCTCGCACTGTGCATTGCACTTCGTCGTCTTCATCAACTAATGCTGCTATCAAACTAATATCGTTGCCAGACGTGCCGACGAACCAGAAGAGCAAAGCAAAGCAAAGCAAAGCAAAGGGCAAGGCAGGAGGCAAAGGCGGAAAGAGCAAGGAAACCCACGAGCCAACCACGCTAAGCAAATGCTTTCACACGTCTACTCGGTTTAGCTACGTCAAGACCCCACCACTTTTTGTTTTGTAGTACGTATACTTCTTGTTCCAGTCAGCATACTCTTGCTCGAACATTGTGTGACGACGCATCCGCGCGGATGCCACATAAGTTGCTATTTATAAAGACTATTCTCATTCCACTCGGTTTTCTAAATAAGTGCTATTCGCACACCCCTGATAATTCGAGCAAACTAATTAGGAACGTATTTAAAGATGCTGCGCAAGCATACAAATGAAAACTGAACATTTTGACAGATTTGCCTGTCTGGTTGGGTTTGAAGACTTATAATAAACTGCACATCTCCAACCAAAACCTTTAATTCTAACCCAACGTTTCGAAGCCGACTCGGCTCCTTCATCAGGGGTAACTGAGGGCAGTAGCTAGCGTCTACTTGGAGATGTGCAGTTTATTATAAATATACAAATAAACTTCTAAATGTGTTCGAACGAGAAAACTGCCTCGCCTGATCGACCAACCAAGATAAGAAATGAACTGCGGATAGGATTTTTGTTTTAAAATATCTGTAGTAAATACAATGAAACACCCTGTATATAGCCATACACTTGTATGAAACTCGAACTGCAACGTGCCCACACGCAGCATATAGTGTAGGCCGCACCTCTGGCCGCTGCGTAACCGCTATCCCGATGCGGGGACCACTGTTCTATACTTAGGCGTTAGCGGCAGCACGCCGCTGCCGCACCTTCGCAAGCACGTGCACGCTTCCACAGCGTCGGCAGTGGTGCTGCCAACTGGCGGGACGGAGGTGCACGTGCATTTATTACAAGTGGCGCAGGGCGCAAGTGTGCACAGCGGGTATAGGCAGAGCAGGCGCTATTTTGGCTCCACCGAGCTACCGTATAGCCTGTAGACAACGCCGTAATAATGAATGGGGCGGGAACGAAGTCATTTCCACGGGGCACGGCTCGCCCTGTGGAAGCGACCAGACGGGGGCGCGCAATATGCAGGCCACGCGCGTCCAGGGGGCGCTGATGCTGAGACCATGCGCGCATGGTCCGATCGGTCTTTCTGCATGGCCAGGACGCAGGGAGGTTTAGGCGTGCGCAAATTGAAGCGTTTCGTCGCGATTACCTGCAACTCCTCCACGTTAATACGAGCGCGTTTATCTTATACAGGGTGTAGTACATAGTTTCGCCTGTGTAGGTACACACTATATGCTCAACAGTGGATAGATTTATGGCCGGGTCCAGAGGGACATGCGTATGCGTGGAAAAGTGCGTGCACCGTGCGGTCGCAGTTCTATATACAGGGAGCTGTGCGGGGCACGGCTTCCTCAAAAGCAAAAAAAAATAAAGGAAGAAAAGAAACTGGGCCGAAACTGATGTTCCGTGAGAACGGGGCCTTACACGCACGAACTCGGCAGCGCACTACGCGTATTATTGTTTATTTGTTTTCTTGTTTTTTGGCTGACGCACGGCAGTCGTGCACTGTTGAAAGTTTCGGGTGCACGCTGCGCGCAGAACTCGGCTCTGTGGAAGTTCAGCGCGTGAAGTTTTCCTCGAGAAAATGCCGGGGTCACACGAGTTGAAAAACAAACAAAAAACTAAAGAAAGAAACACAAAGAGCTATACAGGAGGTGGAGATAAAGCGGCAATCAGCAGTCGACGCACGTTAGGCAAAATCTGGTCCGTAACCACGGCGGTCGTGAGGGCCTGCCGACTGCATGACCCGTCTGCCGCGCGATTCTTAAATTAGATCGACCTCATGCAGCGCGCACGCGAGCGCACACAAACGGATAATGAGGACCCGCGCATAAACGAAGGGCTACTCTAAGGTTACTCTTTGTACTCCACCGTGCCAGACTGGACACGCGACGGAGCTGAGAAAAAAAAAAGGGTGGGGGGACACGCTGCGCGTCGGTGCGCGCAACGTCGAGTGGAAAGAGGAACAAAGGTGTAACCCTGAGTTAGTAATCTGGAGAGTCCTAGACAAACAGCTACAGCCCGACTCTTTGTGACCACGATCTCACCACTCGACGCTGAGTTTATTCCAACGCTGAGAGCTTCCTGGCACTTGCACCGACGATTAATTCTACCAAGAAAAGAAAAAAAAACAGAAGAAGAAGAACTCTTATACTTCCCGCCTTTCCCCGAAACAGTGGCGCCTGTACAGTGTGCAAGGGTGTGGTGAGCCGCACACTAAACAATTTCTCACCCTTTAGGGTGTAAATCAGCTGTCCCCAGACGAACACCTTTTTCCAATCGTTCGGTGCTAAAAAAGGGTGCAGAGATCAGCACCCTTAAGGAAGGGTGCACTTAATGATACTTTAGATGATGTAATGGTTGCACCCTCATTAAAGGGTACTATTTTTCCATAACACCTCTACGAATGCATGTTGCAAGGGTGCTCCACACTGATCCACCCATGAAGCAAAAGCCTTGGACTGATGCGCGCCCTCTAAACTTTCATGCTGTGCACCCTTCCTGAAGGGTGCTGATCTCTGCACCCTTTTTAACCCCCAAAAGGGTGTTCATCTGGGGACAGCTGATTTGCACCCTTAAGGGTGAGAATTTGTTTAGTGTGCGGGACACTGTGGTCCTGTTCACATTTGGATTAGACCCGAAGTGAGGCCCAGAGTCCTCTGCAGAGGCGTCATGCTTCGGGATAAATATGACGAAATCTTGGCGCAGCTGCCTTGCCAGGGCTTTTATCGTTCCGTTCGGCTGCGCTCCAGCGGCAGCGTTGACAGCGGATCCCGTCGCTTGCATTAAAATTTCGCTTTCTTCGCTTGCAGACGACCGCTTGAGCTCTCTACAGATAGGCCTGCTCATGTCTGTGTGTAGCCCCCCCCCCCCCCTTTCTCCTTCTACCCACATTTCACCTCTTTCATTTCTTTCCCTTGTAGCAGCCTGGCGTGGTTCAAGTGTCCACTCAGAGTTATACCCCTGTCACACGGACACTGTAAAGGTACTTTGAACTAATTAATGCTCCATTACTCTAAGGACGAACGCGCGTTGCCACACGGACGCGCCAAAGGACACCTAGCTCAAAGGAGCTTCGAAACAAGGCAGCTCGAGTTCGTCCTTTGAGGCTTCAAGGGAGTACTCTCTCTCCCAGCGAGTTAACAGCATAAATAACATTGAGAAAAGAAACGTTCAATTTTCGTTTTATAAATTCACTTCATAAGATTAGTGGTGTTTTAAAATATAGGGTCATTTGTTTTGTGGCAGTCTCACCACGCCATACTCTCGTTCCAGATGTACGAGCGTCACGGTAGCCACGGTAAATATGCCGCCATGTCGGCCATGTTGTTTGTTGCTTTAACATAATACGGTTATAAAACTAATTTACTAAAAAAAATGTGGCATTTCTGTATTTACATGTGCAGTGAGGTTTGCAATTTTAATAACGCTTTTCGCCGATGAGGGCGCTAAAAACTTCTTGCGAAGGTCGTTCCGCGACCGTGTAGCACGGACGAACTCCCTTGAAGTAGTGCTCCTTTGGGAGCGTAAAGGAACATTAGTTCAAAGTGCCTTTAGAGTGCCAGTGTGACAGGGGTATTAGGGAGTTAGCACATAGTGGTCTCTTCATAACCTAAGCTAACCTAATTCAGCGCCCTTTCATTTCAGCTAATGTGACGAAACTTGAGCAATTCAGTATTCTGACGTGCGCAGCTTTCAGCTTCGTTTTAATAATATTGTTAGTCGAGGCTATTTGATGTACTGTTAATGAATTTCAATGTGCGAGTTTTACTTCTGTCAGTGCTATAGCGGCTTTGCCGTTCGGCTGCTGAAACCGAGGTCTCCGGACCGAATTCCGACCGCGGAAGCCGCATTTCCATGAAGACGAAATGCAAAGATGCTCGTCGGCTGTGCAATGTCAGTGCACGTTAAAAAACTCCATGTGGTAGAAAGTAATGCGCAGCTCTCCACCACGGCGTCCCTCATAGTCATATGCAGCTTCAGGGCGCCCCATATATTAATTTTTTCCCTTTCATTTATTTTCGCCTGCGGGCATACAAAATTAAATTTGCCCTCCCTCGAGCCCTTGCATATTGCATGACAATTTAGTTGAGCCAGTTACGCGTCAGTGGTGCGTGCAGGCAGAGGCGCTTCGTTTCTCTTACGTCTTTCAGGCCAGTACACACTCAGCTCCCATTTTGCCGATCGCCAAATATTCCCTTCGATTCGAATACACACGAACCCCATCCGCTGCGAATAGAGCCGCTCTTCGCACGTGCCCGGTCGCGTATAATAAATCGGCTAAGGGCGAGCCATTCCCGCATGCAGCCTTCGATGAGGCGCGGCTGGGGACGTCGCGAGCTCTCTCGCAAGACAGCCAGCGGCAGCCGCTTCGGCGTTTTCGTTCCGAAAGGACCTGCCACTTCCTGTTCGGAAATAGTGAGCGCAGCAGCGGCTATTTCCGACTCAGTGAGCGCGTGTGTGCGTACCGCCGGCTGAGATAGCAGAGAGGCGCGGCCGCCCGGGAGGCGACGACGGTCAAGCTTGCGAGCGACCGCACACGGGCCCACCATGACCAATGCTCGTACGGCAGCGCCCTTTCCCCCTCTTTCCCTTACCCCCGGGGAGGCAGCCAATTAACCTGCTTCCTCCTTCCGTCCGGCTGCTCTCTGCCCGGGCGGGAAAAACGTTTCTTCTCCGCGATGCTGCCACAAGGGACCCGGCCGGCGAGGACCGCAGCATCCTCGTCTGCGTAGCTGCATGCGCTGGGAACGGACGGAGGAACTTGATCGAAGCGCGGTATTCGCGGAGACTGCCCCTGGCTCTCGTCTGGTCCTCGCTGCGACGCCGACTCTATCCTTCCTTTCCGACCGCGTTTTCTTTTCTGCATTACTTCTATTCCCCTTCGGTTTCTTTTTTTTTTCTTTCCAGGTCAAGCTCGACGGCCGCATTTCGCCCTAATGGCTTCCTCCGATGGCTGCCCCCTCTGGATGTACAGCGATGGCCGCTTAATTGGGACGGGAAAATCCCACATCTCGCCCGTCGCTGCTCGCGTGATATCGCCTTATGTTGAGACGTTCAGTGAGGCGGTATTGGGAAAGCGCGACTATTCAGCTCAGATCAATGAACCGAAACTATCATGCAGGGGTACACCGATGACCACCACCTGCAAGCATGCGATACCCGCGGGGCTACCACTAACATGGCCTAAGGCCACGGCTCAAAACATGAGCCAGTCGAATAATCTTTCGCGCGCTCTCTGAGGCCTGTGAAAACAGTGTACGGGTGACAGCAGGAAGTTTTCGCACAGCCGGCAAACCATTCGACAGCTTGTCGACATTAACGATCCGCTGCCTCGAACGGCCACGAGAGGGCGCGCACATGCCAGTGCGCATGCGCAGTAGGGACTCGATTGGTCCGGTATGCTTGCACGCTAATATCTCACAGCTATGCTAAAACTCTGCCCCCTGAGGTACTTAGCAGAAATGGAGGTTGCAATGGGGGTGAAGCATCGGGATTGTGCCTTATTTCAGAGTTTTAAAAGCACATATTCGGTGTTTAAAATCATCCGAAGGGAACAAAAATGAGACCACCGCACCATTTCTCGTACTCAGCAGAGCTAATTCTTCATGGCTAGACTGAAAACAGCACAACACACAGCTTGGGACGTTGACCGCCGTCTGTCTTATCACGGCGAATCAACTGGCTCCAGCAGCTCAGTGCTCCGGTGCGTTTTATTCTTAAGAGCGCCCGTTCGGTACTGTCAGCCTCCTTGTCTTATATGTTGCTTTCAGCCTCACAATTTCTTGAACATTCCTTCCCTCGTCAAGTGATCACTGCTGTTAAGTGGCGCCCTCCGGATAGAGTGAAAACGTGTTTGGTTTCACTTGTTCAATATTTGATTTCGTGTTAACAGTAGTAATAGCTCTACAGATTTATTACAACTGTTAAGTTACTGTTAATATACAGATAAAAAAGGAATTTCTCTATGCTCCCTACACCGTATTACCACAGAACGAGAAACAAACGTCGTTGAAAAATTTGAGCCTTTGCAGCTGTGCGTAAAATATATGGACTTGAGCCTGTGCATACATTGCGCGCGTACAGGAGAATCATCAAAGCGATGCGAATTTTGGACACGGAATTTGCCACGTGTATAAGAAACGCAGCGTAAAGTAAAAATAAAATCTGCGTAGTTACTGAATTTCTTTCAGACAAGAAAGTATCTTGCGACAATTCAGCCCGCAGCTGGTACATCTGCTCAGAAATCAGATGGCTTACTCGCAAAGCGCTTCCTTCTAGAAAGCCCTGAACTACTCTGCTACTTGGCATGACCGAGAAAAACAACCTTGCCAAGGACATCTAGTTCCGCTTCATTTTTTTTTTTACAACAAATGCATATGGGACTTCCTCAAGGATAAGACGCGTCTGCGTCGCTGCCAGCGTTGTAGCAGATGGTCGATGATATGTTGTCCATGTAAGCTAATTGAGCCATAAAGTATGGTGAAACGTTTGGGGGAATCTCCCAAGGTGGAGTAGATTTGTAATAACGGAGTAATTACTCATTGGCATGTGTGTGATGACAGGACATGAGCGCTGGGGGACATGTGCAGTGAAGGGACATGTGCGCTGGTGGACAAGTGCGCTGGATGGACATGTGCGGATGCAGTGGCAGTATAGCTATCGCTATCACTGCCTCGTCCCGAAGGGGAAGGCGTAAAGCAGATGCACCTTACACTGTACGATGTCCCTGTGCAAAGGGCCATCGGTCAAGGGGTCAGTGTTGATCTGCGTCGTGCAGCTGCTGGCATTTCGGGAACGTATTTTAATTAGTGTACACAAGCTAGCCGAACCTTATTCGCAAGCCACATATGTTGGAGTAAGGAACTTGCGACTATACCGAAGAGCCCTGATATGCGGCACGCCGCATGTCATGCACATGAAGTTGCAAGGAACCGATTGAAAATTTCTTCCCGTAAAATATAGGACAAGGCCTATTCGGCAGCCAGAAGCTTCACTAAGCATCAACTTGACACTCACGCACTATCACCGAAGTCAGGTGTGTGCCCATTGTCTCCGGCCTTCGTCATTTCAATATCACGTATTTTTTTTCTTACTATCCGGACATGCAGTGCTCGCTCTTCAGAACGCATGGCTGGCGCACACAGCATCGTGCCCGGGACATATATAATGCACTATTAAAAAAATAAAATATTTTCCCTTAGCTGCACACGGCATCCGGTTGGTGTCAATGGAGGCTGGATGCCCTGAAGTTTTATGTCTTTTTGATGAGCAAGCCTCCATAATACATGGCTCGGTTTCAAGACTGCCAGACACTGAGATGTTGACTAGCGAGCTGCACGTGTGTATTATACGATGTTGTGTAATGAGCAAATTATGTGGCTTGCTTTAGAAGTTTGTGTACCGTGATGACCTATAGAGACTGATGCACGACCCCCTGAAAATAAAATGTTCAGAGCAGAAGATGTCTGTATACAAGAGTCCGCGATTGGCTATGCGCTTTTTTTTCCTTCTAACGACTGTGACGAACAATAAATAAATACGTACCGTGCAAATACAAATACGTATACAATACGTATCAAGTCAGAAGCACGCTGGTCTTGGAGTCGAGAAGTGGTTACAACATGCTTATACCTCAATGAATGGATGAACATATAAAATAAACGAAGAATAGAGCGAAAAAATTAATTGAACGAATTAATGAATGATTTATAATGTGAATGGAAGTGATGGCGACGGCTGTTACCGACGTCTCCAGATTGTTGATAAACGAGAAATAAGTCATGTTCAAGCGGCGCCCTTCAAGCACCTGACAACTGAGCCGTTCACCTGACAACTACAGAGAGTCGCCGCTGTGGCGAGCGATTGCCGGAATGAGACAGGTGCTAACTGTTCGCGAGCTTGGCTTAGGTCACGTTAACTCCACCCATAAACGTTCCATGCGCGCAGAAAGCAGGCGTTATAGCTGACGCTAATAATTATACGCACATTAGCTGGAGTGCAAATTTCTGAGGAAATGACTTAGCAAACTTTGGCTAGCTTGCCGAAAACCAACTGGCATGAAGTGGCCACTCTGTCAGGTTGAACACGTACAGTCTTTGCCAAAATTAACCAAGCTAGACGGTTTGCTTCTCAGTCGTATATTGAAGCCATTAGGCCAGCCCTAAGCTCTAAATCTCTGTATGGTAAGGAGTACCCTTGTCCTCACCTCCGACAACTTTATCTTTAGGGAAGCCGTAAGGGCTCTACTAGTCGAATGAGGAGCAAACCACGCAGCCCGGTTACTTTTGGCGAAGGATGTACGTGCAGCACGTGCAAGTCACGCAACCGCCATCCTAAATCAAGCTTGGTGCGCGACGTGACGGATTTCCGATAAACAGCTAGGAATCATCGCAACTTAAGAGACAACAGAAGTATTCGAAAACGGCGACTACTACTAAAAGCACGCTGTTCCAAAAGTAAGAACAGCGCCAATTTTTACACAAACCACACAGAAAGACAGACAGGGCGGGCCCTGTGGTTTGCGTAGAAATTAGCGCTGTTTTTACTTTTGTTACACAATGTTACACCAACTAGCCCAGCAAGAGGTACTGCACGCTGTTCCTGACACTGCAGCCGTCCGCACGGACCCATCTTTGGCAGAGACGCAAGTGATGCAGCGTAGTATGGAAACACTGGCATGGCAAACAGTGGGCAGCGAGTGAGCCTCGTTTAAGCGCGTCATATCGACAGTACTACGCTGGGTTCAGAGCAGCGTCTACGCCCACTGTTCTGCCGCAGCGCACGGTGCGACCGTGCTGGCGGTGTACAGGAAGCCCATGGCCCGAAGACCTCGTCCCCAGGGAGACAATGCGCGCATTCCGCCTCTCTCCCTCGCCGCCCTTTCTTTTTTTCGACCGACCCAGTGATGGCGCGCTCGCTCAGCGACCACCACCGCCGCCGGCGGCGGAGAGACCTTCGCATCGCGGACGAGCGGCCGCGGAACACGCAACGGGCCGCCGACGCCGCCTCGGGTCAAGGAACTGCGCGCACTTTCGCCCGACTTCCTGCAGCAGAGCGGAGGGAGACTGCGACCCTCTCCTGCTGGGCACCGACCACCGGCCGCACTTGCGGCAGCCCATTCGGACGACACGGAGGGCCCGCTGTGTGCGTCCCGCTCCCTCGGCGGCGTCCGCACGTGCGGCCGAGCAGCGTGCCCTTGCCATCGCTCGGCTGCGTCTGTGCACTCACGGTAGCAACGCGCAGACTGATGGATGGGCTTGTTGGTACACTGTGGCGATCAAAATGCTCGATAACGCTGGAGTCGGAAATAAAAAACAACAACCGAAAGTGGAGAACATCGATAGAAGGTCAGGCCGGCAGCCTTCCAGTGGTGGAGTCAGCACTGCTACTGACGCAAGGCACCTCTCAATTTCAGGCTGTGCTGAAGACCCCACTCTATCAAACAATTCGCTGAATTAATAATAATAATAATAATAATAATCTATAACCCAATCTGAACCACAGCATATAGCAAGCAACGCAAGAGAAACACAATGATTATTGTTATGGCCTCAGCTAATTAGGTTAGTCTCAACAGCCAAGATGTGAAGGTATGCTGGAAAGGCTGGCATCGTGGCCCCGGCGTCTAAGGGACCAAGAGTCGTTCGGTTCTGTCTCCTGCTGAAATATGGATTTTGTGACGTTTGGTTTGGTTTGGTTTGGTTTATGGGGGTTTAACGTCCCAAAGCGACTCAGGCTATGAGAGACGCCGTAGTGAAGGGCTCCGGGAATTTCGACCACCTGCGGTTCTTTAACGTTCACTGACATCGTGGATTTTGTCACGTGTTTGTTTGTTTGTTTGTGCACTTATGAAAGAGACTGCATGCAAGTCTTCTTTTCTTCTCCTCTTTTCATGCATGTCTGGCTTGCGCGCAGGAAAGAGAAGAGAAACACGGCAATACTTTGCATGCGTTACCGGTGCGATGTTTTTCCTCCAGCTCCTCGTACAGAGAAATACGCATGTTCGCCCCTTCCGTTATCTTCGCATCCTCCCGTTGACCTTTTCTTTGCGGAGTTCGCTGTGTGCGGCCTCCGGGGCGCACTGGGTGTGATTGCGCTCTCAGTGCGCGGGTCGGTATCCGGATGTGGAGCGTAGAGAAAATAAAAAGGAATGGAAAGGAGAGAGCGAGGACACAACTGCATGCTGGCCGACGCAGCGATAGCGCGGTGGAAGTCGTAGCTTACAGCTGCAATCTCTTTTACTGCCTACCGTGCACGGTGCAGTGCGCGATACGGACAAAGCGACTCGGCGGGAGTGCGCCCAGCCTGGCGAAGACGTGCGACGTACGCGACAATTCTGGGAGTGCAGCGGAGGAGAGCTTTTCCCAAACGCAGCGCTGGGTTTTTCACCTCCCCCCGCCGCGGTGGCTCAGTGGTTAGGGCGCTCGACTACTGATCCGGAGTTCCCGGGTTCGAACCCGACCGCGGCGGCTGCGTTTTTATGGAGGAAAAACGCTAAGGCGCCCGTGTGCTGTGCGATGTCAGTGCACGTTAAAGATCCCCAGGTGGTCGAAATTATTCCGGAGCCCTCCACTACGGGCACCTATTTCTTCCTTTCTTCTTTCACTCCCTCCTTTATCCCTTCCCTTACGGCGCGGTTCAGGTGTCCAAAGATATATGAGACAGATACTGCGCCATTTCCTTTCCCCAAAAAACCAATTATTATTATTTTTCACCTCGGATCAGTAGCTTCACACCTCGGACTGCGCGCTTATAGTTTCGATCGACGAAAGCCCCTGTTTTGGACACTATTATTATTATTATTATTATTATTATTATTATTATTATTATTATTATTATTATTATTATTATTATTATTATTATTATTATTATTATTTGAGAATACCTTGAGCCTGATTTCCAGGTTCACAGACAGTGCTTGGTAAAGCGACGTGAAGTGCACTGTCACAATAACAGCTGACAATAACATTCATGCATTGCTACAAACAACAAATAAGATGTTTATAGTCGGATACAGCTTAAGACCGCAGTGAAGCTCCGCCCACATTCAGGACCGCTGCACAGAATTCCTCCACGACAAAAAAGTAGTCCGTTGTTAAAACTTCTCTGGTCATCACCTAAACAAGAAGCTAATCACGTGAAAAAAGTTATAAGCTCAAGAATTTTGATACCTGGCTCGTTTAACAGAGCGAAACATTAAAAAGCTGATTTCGTTTACTTTTGTGACTGGCTAGCGGAGTAATACGGTACGCCGCGGATCGCGGCCCAGTGTTAACAACTGCTGTTTTTTTTTTAAAGTTGTATCCTACTATAGTAACTACTTTAAGGGGCTTCACTGACTGAGCAAGCTCTAAGTTTTTTGAACAGGCAATTCTAGTGTGTCCGCATTGGTACAGTCGCGTAGCAATCTATTCCACTCTTCGGTCGACGGTCAACAAAAAAAAAATGAATACTTGAACATGTCACAGCGAGATGAAAACTGTCTGGTACTTTTCTTGTGATCAGTCCTGCTCAAGTGATGATAAGGTGGTTTCAGATGTGTGCTTTTATCTGTTATGAGATTGGGATACGGAAGGAAGATAAATTTCAAAGTAGAAATACGACGACGATTAGACAGTGATGGGATGCCAGCTCGGATGCGCACGTCACTTACGATGTCATGCCGCGAGTATTTCGAGTGGATGAAACGAAGGGCCATGCGCTGTATTTTTTCCAGTTTATCAGCGAGATATGCCTGGTGGGGATTCCAAACAGGACTTGCATATTCCAGGATGGGTCGCACGGGGGATTTATGTGCCGTAAGCTTGACGTTAGACGCTGCTGCTGAAATTTTTCTACGCAGAAACCCTAATTGCCTATGGACATTCGTGCACGTGTTAGTGATATGTACGTCCCTTTTCAACTTACTCCTAAATGTTACGCCCAGATATCTGAGTGTGTCTGCCTTGCTGATGTCAATTCCCTTGATACTGTACGTGAAACAGAGAGGCCCCCTTTTCCGAGTTATACATGTTGTCTTCGCAGTATTTGTCCATTCCCCATTCGTCCCAATAGTGAGCGATGTTAGCTAGTGATGTATTAAGTCTTAGCTGATCATCATGAGAACGTACAGTAGTAGTGTATATGACAACATCATCGGCGAACAATCTTACGCTTACTCCGGGAGTACGCAAGTGTGAATGTCCTGACGTATGCCGATGGGTTCGGCAGGGCCCCCCATATTGTTTTTTTTTTCGTTGCTTTTGTGCACTAAGTTACCGGCGACAAGTAACGAGGGTGCCTAAAATAGCTATTTCATCTTGTTTAACACGCCCTACGTTAGAACAACTACTGCAGGGATGAGGCATTTTTTTTCCCCTCGTGTCTACAACATCTTCGTCTCGAAACGATACAGACCATTTCGAAGCATGGAATATGAGGCAGAATAGGCGGCCATAAAGGTAAAGGTGCTCTACGACGAACACAGTTCCAACAGACTACTCTCTTATTTATTTATTTTATTTTATTTATTTATACCCTCAAGGCATAACACACCGCACTGTATAATTTGGTTTGCGTGAACATTCATCAGCGTTTATATTTGCGGTTCACAGTCCTGTAAGTGAAACCCAAGAATAATTTAACACTCGCAGTATGCCATGCTGACATGCAATAAAGCGTGAAGTCAAGCCCATTCAGAGACTTCCTCCCCCCTCGAATACGTTCCTGTCACGAGAAATGCAAACGGGTGGATATCTGGAATGGCGGCCGGCAAGCAATCAAAAGAGCAAACGCATATAAATTGGGGATTTGATTGATTTGCTGCAGCTTTCGTGTTTTATTCGACGAGTAAGGAACTAGGCGTAGAGTATATTAAAAAGGGGGTGAGGGAAAAGTAAAACAAAGAAGGAGGAATGTTGATGATTAGTTTCACAAAGAAACGAGCAACTTTCAGTCCACATAACGTTTAGCCAAAGGCACATAGCTTCTCTGCGCAGTTTCTTCGGGCGAAATTTCCTATTTTGGAGAAACGCGTAAGGTTGTGTGGCTGAAATAAGTATTTCATTCCATGAGAATGAATGAAGCATTTTAATACACGATCCACGTCCGTATAGCGAAGAGTGCTCGACCATAGTTTTGCCGCACTTAGAGGAGCAATTTCCCTATAGAGGAGCAATGCGCGTCAATGTTTGGTGCTGCTTTTTGTAGCGCATTTCCAAAAAAAAAAAATTCCCTCTCATTTTCCTTGATTCTCGACCGCACACATATGGGAATGAAAAGCAACCTCTAGACGCCAGCAGGCTCGTTGTACGCAGGTGTTGTGAGGCCGAGACAGAAAAACGCGGAAAACATAAAACCGAGCAGGTGGCTTGAGTGAAGGCCCATGCGCGCTCAACCACTGAGTTCGATTTGTTCGAACCCTTGCGGCTGCAGAAGTGTATACGGCGTCTGGACAGACTTCGGTCACTTCAAGTGACCGATCAGCGGCCGCATTCCTACACCAGTGAATGCACGCTGTCTGCGAAGAAAGGGCAGTTCGCGCTCTAAAACAGGCGCGAAGTTTGACAGAAAACTACAATACAGTCGAACCTCGTTATAACGGTACGGTTTATAACGAAATAATGGATATAACGAAGGAGTGACGATTCCCCCTGGAAGCTCGGTCAACACTGGCTGTAACGAAGCTACGACTATAACGAAGTGATCTCCGGGCCCCTTCAACCTGTTTATAACGAGGTTCAACTGTAGTACTGCGAAATGTGCACAGCGCCCCCCACGGCGGTCGGAACACAATGTCGCACTCATTCTGTCGGATCCGGTGCGGATTTATACACGAATCAAGGTGGCGCCGCAAAACAAAAAACAAAAAAAAGCGAGAGAGAGAGAGAGAGAGAGAGGAGAGAGAGAGAGAGAGAGAAGAACCACTCAAAGCGAGACTGCAGTAGTGTCGAGAACACCGAAAAACGACCAGAATAACTATTTATCACATAATTTTGCTCCAGGTCATAACATTCCAAACAGAGCACATAGTGTAGGGTAAAGTACACACGCCGTGTCGTATAGTAATGACCGCGAACGCACAACTTGGCAAGCAGGGAAAATTTATTGAGAAGAGTAATAAAGGAAAGCAACATTTTTAAGCCACATTATCACTCTAAACACGAATATGCCTAATGGAGTAAAAAGGAAGTAAGTTGTCTTCTAGCGCGCACGCTCTCATAAGAGGAAGCTCGCTAGGGGACAGCTTACTCCTTTTTTTTACTCCTTTCTGCTTAGAGTGTATATGTATCGGCTCGGCTAGACCTTAATAAATAATTACGCTAATACAAATGCAGAACAACCGCTTTCAGCCACTCTTTCCTTCTAAAAATTAACCGCCACTGGAACCGACTCCATTCAGCTGCTGCTGTAGCTATTCGATCCAATGACGCATTCTACCTGTATTAATCGTTGTGCCGTGTCACTTCTTTTCACCTATAGTTTCCGAACGCTTCCCTTATCGAAGCGCATCTTCGGTGTACGCAGTCAAGCTGTGCACAACGGTGTGCTTCACTTTGCGTTCCACCTTTTTCTGTTGCAGTTTTTCACTGTGCGAAATGCACATTTGTAATTGTATTGTTTGATCAGTTTCTCATGCCTTTGTCATGTGCACTGTGTTCCATGTTTTCAACTGTTTTATTTTTAGATCAATTGTGTTGATTTATTTTGTCGTTTACCAGTATTTGATACATGTGCTGTTACCTTTATTATGCGTCCCCCCCCCCCCACGCACAAACACTAATCGTAAACTGGCGCCGTAGGTGCAAGATAAATAAATAAATAAAACAAGTCACATCTGATCTTGCACTGATTACTGTTTCATGATGTCAATTAAATTTAGATCAACTTCTACAAAGAAAGATGTAGGTACAAGATCTCTCTAAGTAAACCACCACCTCGAACACCTCGGTAACTTCGAAGCACCACTTCTAATCACCTGTAATTGGCACAAGAAGAGCGTTTTCTGAGAGCACGAGCTGTCTTACGGGGAGCAGTAGCCATTGACATTTTTTTTTTCCATCCCGCAGTGTTAGATTTTGCACCACCGCGCAGCTTTGCAGGTCAAACGAGCAGAACTTACAGTTGTAATGTACCTGAACGCGTCTGCGTGCCCTATCAATCTGGTATGTGCATTTTTAAATTTTCTCTTCAAGCCTTCACCCTACAAACAAAATGCGCCGAATACGCAGTTGCCACCATGAACCACCGGCCGCAATAAGCGACGTCGCTTTATGACCAACTAACTGAATCTGGGCCGCCGCGGTGGCCGAGTGGTTACGGCGCTCGGCTGCTGGCCCGAAAGACGCGGGTTCGATCCGCGGCCGCGGGGGTGGAATTTCGATGAAGGCGAAATTCTAGAGGCCCGTGTGCTGTGCGATGTCAGTGCACGTTAAAGAACCCCGGGTGGTCGAAATCTCCGGAGCCTTTCACTACGGCGTCTCTCATAGCCTGAGTCGCTTTGGGACGTTAAACCCCATAAACTGAATCTGGAGACACAAATAGTAGCGCGAAGCTGTTTTTTTTTCTTCAGCAACGCACAACAGGGCGGGTATGACGTTACCGAAATACCGTCAAATTCTCTTTGATCTCATAAGAAACCGTATGCTTTCCCCTCTTTATCGGCTTGTACTAGGTTGGTCACCTGGTTCTACTTGATACGGACCCGCCGAGACAGGTGCAACGCTACCTCCGAAACATCTGCACATGAAAGCGCAGTGCCGCACCCGGACTTTCCCTCATTCATATAACGTATACTACACACACGTATTCTGCGAACCGACGCACACGGCACGCAGTGCTGAAAAGATATACGCGTGCCCCTCCTTTCCATTCCTTCCACAGTTGCCACGATGCGGTTCATTCTCCGCAGGAGCGGCTTTCGCGAGGGGCGTATTCCCGGATTCGGCGCGTCTCCCGCCGCTGTGGCCCCGTGAACTACCGGCGGGGCGACCGCTTTCACTCGGCGCGCGATGAATAAGCGACGCGGACCGTGCTCGCCATGGAAAGGGGGGCACATCACACGACGACGCATAACGACGGGGGCGACTCCGCTCGTTCCGCCCCCCCCCCCCCCCCCATCCCCACTTTCTTTCCCGGCGTTCTTTTGCGCGCACAAGGGGAGGCGGAGGGGGGACGAGGAGGAGAAGGGGGCAGCCTGGCGAGACGGACACATTACGCGCCCTCAGAATGTGCGCCAAGACCTGCGCCCTGCGCGTTAGTGGTGAACGGAAGGTCACGCGTGGGTGTTTTTGCAGAGCTATCTTCCCTTCTCCGATTACCCTCTACCAAAGCACGTACTTTGGTAGTATCGCGCACTCTTTACTTGTTCGCCCTTTTGCTTAACTTGTAGCAGTAATTTCTTTCGCGTAAAGCCTGTACTCCATGTACGCGAAAACTCACGCGAACGCGACGGCGGCAAGCGACGAGCGACGCCGTCGCGCGAAGCAAAATGCATGTGTCGCTTGCCGTGTCGCTCGGATCTGCACCCACAGAAAATTTCGCTCGTCGCCCGGAAGTTCCCCACGCGACTGGCCAATCAGAGCCCCACAAAGCCGTTTCCGGTTTGTCCACGGTTTCTCACGGGCACATCTCACGAAACCAGCCCGTCGTCTTGGTCATCGCCACCGTCGAGAAAAAATTTGGTTTTGTAGCTGAGAGGCAGACCCGCACGATTTAAATAATTAAAACAATCTACTTGTTGGGTGCGGAGGACTAACAGCATTTGGAGCGGGCTACGCGAGCGGGCGTACTGCAGGGAGAGATGCGTGTCGAGCCGCGGGTACCGGCGCTCGATCCACCGTGCCGCTCCGCTCCAACTGTGCAGAAACACTCGCGGCGCGCATTCTCAGTGGTATATTATAGTTTGCTCACTTACAGTCAGGTTGCGGTGACAGTTTATGGAAGTGTTTTTACTAAGCCGGCGTGCACAGGCACCGAACGAAAGCACACCTCCCCCGTGAACCCGTGATGTGACTTCGTCTCCGCAAGCACGCCTTTGATTTTAAGATAGAGAACAGGTTACGGGCGTGTTTCTAAGCTTGAGTCCGCTGCGCACGTCGCGGGTTCGCGTCGCCTGGCGCCTTCGCTTGCATGGAGGTTGCCCACAAGCGACGGAGCGAACGCCAGCCGTCGCCGCCGCCGTCGCCTTCGCGTTCGCGTGAGTTTTCGCGTACATGGAGTCCAGGCTTAAACAGCGACCTGCGACAGGTCGCTTCAGACACACGCCTGCAGCTGCACGCAAAAGCATGTGCCGTGTAACAAAAACACGCATAAACGCGAAGGAATGTGTCACTAGAAGCTGTGATACCTTGACGCTATGGCCAAGGTGGTACTGCCCGTGATCATCATTCAAGAGCTGAAAATCGCTGCGCGAAGCGAGTGCACTTCTCACGGGTGAAAACCTTTCACTGCTCGCCAGTTGTGCAGCGTGGATAAGCATCCAGTACCCATCGGTTTCCCTACGGGTACAAAGTTTGTCTTGGCTTGGTACATGCATTTTTCTCTGAGGTGAAATGCTTGACAAGATGGTTCTCAGGTTCAATCTCATGCAGACAGAAAGAAAAGTTAATTATGACACTGCCCCAAAGCTGTCCTCTCGCCATTCAAAATCAAATAATCATCTAAAGTAGAAAGTAACCGTAGAGCGCGAGAGAGAAAGAGGAGATTATGAAGAAAGGAAAGGCATTCTGTGTGGGCACCTGAAACCGCGCCGTGACACAAGGCATGAAAAGGGTGAAAGAGTGCCAGCTTCGACCCCGTACAACCATACCCTTCGCGGTACGTGAGCAAACGTTAGCCAACGCCACCACACAGAGCATAACCCCTACTCCCACGCACGCATTCGTCTCATCTGACCCCCGAGCGCGCATTCCGCCTAACATAATGCACGCTTCCGCCTCGGATGATCTGCTTAGCCGCAGGCAAAGGAAGGAGGCGGTTCTGCGTCGCCGGTGCGTTGACCGCGCTCGCGGCAGCGGAAGTAAGACAGCCGTAGCTCTCGCTTTCTTCACCGGCGCGTTTTCTTTCGTTCTCTTTCCTCCCGCTGTCTTCCGTTCACCCTTTAATGACGTATCCGTCCTTTTTCCTTCCTACTCTCGTATCCGCCAGCCTGCCGATAAGAATCTTCCCTCAGCGAGTAAGCATTCTTTTCAGCGAGCTGAGCGAAAGCGCCAGGAGCTCCTCCTCTTTCGAGTCGCCGTGCTTTTCAATGAACTGAGACCCCAGTGCGGTTCACATTCACATAGTTCGCACTGCTCTGCGAAACCGTCCAGTCCCTGCCGTGGCTGTCGTTTAAACGCTGTCTCCGGGGGGCGGCTTGCTCGGAGTGGCTTCGTCGCGTTTCTTTTCTAAGCTGCGTGGCAGGGACCGGTGGCTGCGGGCTCAGATGAGGCGATAGCGCACCGCTCCCTCTTGCGGCGGTCACCGCTGTGCACTGCTGACCGGCCCAGATTGGGCTTCGA
Source organism: Amblyomma americanum (assembly GCA_030143305.2). NCBI lineage: Eukaryota > Metazoa > Arthropoda > Arachnida > Ixodida > Ixodidae > Amblyomma > Amblyomma americanum. The sequence continues at coordinate 81,417 of JARKHS020006605.1, read as the reverse complement.
CGAACTGCGCGGAACGCCGCACCGTCGTTCGCTTTTTGAACGGGGCTACAGCGAAGCGGAGCCGTGCGCAAAGTGGAGGCGCATTAAATGGAACCGGGACGGTGAGTACTATATAACGGCAGGGCGAAGGGAAATTACGCGTTCACAGTGCAGGCTGTACACGTAACGAGCGAAGGAGCAACGAACGTGCAAATTATATAGCGTAACCATTGGTCCATAGGGTTGTGGAGGCTCGGGGGTATGGATAAGAAATGAAGAAGCAAAAAGAGAGACAACAAATAAAGTATATATTCCACATCACTGTGTACGAGTCGTTTAACTGCTTGCCGGCCGCCTGTACTCCGGCATTGATTTTCGTGATTTGAGAGGAAAACGGACGTCCAAAACAGCACCGAAACAAATCCGATTAGGGTTATTAACGCCGTGGTTCCGACCCGTGCTATCGCGTTTTGCCGAGTAATAACCGAGCAAGCCTCAGAAGCGGAGAACATGGGGACTGCAAAAGGAAACCGAAAGAGGGGGATGGCGCAACGCGTTATCAGCTTGTGGGCGCAGAACGTGCAGCGGGCGGTTGGACAAAGAAAAAAGAAAGCAAAAGCAAAACAGATAATTACGGCGAACACGTTTCTGCCCCAAAGTCATCCGACCACTCAGCGTCGACATGTCGGCCACGTGTCCCGCGAATAGAGAGCGCTCGAGCTGTGTGTGACATCACCGCGAGGCGCATGCGCCCACGTGCGCCTCCCTTCTCGGAAAGTACGAAGCACAGAGTTCTAAGCACCGACAAACGAGGAAATTAAAGAAACAAAGGAAGGAAGCAAGGACGTGCGAAAAGAGAAGAAAGATATCGATAGCCCATGACTAGAGCGAACGGCGGTTGCGACATGCCGCGGGCGTCCTCCCTCCGCCCCTACTTTTCCGACGTCGTTGGAAGAGCGTATCCGCGGTCCGGGCGAACAGTTGGCGCAGGTTCCCCCACGCAGACGCCATCGTGCGGTTGTGGGCCGCGCCCATCACAGCTCTCCCCGCAGGGGGGCATCGCGAACACACATACGAGGCGTCGGGCAGCACACAGGTGCGTAGTGTGCCGTCGAAAAAAGGAAGAACGCCACAAATCCATAAAAGGTCGTCTTAGAAATAAAGGAAATGCGCTGGGGCAACCCCGCCGGGTTTCGCCCCATCGCTGGGCGAGGCTGCCACACGAGAGGGCACATGGAAGGTTTTCCACACCACAGAGACCGCACAACAGCACAATTCCACAAGATAGCCGCAAGATGGAAAAGCTATATGAGGTCATTCTTTACGCCAGCTTGCGCTCGTCAGCCGTGCTAGTCACTCGGGATGAGAAAATAAAAAAGGAAGGCTACTTAGCCGCACCACCTCCGTAGGGCTGTTGACTGCCCCGTTCAGCTCTGATGCGTGGGAAACTGATGGTCATTCTCTGGTGACTTTTTTGTTCTTTGCTCGCAAACGTTAGGGATTCTGATTTGTTCCCCTCAGTGGCCAATCGCCCTCGTCCACCAGATAGCACCGAAACATTACAACAATGTTCCTTTTTGTTCCCGCCAAACATTAATCCAACGTTTTTAATGTCCTTTTCTTTCCCTAAATTTCTTTAATGTTATGAATACATGTAGGAATAACAGTACCCTAACATTAATTAAACATTTGCACAACATAAAATCACAATTCTCTAAAATAGTAAGGCGACTGTGCACGAGCACGCAGGTCGTTACTTGTGAAGATCAACGCTTTGCAGGAACCAACAACGAGGGAGGCAGTTGAGCTCCACAATACAGCACAGGTAAACTCGCCTCCGAACGGATAGCATGGAGTCAAGCTTATATAGCCATTACTGAGGGGTATTCCATGAGAGATAGTGTCGTACGGTTAATAATCAAAGCTTTGGGAGAAAATAATGGTGCATGTGCATGCGATCTATGCCAGAATTGAGGCTCCCTATATGCCAGATACAACCTAAGAGATCTAGTTGCAAAGAATTGCAAAGAACATTGTACTTTATGAACAGTGAGAAAAGTTTTGGGACCCAGTGCTTGAAATATATCTTTAATGTCGTTTTAATTTACGATTCACACGTTAAAAAACGTTTGGCCACCTATATTAAAGTAATGTTTATTTTAAAGTCAAATTAATGTTTCTGATACAACATACAATGCTATTTGTTAATTTTTAACGTTAATGTGAACTCCCAAAGCAGCATATAACATTACTGCAACTTACATATTTTTTTTTCATTATTCTAATGTTGGGTGCTGCCTGGGTTGTATACGTGCCATTCTCCGACGACGCAGCAACATCAACATCAACAACGCCAATATCACGTATAAAAATAAAAAAGAAGGGAGGTCGAGTGCTTTCAAACCACTTCAAAGGATATAAGCGTGCATGTTGACCGCTGGACATCACCCGGCTGGCCACTAATACAGATTAGGACGCCGTTCCTGTGAGCTGCTGCCTCGCGGGTTTCGATGCGCCCGATCACTCACTCACTGCACGCAATAAACTCTCTCCGCCCGCCGACAGCAGCCTATGCGTGAACAGGCGTATGGGTGCAGCTCAAGAGCCATATAGTAGCTCGAGCATCTGCAGCAGTACGCCCACTGGAAGTCGCCCGTCCCATTCGCCGATCGCCACTCTAGTTAGGCATCGGTGGTTCACTTTCTTTTGCCTCATCGAACTTCTGCTTGCAAAGGGACCGACCGACACACTTCACAACAGATCGGAGCCAGAAAGCGTTTACAGTCGGATGCAACTTAAATCTGGGGCGACCGCAGCACGGAATTCCTCCGTGACAAAAAGTAGCCCGCTGTTAAAGCTTTTCTTGTTACCTAAACAGTAACCTCAACAATTTTGGTGCCTCTGGCTTGATTTGATGTAGTCAAACGTCAAAAAGCTGATTCGTTTGCTGTTGTGATTGGTGAGCGTATAAATACAGAGCGCTGCGAATCATGGCCTATTGCTACCAACTGCTGTTTCTTTTTTTAAAAGTTGTATCCTACTAAAATACGCGACGGCGGATGGGAGTACTGCGCGCGGGAACTCACCCGCAACAAATCGGTCCTGCTTTCTCGCTCGCGGTTGTAAACTACTGTGGACGGCCGTTGCTTGCGTGCTCCATTCCCGTCAGATCGTCTGAAGAGGCCGAGGAGGCGGCCATAGCCTTGGCGATGGTCTCCACCTCTGCAGAAACCAAAGAGATCTAAAAACGTTGGCAGAAACCATCTTCAGCGACTCTAAATCTGCGATTCGTAATTTCGCCAAAGGCCGGGTCTCCCCCGTCACACTATCTCTCCTCCACTCCACTAAGGACCAACTCCGCCCGATCCAATTGATATGGGTCCCTGCGCACTCGTGCCATCCAGGGAACGAGGCGGCCCACAGTCATGCCCGAGGATTCGTCGACCGGGACGTGGTGTCGCCTGCGGATCATATGGTTACATTTTATGAGATAACCATGCACTACCGCTTAGGTAGACTTCTATATCCCCCCGCACATATTTCTCTAACCAAACCCCAAGAGTTTGCGTGGAGGCAACTCCAGACAAACACCTTCCCCAACCCCGCGATATATGCCCGCATATACCGTGGGGTCTACTCTCCCTCCTGTCAACTATGTGGCCAACATGCCACTATATCCCACATACTCTGGGCTTTTCCTCGGTACTCCCCTCCGCGAGGTTTGCAGTTCTCGAATCCAGACCGGTGGAAAGCCGCATTGCTCAGTTCCGACTCGGACACACAGGTCCGGGTTGTGACAAGAGCCCTATAAGTCGCCGAACGCCACGGGCTCATGGCCCCTTGATGGGGCTATAACTCCACACCATCTGCTACTTTGGTCGACGAAAACAAAGTTTATCCTCCTCCGTCGTCTTTTTGCATGCATATTACCTAGGACCATTTCCCCCTTGCCGCTCGGCAGTTATAGGTGTCAGCACGAACATCCGAAATTTCTGTGCTTGCAATGGACTTCTCATTTTTTTAGAAACGCGTGCTTTTATTAGAGTGCACTAAACTCTTCCATATCCTTCAGGGCTAAGGACTCTTAGGAACGTCGAAATGTGTAGGCATACGGTAGGCTGCTCCAACGGTCCCAGCACAAAGCAGTTGGGCTCACGCACGTCTGTCCTGGATGGTTCGTGGTTATTACTATCTTAATCAGAGTTAGTGGGAACACGAGACCGCGTCGCTTCGCGTGTTATCAGCGGATATCCTATCGGGGCTGCGAGGAACCAGCGTATATGCGCCCAGTGTATGTTTATAGGTGCTCAACTTTACGTCTCAAAACGAGTCCATGCGGCCCGAAGACTCTAGGCCAGGGCTCTGCACTTGTGCCCTGTTTCTCTCGCCTGTCTTCCACCACCACCATCATCATCGTCATCACCACCACCAGCCTGACTACACCCACTGGAGGGCAAATGCCTCTCCCATGTCTCTCCAATTAACCTGTCCTTTGTCAGCTGCGCCCACCCTGTGCCTGCAAGCCTCCTAATCTCATCCGCCCACATAACCTTCTGCCGCCCCCTGCTGCGCTTGCCTTCTCTTGGAATCCACTCCGTTACCCTTAAGGACCAGCGGTTACCTTGCCTTCGCATCACATGCCCTGCCCAAGCCCACTTCTTCCTCTTGATTTCGACTAGGATGCCATTGACCCGCGTTTGTTCCCTCACCCACTCTGCCCACTTCCGGTCTCTCAACGTTACACGTATCATTTTCCTTTCCATGGCTCGCTGCGTTGTCCTTAACTTAAGCTGAACCCCTTCCTTTCACAAACCTTCGTACTTCCCTTCCCGGCTCGATTCGAGTCCATCCATAGTCGGACAGTTATCACTTCTTTCGTCTCTTCGTAACGTAACGGCTGTTGTCCAAGAAGTGAGTTCGTGCTTGAGGTGTAAACAAAGTGGTGCCGATCTACAGTTTTTTTTCTTGAAAAACAAAGAGAGATAAGTGTTGCCCCTTAGCCTATAGTCGTCGTGCAGTTAATTGCACCAGCGCGAATGGCAAACCATCAGCTGACTAGAACGAGAAAGAAAAAAAAATAGACAAAGACTTTCTGGTCGGCTCGACAGCCAGTCATTCAACTCAGCCTGCCCCCTTATTACCATAGTGAGTTCTGACTCCGCGATAATCTCTTCTATGAGCCGAAAGCACAAAAACTTGAGGCCGCTTTATTTTTTTTTAAGTCAAAAACGCCATTAAGACTGTTGTTCGCATGTTTGAGGGCTTACCGCCACTTATTGCGAAATCACGTGACAGCAAAATGATCAAGCGTTGCTCTAAATACCAACAGTTTTGATAAAGATGCGAACGACATACCTAAGCAACATGTGTGCCGCCTATACGCCCAGACTGTATAGGCCTTAGTTTCCTGCAGTCTGGGGGCCTATAAAGTCAGGCGCACGCTCGATTCACAAAACAAAGGTCGCGAGTTAAATTATCATAAAACCATACCTGTTCCATTTCAATTTCGTTTGCTGTCATGAGCAGTTGCTGCTGTTAATAACTACATGGCACTGAATTGCGTCAGAATCCAGCTTCAGTTGCGTGCAGCCCTTTGCCAGAGGATGAACGGTTAAACATCTTGCAGTTATTTCCGAAAAAGGACCAATGGCTGTAGCAAATCAGTTCGTCCCCAATTAGACTAGTCTCTCGCCCTCTTTTTGTCGTTTTTTTTTATGAGGGTGCGAATACAACTTTGCTCCTTTGTTATCAAGGTGAGCTTAGACATGTAAGTCGCGCTCCCTCTGAAATCTGTTTTACAGCGCTACAACTGCAAAAGGGACGTCGGCCCGTTCCACGACTTTTGGAATCTGCACAGGAGCAGGTTTGCTGAGGACAACAGGTGCAGAGCAGAGACAGAGTGGCTTTCACGCGGTTGCACCTGTGCGAGCGGACGTACAAGGCTGTGTGGGCACGGCTACCTAACACGGGGGAAGTGAAATGCGACCTTATATATAATGAAATATATGCATAAAAATTGAGGCAATTGCAGGACTGCGAAGAATGGAATATGAGCGCGATCCGTGACTGTCGCGTAGCGCCCTGGTGATGCTGCCTGTCTCAGAACACGCAAAAAACGCGATGACTCTCGCCGCAGGCGGAGAATTTGCAAGATGCTTGATATTATGAACTCTCCCACGCACTTGCAAACACGCGGCTTTGCGTGACACGCAGCCCTGTATACATATATTTATTCTTCTCGAGACTTTTTCGACAAATCTCGATGGGCTCCACCCGCGAATCCTGGCGCTTCAAATTCGGAGAGCTCGATTCGGCCGGCTGTGCTCGGGGTTTCGCACACAATGATACCACGGGCGGCAGGCGGCCATCCACCGAGCAAGGTATGCCATACTGTGCGCGCCTGAGCCATTTGAGCATCCGTATGTTTCGTTTCAGTCTGTACCGCACATTTCGGCTACTTTTTATAGCTGCCCATTGCACCGGGTATATTTCGGCATATATTTCGTGTTGTGAGTGCGGGGGCCAGCAGTCACCGGCGTGTCTGGTTGTAAGCAGGTAGGTTTGGCTAACAAGGAAGGGGGAAATATTGACGGTCGCACTATAATTGGCCTATCGTAAGGAATAGCCCCTGAACATCGGCACCCATGAGTGGAAGGGGAGGCAGTAGAATGGAAAACACACAGGGAAAGTAGTGTTAGTGCAGCAGCCAAGTGATGACAGCGCTCGTGTGTGTCCGTTCTTCGTGTGTCCGTGTTTCATTGCGCTGTTTCTCCCCTAAAATGCATTACCAACTAGCCCGGAACCTTGCTCTTCTAAAGACGAAATAAGCTCGAACTGTAACATCATAGAAAGAGACTCCAAGCATGTAACGCTTCTGATTCTTTTTTTTTTCTACCTCATTTATTGACTCCCAGAACCGCTCGTACAGTGTGAGTAAAGGAATGAAGCGTGGACAAGCATGCCTGCTTGGTCCCAAACGATACAAAGCCACGGCTACTCAGGACACCATGCTAACCGGCAGTACCGCTGCTGCGCAAGATTGTCCTCGGACAATCTTGCGCCAGTTTCGCCAAGTTGCACCTCTTGAATTCGTTAAGGAGCGATGAATGGCATGTGGCAGCAGCTTCATGGGACACTGACCGCGAAATTTATAATGATGATCATGATGTTAGTGAATTTTTATGGCGCAAAGGCATCTGTGGCCAAAGAGCGCCGTAGCACAAGGTATCTTTCTTTTGCTCAAGGTGAGGCCAAACACCCATTTCCCAAGTATTTCACCCTGAATAAGCCGAGCACCAGGTCAGGGGAAGCTTGTACCCATTGCATCACCGGTGGGTACCCGGCGGTGCCGGGGATCGAACCCCGCACCTCCCGCATGCGAGGCGGACGCTCAAACCAATAGGCCACCGCCGCCGCGGCCCGTGATTTATGAACACTACGTCAGCAACAAATGAAACTGCTGATGCCGAAGTCGTAGCTGTGATCATTATTGTTGACGTTGTGGCAGCTGCTAACTAAACACTTCCCTCAACACTGGTTTCAAGTGAAAGGTTTAGCACTGACATGTTTTTGAGCAACGAAGCCCACGCGCTCGCACGATCGCGCCTCGCTCATGAAACCCACTGCAGTCGTGCGCCAGTTGCGAAACAAATTCACGTTGCTTCGCACATACTGGGATCAATGAGCGGGGTTCATTTCAGCCGCCATATTGCCTCATCCCTTCGAGTGGCGTGCTTGAACGCTTATACAGAATCTCAACTCGTCTTCTCGGGGACCACATGCTTGACGTAAAGAGACTTATCAAAATTAGAACGCTATTTAATATCGCCGGTGGCGCGGCATTTCACGTCTGAAAGAAGTTGGCCCTTCTAGCTCTGATGACCCCCCCCCCCTCCCCCCCCCCCCCGATATGGCGGATAAAAAGGAAATGCGTGTGTTTCTTGTTATTTTTAGCATTCCCGTCATTTTTGTCGACGGCGCAGAACGGTTGGCACGTCCATTTATGGCACGAGCATTCCAAGGCACCGTATACGTCACATTCTCGGTAAAGCACTGCTTTTTCGAGCGCAGCTTTGGCACAGCGCGCGATGCGTCTATTAGAGGAATTGGGAAACTCAAGCCAAGGAAGAGCGGTGGGACCGACCGGCCGAGGCGAAAGGGAGAGAGTGAAATGAGCTGGGTCGCGTGTGCTATCGCCTGGCCGCAGGCTGGGGGCTGCTTAGGATTCCCAGCGTGTGCGGCACATCCGCTGAGTCGGCCTTGGCGGGGACGGTCAAAGCCGGCATGGGCCACTTTTATCCGAAACCGGCTGCGAATCAAACATCGGGCAATTCCCCCAAGCGCTGTTTTTGCTGGCGCTGTTGACCACGCTGTCGAAAAAAAAATATCTACCAAAGTAGAAACGAGCCATAGATGTTGCCCTGTGGGAGAGGGATCGGGCCAGCACAGGTAATTACCGTGGGTCGGTTCCTTCAATGCGCCGCGAAAGGAAAAGGGGCGTATATTTTTCCAGATCTGATGATTACGTCTCTTTGAGCACAGGATTACTGCAATACCTTTCAGTGACGAAGAGAAAACACAACGTAATATTACGTAATATGCGATAGGTAAACATAGAATAACGAATTCGCGCCGAAATCGAGAAACTACTAGAACGCACGGACGCATCAAAGGGCACTAACCTAAGAGGCTGCAGTTGGTGCAACGTACTAATTGAGATTTCCGTAATGCGCCAAGTTTTGATGAAATACACCACAAAGCAAATAATAATAATAATAATAATAATAATAATAATAATAATAACAATAATAATAATAATAATAATAATAATAATAATAATAATAATAATAATAATAATAATAATAATAATTGTTTTTTGGGGGGAAAGGAAATGGCGCAGTATCTGTCTCATATATCGTTGGACACCTGAACCGCGCCGTAAGGGAAGGGATAAAGGAGGGAGTGAAAGAAGAAAGGAAGAAGAGGTGCCGTAGTGGAGGGCTCCGGAATGATTTAGACCACCTGGGGATCTTTAATGTGCACTGACATCGCACAGCACACGGGCGCCTTGGCGTTTTTCCTCCATTAAAACCCAGCTAAGGCGCCCGTGTGCTGTGCGATGTCAGTGCACGTTAAAGCAAAAAAAGAAAACTATTTTCATAGTATGAATCGCAGCTATCAACAGGTTTGCTCTTGAACCTGCGCTGCATCTCGTGAGAGGGTTGTCATTTCTTATTGTCTTGTAGTGTTTCTCATCAAAACACAGCGCATTATCAAAATAGGAAGGTCACTGCCTCCATAAAAAGAAAAAAAAATGACGCAGCTTTGCGTTCGCAGTTTTATTTCGTTATCTTACTCAACGCGGATGGGCCTTAGTTTTATGGCGTCCTATTCCACATCGTTGGCTAAAGGAGTCCCCATGATCCTTTCCCATCGAATGCATCCTGACTGGTGTCATGGAAATTGTTATATCAGCCCCGCTTGCCCCGCTTACGGTCGCGAAGCCGCCAGCGTTCAGCCGGCGAATTGTGCTCGACGAGACAGACGACAGCAATCATGCTGCAAGCTGAGTCGCGCATTCCCAGGCAGTGAAACCAGCACGCAAGATTTTGTAAACGCTTGCTTCCTGCGATGACGATCAGTCTAATAACTGCAAAGAGAGACACGTGAATGGACGAGAACATAATTTATATGTATTCTCGCACCAGCTAACGGGCAGGTGCTGGTGTCCGCGTCACGGATGACGTCAACACGGGCATCGCCCGGTCCCGTATTGACGCAAATAGATTTGTGCTGCCCCGGGCGCTCGTATAAACGTTTCAGTTTAACCACAGCTCCACATAGACAAATCCAAAAGCTGCAAATGCGTATGTCAGGGCTAAACTAACCGCTTTTCGCACGAGGGCAGGTTTCCTGTAAGCCAGAAAACGACTCCTTGTAGTTTTCCGGTGCACCTGGCATGCGCAGCTGCGGGCTTTAGACCCACGTATTTAACTGCGCCCTCCAGATCGCGATACAAACGACATTGTCAGCTGTATGGGATTCTTTGGTAAAAGCCAAAACTAGGGCCCCATGAAACAAAAAGAAATGCGCTTGTCTCTGTCGTTAGCGTATATGAAAACACAATTGGGACGTGCCAAACATCAGTGCGAATTTCCGTGCAGAAACCACGCTCTCGCACAGGCGTGCCCGGTTCCCTCGAAGTCAAAGTACGCGTGAGTCATGCTTCTTAGTCGAAGCCGTACACACTGTGCACATGTGCGCTTCCTTGTAAAGCTTGTTTCGACCGTGGGAATGTATGCACATAAAGATGCGCAGATGTAAATATCATTCAGCCAGCCGGTTGCACGCATTCGCCCGCCGGCAACGGCGCCGCGAAGCACGTCTTCCTTTTTATTCGTTTTAGTTTCCACTCTTTCATTCTCGTTTCGCGAGCCAGTCGTCGTGGCGGGCGGTGTGAGCTAGCATTTCGTGACTGCGCCAAGCTGTGCTCTCAAGAGCAACGGAGCGCGGAGGAAGAGAAGGCGAGATCACTGGTGCGTGCGTGTGTTGAGTCTGGCCTCGATGGGCGAAACTATCTCTTTCCAGAGTGACAACTGCGCCCGAGGCGAAAAGAGTGTCAAGAGCGCGAGCACGTCGCCACGCGACGCTAGCTTCTGTAGCGAAAGTAAACTGACCCCCCCCCCCCCCCCCATGTGCTCGTCCCGCTTCCTGTTAGGCCTAAGATACTTTAGCTTTAAACTCAAACGATCTGTCGGTATAAGCACTGAAATCTCCGGCTGCTGTAAAGGCAGGAAATCGTTCGGGGTGTCCTGGCCATCACAAAGCACACACACACACACACACACACACACACACACACACACACACACACACACACACACACACACACACACACACACACACACACACACACACACACACACACACACACACACACACACACACACACACACACACAGCGCAGTCGCGGGAAAGTTGTGAGAGCGAACTGCTTACCATGGTGTAAACACCGATGCAGACGCCGGCAGCGAAGAGCTCGCAGCATCCGGCAGAATTCACGAGGGCCATACTTAGTTGCTACGACCTACACTGCAGGCGCAATCATCAACAGTGAACACGGGGCTCAAAGCACGGGCGGTTGGCGATGCTTGCTGTGGAGGTGGGCAGGGGCACCGTGTCTCGGTGGCCTACATATCTCCCGTCCTGTCGCTGACGTTTCGCCAACATCACGCACGACAACACCACAAACAGATCGCCGCTGGCCGGCTGGTACTGCTGCTGTGGCTGACGCCGCTTTCCGGCACATCCTTCCACGAGGAAGGTTCACGGCCTTCACGGCCCCACTGCTGCTGCTGCATCGCTCCCACCACCACCGCCGCCGCGACCGACGGACCGGCGGGCGTACGGCGCGGTGCTATTCAGGAAGAGCTGCGCTCCGCGATCGCAGCCGCCGTTTCGATGAACCCGGCGGCGCTGGGGACACGGCACGTCACCGCCGGCAGTCGCTCTATCATCTGGACGCCGACGACACGGAGCGAACGAGACGCGGCGAAAACGAAGCCACAGGTCGCGGCAACTGGCTCGCGTTTCGAAGAGGAAGTCCGCAGGTGTGCGGCACCTTTCCAGTTCGCAACGAACGCCGACGGCAGGCAGGGGGGGGAGCGGCGAGAGAGAGTGGCGGGAAAGCGAAGCACGAACTCCCCCCTCTCTCTCTTCTTTTCCAACCTGCCCCCCCCCCCCCCCCCCCTCTTTCTCTCCCAACATCGCGCTCCCCATGTTTGGCCAAGAGTGAGAGGAAGAAAGCATTGGAAAGAGGCACAGAGCCCTCACAGGTGGGCCACCGAGCACCGAGCCACGTAGTCAACAGGTGGAGGAGGAAATGAAGGGAATTGCGGCCGCATGGCTTCCGAGAGTGTAAACGGATGTAAGCAATCTCGGAGGCTTACAAATCCCGTCAAAGTTGGAACTGGCCGAGCAGAGATGGCGCTTTCTAATACACTGTTTCTAGGCTGCTTTTTTGTTTCCTAAGCAGGTAAATAATTTTAACCTTTCTTCTAGTCTTTGCTTTTCATCCGCGGCTCGCAAAGCAGATTGTAAAACATATTGCCATGTTATTTCGGATGTGGTGTGGAATCATGGCTGGTGGTTAGTACAGTCTTCCAAGCAAACGATGATTTCCTTTTTATGTCCGTATATCATTGGTCCATATTGCGGGAAAGGCGCCAAAGTCGAATACATAACTGCACTGCCGAGTTTTTTTTTTTTAATTTTCAGGCGGCAGTGAACATATTGGGTCAAAATAAAACTTAAACAGGATTATTGAGTTGATATGGGTCCCGGCTCACTCGGGGAATCCTGCTAACTAAAGCGGCACACATCAAAGCTCGAGTATTCGTCAGCCGAGCACGGGACGCAGTAGTCACTGAGACTTTCTCAAAGGACGACCTAGCATCGTATCACGACATTACTAACCATTTTAAACAAGAAAGGAGGATCTTCCCTCCTCCAGACAAAACCCTGGGTGAGGAGCAGGAGACCACATGGAGGCGGCTCCAGACGCGGTCCTTAATGACTCCTTACTTAATATCAAAATTATATCCCGGTGATAGCGGCCCGGAATGTACACTATGTGGTGAAGTAGCCACTTACGATCACATATTGTGGAACTGTAAAGAGGAGCCGCCACCTGAGTCGCTAATACAAGTTCCTACTCTCGAGCAATGGGAGGCCGCGTTGATCAGCTCAGACCGGGGCGTTCAAACCCGGGCCATTGAATGGGCTGCTCAGGTTGCTGTCAGCCGTGGACTGATAGCCACCTAGCACGGATCATCTGCATTTTGCCTTCTGACGAAATAAACGTTTCGCAATCCAATTTTTCTTTCTGAGCATAAAAGTTGTTCTCTCTCTCTCTCTTTGTCCAGCCTTGTTGTTGCAAATAAGCAGTTTATCAGAGGAAATCAACGATTGCTCGCAAAGTACAGTAAATAACAGCGCCATTCTATGAATATATTCAGATTTCTTAACACTGAGTGTACCGGGTGTTTCAGGGAAGACTAAGTAATTTTCAAAAATAGGATTTTTGAGGTAAAAGCATGGCTTCGCGGCGGGTTGGAGAGCACCAGAAATCCTGTGAATCATCTTAACTAGTAAGCTGGTTAACTATTCTTAATAACTAACTTTCTAACTATTAAGTTAGCGCCTGGTGGCAATTAGGGCTTTGTAGCCGACCGTTAGTAATCGCCATATGAGCTTTTAGAATTTCGAAAACGCGATTAGCCTCGGCGCTATGGCCCAACAAATTTGGCTGTTTCGATTATAGTTAGGTGTACAGGAAGGGTTGCCTTGCCTGCATGCTCTTGGGATATGCATGTATTTTGGCGTGATGTAGCCAAAATTTGTTGGGCCATAGTGCCGAGGGTAATCGCGTTTTCAAAATTCTAAAAACTGATATGGCGGTTACTAACGGCAGGCTACAAATCTCTAATTGCAACCAGGCGCCAGTGTAATAGTAAAAAAGTTAATTATTGGAAATGAGGTAACCAGCTTAATAGTTAAGATGATTTACCGGTTTTTATGATGCCCGCCAACCCTGGCAGTATCATGTCGCGAAAAACATATTTTTATCTCAAACATCCTTTTTTCGAAAATTACTTTAACTCTTCCCTGAAACACTAGGTATAAGTCCTCGGAGCTTTCATCATGGCGTCTGAGGAAAGGCGAGTACGTCTGCTGGCTTTACGTGCACAATTAAGAAGAAACCGTGCCTCAGATTATAGCAGCGTAAACTGCAGAATGTTCCGTGCGCCAAAGCAAACTGTGGGACGAGGGAGGAATTAAAATGATCTTATTGCTCATGCTTCATGGATCCATCTTGTGAAACATTTTAGGAAGCATAGATGCGTGCATTGCTTGCAAAAAAATATCGCAAAAGGAATTCAGTTACATCCTGAGGTCTTCATACTTACCGCAGTTTGAGCAACTCTATTTTTGCCTTCTGGGGCCTGAGGTGCATTTTAAAGAGCGAAGTTCACTTTGCTGGGGGAGGGGGCAGTTTTGCAGCTATGTAGAATCAATTAAGCTGGAAATAAACGTCAAAAGAACTTGAAACGGGGTTAGTTGGTGCGAATGCATGGCGCGTTAAGGTGCTGCGCTGGCTTGAAACGCTACACTAAAAGACGAAGTGCACCCGCACTTTGCTGCGCTTCAACTGTGAGTCTGTGCTTCGTCTTTTAGTGTGCTATAGTGTTATGATGCCAGTGTACCCGAATAGTGTTATGATGCCAGTGTACCCGAAAATGACGTTGGCACCTTTTAGTGCACACGAGTAGAGCATATAGGGACTCTTACGATTCACATATGAAGGAATATGTGTATTGTAAAGAACCAAACGTACCCCCCCCCCCCCCCCCCTTCCTTGTGTGCTCAAAAACAAGGGTCTTGGTTCTGACTGTCTTTGTGCCAAAGGTAACATAAGAGTGTTCTCGCACAGCTGCCGCCCTTCCCTTTCGACCAAGTTCCACGTGGCACTTGAGGTATGACAGGAGATTCCACGTCCGCCGCTATGTCTGGGTGTGGCGCTGGTTAACACTCTTAATTCTAGGCTGCGCGTAGCCCCAATACACTTGGTATGGGACAGTGCGGAGGTTGTTGGTTCTGTCCCCACCAGAGGCATGCGGTTGTGTTTTAAACTGTTAAATTATTTTCCATTTAAAAAATGAATTACGCTGTTAATTTCCCTCTTTATCCACACTGCCATTAAAAAAATTGTGCTATGACTGTCGCTTTCATTCAAATGACGACACTTTTTCTAACTTTGAACTTAACAAGCGTTCTGAGACCGGGTCTTGCCACTATAAGTGCATGAGTTTCATATTTGAACAAATAATATAGACGAATAATTATCGATGGTGTCACGTTCCGAGAATACGCCAAGAATCGGTACAGCGTTAAGCGAAAAGTATTAGTGATCATTTTCTCTACAGGCGTTATTCGTTCGGGATATTCTGAAAGTCTCTATCGACCTGTGCATAACGGGCGGAATAAAAATATCTCGCGGCAATAGCATCCTGTGCGCCGGTTTTGGAAACGCTTCCTGTCGGCTATTTCTAAGTTGCCTCCAAGTTCGCGCAGTTCAAAGATCCAATGTGCACAACGCATCTCTCGAACTTTTTTCATCGAAAAGAAAAAAATGGGGAGAAATGCGCTTGTCCATGATGTATCCCCCCCCCCCCTTTTAAATCCGCTACTGAAATCCTGAATTCGCCCTGCACACGTCTGATGAATGTTTAAAAAAGAGAATTTGTAGACTGTCCGCTTTTTTTTTACAACGCCAACTTTCTCTGATGTAAGCAGCGGCACCATCGTGGCGTGTGTCAGCACGCAGCACCAGGCGAACTGAAAGTTTCGTCTAAGTTCGTTTAGGTTCGCCTTCGTGTTCTCCGTTCTGGCGCCAAGGTCGTCGTAAGCGGGAGCTGAAATCATGTCATACTGTGATGGTCCCGCATACTGCGCAGGTCCACAGGGGGCGGAGAGGCACAGAGACACCGCTATAGACTCAGTTGGAACAAAATGGGTATGTTCAAGAATTACATGTTATCGAGTACGCGATCCAGAGGCTGGGGTTCCCACGCTTACATGCGACTGCGTTGGCGCCGGAGTCTTCGCCAGGAGGAACGGAGGGACTGCGGGGAGGGGGGGGGGGGGGGGGGACCTTGTTCGTTCGCTGAGGCCCCAGCTCCTCCCCGAAGTCTTGGGCGCTTCGGACGCCGGAGGACTGACTGCCAGCGGTGTTGTCCGGGTGTCGAGAAAGATGGTTCATGTCGACGGAAAGATAAAAGAAAAGGGGCGAGAAACTTGAAGGCACACGCGACGAGTGCTAACTATCAACAAAGGCGTTTATTCAAACGCTCGGTATAAATACGGAGCAAGGAAAACAAGACAAACAAAGAAACTAAGGAACAAAACAAAAACAAAGAACAACTATTGAAATCAAGAAAGGAAATCTCTTTCTCCGAGAGTGCAAAGGATGGCTCGCTGACACGGTGGTCTGTCTTGGCAATGTAGTAGGCTCCTAATCCTGATGTGTAAAGATTACGGATGTTCGGTCCAGGTGGGCTTCACATGCTTTATCTTTTTCTCGGTGTTTTCGCACATGATATGCAAGGTGAGTGCCCGTGCCATTTTTTTTATCGCTTAGCGATGTTCAGTGAGTCGAGCATTGATGCAACGGCCAGTTTGACCGATGTACACAGCCCCGCAAGACACAGGGATCTTATATGGCATATATGATCCCATCGGCTTTGCATGTTTGATGACATATTTTTTTGCGCGAGCTAGCGTTTTCTTTTTCGGCGGCCTTTTTTTCTACCGCGCGACATATTCGGCGGAGCTTGTCCGGAGCAGAGAACAAAACGTCAACTTTGCAACGTGCAGCCACCTTTCTAAGCCGATAAGCCGTGTGATGGATATAAGGAAGAACTGCAAATTTCTTCCGCTGCCTATCCTCAGGGGGGTGCTTGGATTATCCACTGATATTTTTTACCACTCTAGCCATCTTTTCGCAAGTGTACATCGGCCAAACTGGCCATTGTCATCAGTACTCGACTCACTGAAAACCGCAGAGCGATAAAAAATGGCACAGACACTAACATTGCATGTCAGGTGCGAAAACACCGGGAAACAGATAAAACCTGAAGAAGCCCACCTGGACCGAACATCCGTAATCTTTACACATCAGGATCAGGAGGCTAGGGAGATTGTGGAAGCCTACTACATTGCCAACAAAGACCACCGTGTCAGCGAGCCATCCTTCCGAATTGCAGGAATGGGTGTGAAAATTACTATCTTCGCAGCTTGTGCTACGTTGAAATCCGCATTCAGAAGCTGACAGACGACTGAGTATACGTATGCACTAGCCGTTCGTGGTATGTGAACAGCCGTAGTAGGATATACGTCATCGTGCTGTGAGCCACCATCGCGTGTCTCATGGATAGCTAAGCGAATCAAACTGCGCCATATTAAAAGACCGGAGGCTAGGATAATGAACTTAGAGCCTTGAAGCTGCCCAGGTATATAGCATCGAACATTAGAATAATGTTATAAAAATGTTAAGTTGCAGCAACGTTATGTCTTGCATTCGAACGTTGCATTAACGTTAACATTTACATGTAACTTTATGTGTTATATCGAAAACACGAATTTAAAATTGAAAGCAAACAATGCTGAATAATAAATGTTATTATAATATTAAAAAATAGCAAATAACCTTATATGTTGTTTAATATAGCATTCTAAACGTCATTAAAATGTTTGAATCATAACTATAAAACAGCATTACAAACATGGAGATGCATTACGGAAAGCGTGCCGGAAGTCACGTGACATTTCTAAGCCTTCTTAGGGGGCAACTCATGGGCAGCGTGGCGCTCGACGCGCAAGGAGCGTTGGCGCCTCGAGGGAGCTGACCCATGCAGATGGCGCGACCGCATCTTCCGTGCTGATATGGCGCGCAGGGCGGCTTCGCGAAAAGTGACGTCACGGCCAGACTCCAAATAGAAAACCTGAGACCAATCTCTCTAACCTCCTGCCTAGGGAAGATATACGAGAGAGTGGTCAATGAAAGGATCGCAAACTACATGGAGGACAAGGGACATTACCCTGATGCCATGTTTGGCTTCAGAAGGGGACTGTCCACGCAAGACGTGCTCCTACAATCAAAGGAGAAAGTCCTCACTGAAATACCAACAAGTGGAGAACACATAGTACTAGCGCTCGACATAAAGGGAGCCTTCGATAACGTGGGACATGCAGGCATCATGGAAGGTCTCAGTTACATTAACTGCGGAAACAGAGCCTTGCGATATGTCAAAGCCTTCTTGACGGAACGAACGCCTGTAACGATAGGCATCGGAAACACAAGATCTGAGAGCTTCACGGTGCCAAACAAGGGCACCCCGCAAGGATCAGTAATATCACCGCTACTATTCAACGTAGCGATGATAGGACTCACGAAAGTACTCGATGAAATAGAAAACATCAGTTACGCAATGTATGCAGATGACATAACAACATGGACAACCACAGGCTCCCTAGCAGCAAAAGAAGAGCAGCTACAAAGAGCGATCGACCATACTGAACAATACGCCAGGGCCAGAGGACTACCGTGCTCAGCGGAAAAATCAGAATACGCAAGAATCAAAAAAAGGTACACGGAAATACGACTCCCAGATCACCCTGAAGCTCGGAAACGAGACAATACCTGAAAAAAAGGAAGTCAGAGTGCTTGGAATATGGCTGCAAAACACAGGACGACGTATCAAAACCATCGCCTCTCCTAAGAATACAACAGAGCATGTCGCCAGAATAGTGCGAAGAGTCAGCAGTAAAGAGAAGGTGATGAGAGAACAGGATACCCTAAGACTCATAGACAGCCTCGTCACGAGCAGGGTAACGTACAGTCTCCCCTACCACGAACTAAACAAGCAAGAGACTCTACAAATCGACACCATACTACGCAAAGCCTACAAAACGGCGCTCAAACTTCCAATGTCAGCACCAACCGAAAAGCTAATGGCGCTGGGAGTAGCGAACAGCTTCGACGAACTACGAGAAGCGCACCGTAGTGCGCAACTAGACCGACTCACTCAAACCATAACAGGAAGACACCTAATGGAGAAATTAGGGCTACCCCTGGGCACACAAAAAGACAGGAACAGATTAATAATGAAGACAGAAACAGCATCCGGGTAATAAGACCCATACCCAGACGCATGGACCCCAATATACACCATGAAAGACGACAAGCCGGAGTCAGAGCACTCAGCAGGGAATTCAGCGACAACCCCAGCGTATATTCTACACGGACGCAGCAAAAAACCGATACCAACGCAAAGCGATCGCCATTGTAACACACGATGGAGGGAAAGAAATAACCAGCGCAACGATAAACAACCCAAGCATAGAGGCAGCTGAAGAAGCCGCCATTGCTTTGCCAATATCGCACGGCATCGCAACAGGACAAAACCTCACTGCAGTGACGGACTCCAAACAAGCATGCAGAAACTACACAGGAGGCAGGATCGACAGCATCGCCAATCATATTCCACACACGACGAGAAGACACACACACACTAAACATAACATAGTATGGGCTCCGGGACATGAGGGGATGAGGGGCAACGTGGCAGCAGACGAGTTAGCTCGAGGGTACGTGAACCGAGCAGACTCAACACTTTGCACCACGGGCACCTTTGACCCTGTTACCCCCACGTGATACAGATGAACGATGTGCGCAAACTATTCGACGAACCACATATACGGGAGAAACACAAGGACTGGCGCAACACTAACAACTATTTTTTTCTGACACCAACACATAGATATACATTTATCCACACTTGCGCAAGCTAACAAAATTCCAGTTATGCAAGATTACTGACAATGATGCGAGCACAAAAACTTCAATTCGGCGGAGTAAAGTGATAAGGAAGCATCGCTAACACATCCTTCAGCCTTTTTCTTAATATGGAATGCTTCGAGAGCCAGCCGCGAGTGTTCGTTTCTGCTCCTGCCCAGAATCACATCGTTCATCTGTATCACCATGCACCAACTAGGCCCAACAGAAGTGTTATTGAAGTACCCCCACGTACTCAGGCATAATCGATCATTACAGGAGTCAGCGGAAACGCTACCCAGCCCCACACAAAAGACTACCAAGGATCGACCACGGCACCTAGTGACCCGTAATGGTGAAGAACATTTTACTTTTGTCGCCAATCGAGTTTTTTCTATACATCCTAATTTTTTCTTCCTCCATGATTACAAATACATTTCAAGCGCTTGGTACCAGAATGTTTCCTGCCCACTGTTCTTACAGTGAAGATGTCTTTCAAGTAGCAGTATTTTGCAACTAAACCTCTTAGATTGTGCCTGCCATAGATTTCAAGCCCAGCTCCATTATTTTGTTAGAAAACATTGCTTATTACTCATTCGCCACCATCACTCATGGAGCACCCGTCAGTAATGGCTTTATAAACGTCACTCCATTGTATCCGTTCGGAGGTGAGTGAAAGTGAATACGAGTTGCATGCTGTGCTGTATTGTGGAGCTCAAGAGTAGCCCTCGTGGTCGGTTCTTGCAAAGCGTTGTAAGTTGTGTGACGTCACAACCGGTGGGCCTGCATGCTAGTGCAGGGTTGCTTCACCATTTTCGAGAATGTTACATTTATGTTACATTTATATTGTTGACATGTTTAAATAATCTTAGGGAAATATACTGTAACGTTTTAAAACATTACAAAAATGTTATAAAAGTAATTAAGAACAATGAATTAACATTTGATGAAAAGAACAATGTAGGATTGTTATAATGCTACATTGCAGACTTACTCATCCTTAATATTGTCGAATATGTCTTTTCGCAGTCATTGCAGAGCGCCACGTTGCCCGACGACTGGAAAGTCGGAAAGGTGGTTCCGGTGCATAAATCTGACGACGTCCATAGCCCCCACAACTGCAGACCAATCTCATTAACGTCAATTCTATGCAAGCTGCTTGAACACATAATATATTCTAGCCTTATGTCTCATCTTGAATCTAACTGTTTCTTCACACCTAATCACAAACACCATCCCTGCGAAACTCAACCGCTTGCTTTTACCAACGATTTCCTTTATGGATTCTTCATCACATGTGGAATGCATCTTTATCGATTTTGCGAAGGGATTTGATACTGTGTCACAACAACTACTACTCTTAGCTTAGCTAACTAAATCTTAATACTCACCTTATGAAATGGATTCAGTGCTTTTTGCAGGACCATACCCAGCACGTTACAATTAATGATTGCGACTCACCTGTATGTCCTGCAACATTCGGGGTTCCGCAAGGCTCCATGCTAGGCCCTCTGCTTTTCCTAATTTATGTTAACGACCTCTCTATTCCACTAAGTCACAGATTGGGCTTTACGCTGATGACTATGTGTTATATAGACAAATATCTAATGCCAATTTCTGTTCGGAAAACAATTTTTCATGCCTTAGTTTACAGTATTATGCGTTATGGTTTGACTGTGTATGGTCACTGCGCCCTTAGATGGAGCTCAAGAGTTAATTCAATTTTACGTTCTTTGCTGTTGTCAATGGTATATGATTTATGCCCTAAGAAAGACACAGATGTGTTTAAGCTTTTGAATATGCCCTCCTTTACGTCTCTTATAGTCGAAACAGTTACAATTAACCACTTTTGGAACAATGATTTTGAAACACTATACAGACCAACCCGTTGCCTAATACCAAAGGATCCTTTCATAATCCCCAAGACTTCAACAAAATATGGAAAACGAACGCGACAATATTATGTGCCCGCAATATTTAACAAATTACCAGCGCCTGTTTTAAAAGCGAACACTAAACAAGAGATAAAAAGACTGTTAAGGAGCACTCAATTTTTATTTTATTTTTTCAGTCATCTTTATACTTTTCTCTTTCACTGCTATCTTCAGTAACAACTTTCTGCATTTTCTTGTTTTCTGACTGCCAGGCACTGCCAGTCAAGCCCTCTGAGGCTTTGGCAGGCCTGTTACGTGTATTGTGTTTTTGATTGTGCAGAATAAATATTGTATTGTATTGTATTGTATTGTATCTAACCCTTCTCATACAGTCACTCTTCAATCTGATCTTGATAACATCTCTAGTTGGTGCCACAGCTGGTATATGAAACTAAACGTAGGCAAGTGCAAAGCAATGAGAAAAACGCTTAACCAGTTTTCATGCACGTATTCCCCAAATAACTCTCCTGTATCTTCTGTCTCTTGTTATAAGTATCTTGGCGTATATATTACCGCCAACGTGTCATGGAAAACACGCGTTAAAATATATTACTAATAATGCTAACCGAACGCTTGGTTTTCTTCGCCGTAATTTTTTCCTCGCTCCCGTGTCCTTAAGACTATTTTTATATAAGTGTCTTGTCCGGCTGAAACTAGAGTATGCCTGTTCTGTCTTGTATCCCCTCACCAAATCATTCATGCAAGCCCTCGAATCCATCCAAAACCGCTCTGCTCGTTTTATACTTTGTAATTAATTGTACACACGTTCAGCCAGTGTAACGCTTATGAAGAACACATTGAGTATTCATGACCTTTCCTTACGCCATCATATTTCTCGTTTATGTCTTTTTCAGAAAATACATTGCACGAATGAATACAGAAAAAAAATCGCTTTTCTTATTCCGGCGTACTTTTCGTCCCGCGTGGACCACCGTTTCAAAGTTGGCGTTCCAAGCTGCAGCACTAATCTTTATTTCGATTCATTTGTTTCAAAGACTCGCACGGACTGGAACCACCTTCCCCCCTCCATCGTGCCCATCACCGCTCCCGAAGCCTTCAAGTCTGCAGTGCATAATCATCTTAATTAATCTCCCTACTACACATATATTTTTTGTTAGTCATCAACTGCCCTCTGTAACGCCGATCAGCCCTGGGAGTAAACAAATGAAATGAAATGAAGTAAATTAATTTTCGGTTCTAGCTGGGTGCCCGCCCCTAAGTAAAGACTCAGACCTTACTTTTATTATTTTATTAATTATGATTTTTTTAGCATTACAAGAGTATGCACAAGCGGAAATGGCGACCGCCATCACGCGTTGCGCGTGGCGTAACGAGCTTTAGTATGCCTCCTCGAATATAACGAACTTTTGTGTGTCAACCTTGGATATAAGGAACCTAAATATGCTAACCCGGTTATAAAGAACTTACGTGTGTTAACCTCGGAGTGTTGACCTAAGTGTATCACCTCGGACATAACAAACTTTAGTGTGTCAACCTCGGATATGCTGGCGCATCCAACTATTCACCGAGGGTCGCCTAAGAGTTTTTATTATTACGATTTATCATTGATAGTTTATTTTATTTGTATTCACAGCTTATTCTACAGTAGCAAACCTCAACATTTCTGTTTTCTGTACGATTCGTTATTACGAACGATTCGCTTTATGCATAGTTTTGCTAGGGAATCAGTGTCCGTATTGTCGGGGCACGGTTGTATCACGATAAGTCGAAAACGTTGCTTTGCAATTTCTCATTGCGAGCTTCGATGCGCCAAAAGCGAAACAAAATTTTATGGGACCTGAATCTCGGTTGCACATTCTTCCGCCGCCGCCAGTAGGAACTATGAAGGTGGCGACATCTACCGCGCTGTAGGAAAATGCGTTTTGTTGGTTGAGTGTATAGCTCAAAAGAGAGCGGGCAAAACACACCCGGTCTAACCCGGTTTAGAGCTACTGTATATCATCTGTATTGGCTCCGGGAGCCAGAGTTCCACGTAGATCCGCCATATTGCTCTCCCAACCATCCAAGTTATGAGAGAAAGCCTCAACTCTTGCGGGCAGGAAGCATACCTGGTGTAGTAGTTAGAGGGCTCGCACGCTTAATCCGCTTATTTTGGCTGCAGAACTTGCTTTATTCTATCCAAAATACCGTTGCAGTGAACGACACAGCTTGTTTGTAATGCGGCGGCTGCACCAACACATGTCTCAATGAGTTACGAACAGAATACCTGCGATGTGGATGTGTCACAGCTAGCGATTTCTTTTCAGGAATTAAAGAAAATTTGTTACAAAATTGTTAATCTTTTTGTACCAAAGCGCGCCCTCAATGAATTTATGCACTGGGACATGATGAAACGCCGCAAATCACGAGGCGTGTGCATGGACTATTGGACTTACAACAGCAGCCTGATGCTTGAACGATGCACAGGTGTTGGCTTCTCCACAATGCATAGATGCTGTTGAACCGTGTGATCACGTTTGACCAATAGAGACGTGAGCGGAGCAAAGGAAACAAACGCGAAACTCTTTCTCCCGTAGGGATCCTATACAGTTAATGTTACCCGGTCCAGGGTGCGTCATGGGCCAGGGGAGCTGGGTATGGAGGCAGCCTATAACCCGGTATATATGGGAACCCGGGTAACACATAACGTGACATTCTGCAGGTGGACTCATGAAATTCGTGCCACTAGGAACCAATCGACAAAACATTTCCATTGTTGTTCACGTGTTTCTATTAAGAGTTCAATTAAGAGTTTCTATTAAGGCGACAAGCAGGATTTGGCGAACGATCTTTTTACGTCCTTGAGCAGCACGCGGACGTTAAACGCATGACTGCATTTTAAGAGACCGACACTCAATAGCAAAGGCGGTTTTACTACACAGTTTGGTTTTTCTGAGCGCTCCTGTCGCCCCATCGTTCTGCTTTCCTGTAACTTTAATGTGGACAGCAAAAACGCACAGCTAGAGAGAGTACCTCGTATACGCATGCATCTTGGATCTCAGCCCTCGAGTCCCCGCGCGTTTAGCGAAGAAAACCCTCAACATATTAGAGCGTTATAGTAATAGTAGTAACAGTCTGTGTATTCCCGAGGAAGGTTTGAGGCTTGACGGGGTGTGGCTGGTGGTCTGGAGAGTCTTGGCTGTCGGTTACTTTGGACTTTTGGTGCGTATCTACACTGGATTCAAAACGTTATAGACAATCTTAACTTGACTGAACTTAAGAAAAAAATTGTCAGTGCTTGCCACAGCCGTGCTTGGGTTTTTGGACCCCCTGAAAAGTTTTAAATCATCGAAAAGTTACGCAAAGCCTTATGAAATGTGTGCTTGTCTGTGTTAATGCCTGCTGTGTCTGGTGTTAGTCTCGGCCCGCTTTGTTTAAACGTGCGGTTAGCGCGACAGAGTAGGTTTTGTTCAATATTTTAGGGATCTTTATTTTAGAGATTTTATATCTTAGGATCATTATATTAGGGATCAATATTTTTAGGGATCAATATTTTAGGGATATAAATGATCGTGAGCTGCATTTTATGTTGTAATAAAGTTTACGATAACGCTATCGCTGTGGTAAATTCTATATTCTGCTTAAACTGTGCCTTATGAAGATTATGGTATAATCACGTAATAAAAGAAAGCGCTTTAAATCATTGCAATCGGTCAATGTCGTTAACTTTCTATTTAACTTATCGTATCTTTTATTAAAAAGAAACAAATAAAATTCACACATTGAAAATGTATGCCACGGCAAGGTACGTGTCCCTTCTTGAAATGTGCAGGGATTTACGCTTTGGAACATAACACTGCCAGAGGGGAAAAAAAAATTAAAGGGTCTGAACAAGCATCTTTCTCCTGCATCTGGTTCCTATTAGTTTGCATTATTTTTCAAGTATTCAGCATGCAACACCTCCTTGCCCTATCGTCTTGATGGTCTCGTGCTCTCTAACAGTTTGCTGCTCGCAGTTGAACTTTCTTGCGGGCTTGAATGTTCATTTGAATAAAAGGTAGGACTGCGCGAATAGTACAGGAGAGGAGACAAATAAGCTGTGCTTGCCGTGTCGTTTTCATTTCTTTGTCTCCTGTCTTGGCCTATTCGCGGAGTACCACTTTTCTGACTGATTGTTCTCAAGCTGCTGCTTAGTGCTTTCGTTCTCACGTGACCACTAGGATGCGGCTCATTTGACGTTATCCGATGCGCATCTTCTTTTAAGCTTCGTAACGAGGACAAGAGCTTTTCGGAGTCTCTGAGAGTGGCGTGGTATTTAGAGCTAGAGGCTCATTTGACACGTTTGTAACATCACTTTTTTCAGTACACATTTAGTTGGGGCATAAAAGCTCACGTGGTGTAGCTTAGATACTGGCTCAGAGGGAAGGGTGGGGGGGGGGGGGGGGGGGGGGCATCATTTTCATTTGTCCGCGGTTGGTTTAGCTAGGGAGCGCTCAGCGTCCCTCGCTGCTTTTACACTAGACATGCCGCAGTGTTCGGCCCTTTACGGCGTCAGCTGAAATTGGCAGCATGCGCAGGGGTGCGCGCGCTCTCTTCGAGAGCGGCCGTGGGGAGAGGCTGCTTGCCGTGCGTTTCCCGGACCCTCTTTCTCTCATCTCGTTAATTCCTTCCACTGCGCGACGATGAGGTGCACCGTGGTCCCGCATGTCAGACCTCTGCGCTAAGGAAATGCATGTTGCACCGCGGCTTCGCTTGGGAAACGGCTTGAACCCAAAGTTTTCGACGAGCAGGTGCACACCGCTCCTTTGCGTGTTTTCATTTTTTTTTGGTGGTGGGGGGGGGGGGGGGGGGGCAGCTTGTGGCACGTGACGCGCGCTATGCAGTGACCTGGCAGGCGTGATGACGGCCCGCTTTCTAGCATCCCTGCAATCGCGGTGACGCTTTCCTGCCAGAACCCTTCTTTGTAGGAAAACTTTCCCGCACCTTTTAAGAATGTGCAGGAAAGAATCTTTCTAGGAGTGTACTTATTTGCGGGGAAGCGTTGTTTTTTTTTTTTAGACGCGCCGCTGTGGCCAAGTGGTTAGAACGCTCGGCTACTGATCTGGAGTACCCTGCTTCGAACCCTACCGCGGCGGCTGCGTTTTTATGGAGGAAAAACGCTAAGGCGCCCGTGTGCTGTGCGATGTCAGTACACGTTAAAGATCCCCGGGTGGTGGAAATAATTCCGGAGCCCTGCACTGCGGCACTTCTTTCTTTCTTTCTTTCTTTCTTTCACTCCCTCCTTTATCCCGCCCCTTACTGCGCGGTTCAGGTGTTCTCCGATATGTGAGACAGATACTGCGTCATTTCCTTTCCCCAAAAACCTATTTTCAATTTTTATTTTTTATTTATTGCTTGCCTCACGCGCCGTGGGGATGCCCCGCAACAATCTGTCGCCGTATTTTGCAGTCGTTACGAAAGCCCGTCCGAACCGAGGGACACGCAATGTGACACTTGATCGGTGTTTTTCTTTTTTTGCATTTAGTATACATGAAAATGAACGAAATGCGTATTCATTGCTCGCCTGATCCGATAATTTCTACTGTGTATGCAGCGCTGTAAAGTAGCAGTATTTTCAGAATTCTGAGGCGTGACAAAGTAAGGTTTTGCGATTTATCTATTTATTTTTAGGTACTTTCAGGACACAGGGGAATTAGAGCAGGGAGTCGAATGCGTGAGTGTAACATAACAGAAAAATGCGGCCATACAAGATAACAAAAAAAAAACTGACGCAATACGGCAGGAGAGTACAGAAGAATACAAATCACTGGAAGTAAGCATTTTCTCCAGTCGCTGATTTGAGTGAGGGCGTTTCAGTAATAGTGGCGATTGAGCTGGGCAGGTCGTTCCATTGCTTACTTGTCTTGCGAATAAATGAAAAAAAAAAGCGTTATTTCGACAAGATTGGACATGCATTTTATGAAGGTGGTTTATACGGGATGAAATGCACGATAGTTCAGATAGGAAGACTTTTTTTAGGACGGTGGTTTTGACGATAGATTTTGTGAAGGAGTGATAGGCGAGACACTTCCTTCGTAATGAGAGATAGGAAAGGTTCAACACAGTGTTCATTAATGACACACTGGATAAACTTTAAGAGTGGTTATGAAGTATGAATCTGATTTTGAATCGGCTCTAAAGATTAAACGAGACATTCAAGACTTAGATCCCACACCGAGCATGCATAATCTAATTTTGGGCGCAGGAGGGATTTATCAAGTAATATATTTTTAAGGAGGAATGTGCCATATGGGTATTACGCCTTAGATAACCAAGCGTGCGGTCGGTATTGCTGACAGTGTAGCTAATATGCGTCTGCCAGGACAGATCATCGGTTATACAACCACCTGGGTATTTGTAGGATGTTGCGCGTTCTCGTGGGAAACCTTCAATCCGGTAGTCAAAAACATTAGCGCAAACAGAAGCCGTGTTACGGGGGATTCCCATTGGTTTAAACTTGTAAGGATTAAGGCGCATTTTCCAGGTGTTACACCAGTCGGATATTCTGCTGATGGACTGAAGTTCAAAGGGGTCAGAATTACAAGAAACTGTTCTGTAAATTACGCGGTAATCGGAGAACAATTTATCAGAAGAATTAATTTGGTCAGGAAAATTGTTAATGTAGAAAAGGACAAATAAAGCCTCTAATACAGAACCTTAGGATACACCTCAGTAAACTAGAGAAGGTGACGATTCAGAGTTATTAGCATTTCAAATTCAACTCTGTGACGTAGAAAATTTTCGATCCATGCTTAAAGGTCGAGGTCAACGTTTAATTTGCTAAACTTCCAACAAAGTAGGCGATGGCTAATAAGGTCAGACGCCTTGAAAAAATCCTGGAATATGCAGTCGCTGTAGGATCCCGAGTCTATAGCTGCAAGAGGCCGTTATTAAAAGAGATAGCTGCGTCTCACATGAAAAAATATTTTCGAAAGTCATGCCGATGTGGTGTAAAAAATGAGTCCCTTTCGAACAAATTAACCAGATTGGAATAAGAAATATGTTCATATATATTCCGTGAAACGCTAGTTAAAGAAACTGGTCTATATTTATCATGAGAAAGTATGGCACCGGACATGAAAAGTTGTACCACCTTGTTTACCTTCCAATCGCTTTGTAACACTCAAGAATGCAAAGCCTGTGTGTATAGATTAGATAGGATTATAAACGAATACACACTGGCACTTTTAAAAAATTTCGAATTAATACCATCTACACCTGAAGGTGAAGAAAGATTTAAATTATAAATTAAGTTCTGCGCACCGACCGAAGTGTCCACTGGAACAAAATTCATATATTCAATATCCGGCAGAGTTACAGCGGCAGTCGCAAGAAAGATACTCGAAAATACCTCGTTAAAAAAGTCACAACGTTTTTTTTTTTCCAGGAATATCAAGGCCATTCACATCAGATAGGACAGAACGTTAGAAAGTGAACACTCCAAGGAATCTCCGTTTGCACTGACGTCCTTGCTCGTGCACCATTTCTTCTCATGTACGCATTTAGAAGGAATATCGTCCTGGCTGCTGTCGTCGACGGCCGGTGTTTAGTCCACTGGGGAGGCTGTGTTTCAACTTGCTAAATGACACGATTCGAGCAGTATCATCAATTTAGATGGGTTATCGTTGTAGTGCACAACACAAAAATGCTGCAAGATCCGATGTCTTTGACGTTTTGCGCGGTGATAAAGATTGAGGATACTCGACAACAGACTATATTCACGCTGTCAATCAAGTGATAGAGAAATGCGCAGAATATAAACAACGTATATACATAGCGTTCATTGATTACGAGAAAGCATTTGCCTCAGTGGTAACCCCAGCAGTCATGCAGGCATTGCGGTATCAGAGTGTCGAAGAGTCTTATGCGAATATACTGCAAGATGTCTGCAGCAGCTGCACAGCTACCATAGTCCTCCATAAAGTCAGCAATAAAATTTCAATAAGGAACGCTGTCAGGCAGAGAGACACCGTATCACCAATGCTGTTCACCGCATGTTTACAAGAGGTGTTCCCAGGCCTGGATTGGGAACAGTTGAAGGTAAAAGTTAATGGAGAATACCTAAGTAATTTGCGATTCGCTGATGACATTGCCTTGCTAAGTCACTCAGGAGATGAGCTGCAAAGCATGATCAATCAATCAATGAGTTAAAAAGGTAGAACAGAACAGAAGACAGCCTTAGAATTAACATACAGAAAACCAAAGTAATGTTCAACAGTCTGGTAAGAGAACAGGTGTTCACAATTGATAGTGAAGTGCTGGAAGTGGTAAAGGAATAGGTCTACTTAGGACAGGTAGGGACAGCTGATCCTGATCATGAGAGGCGAATAACTTGAAGGATAAGAATGGAGTGGAGCGCACATGGCTGGTTCTCTCAGATCACGAATGGCAGTTTACCAATATCCCTCAAGAGAAAAGTATACAACATCTGTATCTTACCGGTACTCACCTATGGGGCAGAAACGTGGAGGCTAACGAAAAGGGTTCATCTTAAGCTAAGGACAACGCAGCGAGCTATGGAAAGAAAAATGATAGGTGTAACGTCAAGAGACCGCAAGCGGGCAGAGTAGGTGAGGGAACAAACGTGGGTTAATGACATCCTAGTCGAAATCAAGAGGAAGAAATGGGCTTGGCCAGGAGATGTAATGTGAAAGCGAGATAACCGCTGGTCCTTAAGGGTAACGGAGTGGATTACAAGAGAAGGCAAGCGTAGCAGGGGGCGGCAGAAACCTAGGCAGCCGGAGGACATTAAGAAGTTTGCGGGGATACGGTGGCCGTAGCTAGTAAAGGACAGGATGAATTGGAGAGACCTGGGAGATGTCATTACCCTGCATAGGGCGTATTGAAACTGGTGATTATGATGACGATAATTTCATTTTCATTTCATTTTTATTTCCTTAAAGACCCCCTGTTGGGGGTTTTACATAAGGGGTGGGGTTAACATGAGGAAGCAAACATTTTTCATGATGACAGGTGGAATGTAATTTTTTTTACGAAGGTTGATGGACAGGTGATGGCTGCAATTTCATGGGGAAGGTCGTTCCAGACGCTTGCTGTTCGGAGGAAAAATGACTTGGAAAATGTAGTCGTACGGGCACGTTGGCGTGAAACTTTCAGCGGATTACCAATGAGGTGAGACGTGCGTGATGGCGGTGCGCAGATGTATGGCTGCTGTTTGAGCTGGGAATAATAAAATTTGTGAAATAGGCACAGGCTAGAAATGCGGCGACGGAGGGAAAGACTGCTTAATTGGGACTGTAGCTTGAGAGATGAAACACTAATACAGGATGAGTATGAGCGGTGAATGAAACGGGCGGCTCTGTTTTGAACGGCTTCTAATGAATCAATGAGGTAAGCTTGCTGTGGATTCCAGGTGGCGGATGCATACTCAAGTTTTGGCCTGATTAATGATTTGTAAGCAAGTAGCTTTACATTTTGAAGGGCTTCGTGAAGATGAACTATAAGCTACGTCATAGCCCCAGGCTGTCAGCTCGTAGCAGCAGCTTGCTGGAATTGGAGTTTGCAGTCTTTAAATAGTGCTTTCGTCATCACACATCGCGATGACTCCTATGCTTCTTTCGACGGAGGTTGTATGCATGCCAAAATTCCCTTGATCCCCGAGCCCCGCGTATGTGAATTTATGTGTACAACAAAAACCTCAAGTAGCTGAAATGAATGCGAAGCCCTTCATTTTGACGTGCCTCACTGCCTTCTGTGTTGCGTTGGCGAGTAAAAACCCATCAACCATTCCGTATTTCGCGCTGAGCTCCTACATAAAACTACTTGCCCTCTTTTGGTCTAGATGGCGCTCACCTCGTGCTTACGAGCTTGTGAAGGCATTCGATGTGCGTGTGTAGTTTTGGCTTTTCTTACGGTAAACACATTTGGCGGCACTGTAAGAGGACATCCGACGAACCAGAAATACGCCGAGCAAGGGGAGGGAAATGAAAATACAAGGTTAAAGCGAGCAGCTTGAATTCAGGTGGTCAAATGCCTGAATTGGTTACTCTGATAGTAGCGCAGCCGACAGGATTTGAATCTACAGCGGGATACGAACGCAATTCCCTTTTTTTACGAAATAGACACTAAACATCAGTCCCATGTTTGAAGTCTGTACAGAAACACACGCGCACACACTGTACTTCACGGTGTCTTTTATCTAACGCGTATATATGTTAGCGTGCTGGCTCAATCGTACAACAAATCCTGCCTTGAAAATTTCATAAATCTAGTTCCCATGGTGCGTTGGCTTGATGCCCTTTCAGTCGTCAGCCAGCAGTGGGAACGGAGGTGTCCACAGCTGCTACCACATGGGGAAGAGCAAATTTATTTAATCATCACGTTTACTGCGCCGAAGTGATCGACGTATGTTCTCTTCTGGAACCTTGTTGGAGGTTCCGACTTCTGGGTCTGCTAGCGTACGTGTGAGGTCGAAGTTCAACTTCGGGCTCGGTATTGTTTTGGTAATAAATGCAACTGATGCACCCTTGTTTATTATGTCTCCTAGTATCTCCTTCAACTTTAACTTGGCATAAAGGGATCCAGTCCAGTGCATGACAGTTCCAAGCGTCCATTTGCTTGTGCCCGTATAGGCGCAAACAGAAACTGTCTTCGCCTTTAAAAAAATGCTTCCTTCTTGATGGTAGTGTTCCGTTCTTTTGACACGTGCGTCCGCTGGAATCCAGTCACAAGAGCCCGAGTCAAATTCTCAGTTATCGGCCAAGGAAGAGGCCACATCGTTTCAGTGGAAGTTAAGGGTCGTCGAGCGATGTAACAAAACTACCTTTGTTATTTACCCTCTTCTTTAATGTTTTCATAGCGTATTTGAAAGGCTGTGCAAATATCTACAAAAACTACAGTTTATTGCTGGCCCATGCTGTGCACTTCGTATGTGTCGCACACGGCATTGCAGGGAGGGAGACAGACTGACAGCTTTATTTGCAGGGCAGCCCTCAAACCGATAGCTATAAGGTACATAATGCGACGCACCAGGGGTGTCTAGAGATTCAACTGGCCAGCCTGTCCTTTTAGTGATCAAGTCTGAGGAAGGCCTGAAATTCTTCTGACTTTAGGTGAAGACCATTTTCAGCGCAATATTAGCGTTTTTTCTACGTCATGACGGGGAAAATGCCCCCCAACTAGTGCATCCACAGCGTGCGCGCTACCATCGGTCTCAGAAAGAATCGACAGGAATAAGGAACATTTTGCCGAGAAAAAATGGGTGGCCGTCACCTATGCGGCCCCTGACAAGGGACACCATGCATGTGGGAGGAATCAAATCAAATCAAATTAAATCAATGTTTATTCACCTTTGGTTAGCAAATGAGTTTTCCTGTCCAACCTAAGCACAGAGTGCTTGTTGGTCGTTCAGGCAGTACGGTGAATCACCGAATGTGTACAAAACAATTACACATAAAGCAATGACATTAGGCACACCAGTTCATGCGTATTATTCAAAAAAGAAAAGGAATATGTATACATATTGAGAAAATAGGAATACAACTAAATAAAGACAACCAAAAATGAACAGAGGGCATCATAACGGCTTGAAATGTGCCATATCTAAACAAATCTAAAATGTGAAGAAAAACAGGGAAAGTAGAATACAGCACGCAAGAGGCCATCAGTTATTTATCTGCAAAGATGAGCACCATTTTCTTATAGATTTAGTCATTTTACGTTTAGTTTTGAAATTAAAAAACTCTTCGCCAAGTTCATTGAATATTTGTGGAACATAGTATCTCCTTATCTTCTTCCCATAATGTGTAAACCATCGTGGCCTAATATAAGTTTCAATCTTTCTTAAGGCAGCGTTTTTCTTGACGGGCATTTTGAAAGCATTTGTAAAGTAATGACGTGTGAGCACTGTGTAATAAAATAGTTCCCTCATTTCTAATACGCCTAGTATATTATATTTTCCCTCCTTATTGACCTCCTCCAGCATAGTACCATAAGTTACACTGTTTACAGTTCTTTTAATTATGCGATTTATGGCTCCCATTTTGTGATCAGAGCAAGTTCCATACAATGTTATGCCGTAGGTTATAATATATTCAGCCAGCGCCTTGAATATTATGCGTCTTAGGTGCATCGAAGTCTTACCTCTGAGGTTGTACAACATCGCAGACACGGCTCTAAGCCTGTTACATATATACTGCACATGATTATTTCATGTTACACGCTCATCAAATATTATTCCAAGATATTTAACTGAAGGCGCAAACGGTATGGCATTACATGTGCACGAATCACAATGCGAGCCATGTAAAAAAAGTGGCCCATAGGAAGATGCACTATACTCTCGCTCACTGTTTAATTTATTTAAATGACGTGAAAAATTCAATTGACGCTCTGCTGCGAACATCCCATGGCTGGGAAGCAACTTTTCGGAGCATGTTTATTTCTTGGAGCACCCAGTACAGCTTCAGTGTAGTACAGTCACCCACAGACCTGTCTAGAGCGCTCGAACTCCGGGCCGCCTGCGCTCCGCAGCGCGCAGAGCGACTTATATTGCCAGCGCCTAGTACGAGGTATCGCATGTGTGATGGTCAGACGACACTCAAAGATGTGCAATCTCGAACCAGGCGCTGCCGCTAGACGTTGTTCTGCGCGCTGCGGAGCGCAGGCGGGACCGAGTTCGAGCGCTCCAAACAGGTCTGTGGACGACTGTACAGTAAAGCTGTGACAGCTTCAGTATCGGCATCAGTAGGACGCCACCAAAGAAATAAGCTCAAAAGTGCGCTCATTTTCACTGAATTTTGATGTCTAGAGTGTAATATCGCCAAGAATTAATGCACACGGCTTGGATAGAGTGAGTATTGACTCTCCAAACCATTATTTCTTGGTATACAGGGTGATTCCTTAACCTTTGCAGATTTTAATTTTAATAACTATGAGAAATACCACGAAGTGGTCTGTGGAGCTTGGTTGTGCAACAAGGTGGGCATTGAGTGCCTCTTATTAGGCTACCCATCACATGAAAATAACTAATCAACTTTTTTTTTATTTTCTGGGGCAACGTTATATTGCGAAATTGATGGCCGTCAACATGGAAGGTGAACTGTATCTTTTGCGGGATAGCCAACTGAACAAGATTTCAAATGCGTTTTTTTTTTGACGCTGCATATTCCTAACCCCATTGGTGGTGAAGGAAATATAGAAACAGTGCTCCCGTTCGATGTTAACGGCCAACAATTTGGCAAAACAGCCTTGTCCCTAAATTCAAGAATAAAAAAAGTTCATTAGTTATTTTAAGCTTATTAATCGTATAATTATTGTTTCATATCAGGTACATAATGTCCGTCTTGCTGTACAATTTAGCTGAAAAGACTGCACCGACGTGTCTCTCACAGTTTTTAAAATAATAATGTGCAAAGGTTAAAAAAAAGTGTGCATAGAGAGTTCGTCTCTACGGGTAACGTTGCATGATTTCGTATTGCCAACAAACGATGGGTCCGGATAGCCTGTCTGACTTGTTTCTCAGTTGCCAAAAGTCGTTCTGCTTGAGCCATGTGGAAGCGTTCAGCTTCATGTGGTTTGCCGTCAGGAGTGCCCGCAAGGGGAGCATGCTACATAACCTCGGCATTTTCGCCATCTTCGCGATACTATGTTTCGTAATCAAGCCTTGAGACGTGTGGTAGAGTGCGGCTTCACCTAGTTTATCCTCAGCAGTTCCTGGAAGGGAGAGACGTTATACTGCTACAGCAATGGCATTGTCTCCAGGTTTGCGATGCTCTATCTCTTAGTCATATCGAGCTGAACAGCTGAACAGTCAGAGCTCGATCGCTTGTGTTGTTCACTTCTGTCTGTCTTTCGTCCGGATGCGCTGTTGCACCTAATACACAAAGCGTTCCCTTGAACAAGTGCTGCTTTCATTGCAGTAATGCTGCTGCTCTTGCTGAAGATACATACGTGTCAGCGGCTGATGATCTGTGGCTAGCTTTAAATCTCTTCCATGATGATATACATAGGACTTTCGAATTTTTCCAGGATATCGCTAGCACGTCTTTATTTATCTGCGAGTACTTGTTTTCCAAAGCCCTCAGAGCTCTAGCAGCAAAATCAACCACTTTTTTCATTTTCTTCAGACATTATGCGTGGAAGAGAAGCTCCGAGTCCTAGTGCTTCCTGCATTCACGCGTGTCGTGCTTCCATGTAAGGAGTGCAGTTTACAAGGAAGCGGTTTGAGGCTGCAATCTCTTCCTCATGTTGTTATACAATGTTATTTTGCGCGCTTTCGTCCTCTTTCAGGGCAATGATACCTATTATAAGTGCTTTTCCGGCTCGAGAGGGAATGGTGCATAAAGTACCGGCAAGATGCACCAGTTGAGTCACGGCTTTCTGAGGACGATCCCTGCGCTAATCCCGTCAAGCATTTGGGTGTGCTTGAGGGTCATACTCTTCGCGATATAGAGAGGATATACATGGTGTAGTGTCGCTGGTCAAGGCCTATTCGTTCCCTGAAAGTCAGAGTGATCCCGAGGTCACAAGAAAGAGAAAGAGAGAAAGGAACATTTTATCAAAGAGCAGAAACAAACCTCTTGAGTAGTTGTACCTGCTAGGCCTAGACGAGCTGTTCCAGCTGCACCGACATTCATGTCCTTAGGAAGGAATGGAGGCAAGTAAGTGGATAACGGGAATGAAAAGTGTCAAGGAAGTTCAATGGCTACCCAGAACCAAGCCTGCTGAGAAGATGGCTGCCTCTCTTTACTGAGCTTGTACCTTACCATGTCTCGTTATGGAGGATAAATACCCCATTGTTTTCATGGCGTCAGAAGAACGATCTCACGGGAGGAAGAAAATTGTAATAGGGCAAGACTCGCAGCGCAAAAGCAGAATTCAGAGAAGAACACACCGGAAAGGAAAGAAGGCAAGGATTTCGTAGCTGTGGCGGAAGACAGCCTGAAGAGTCCGAAACCGCTCGACATGTCATCACTGTCGCCAAATGCTCGAGAAGACTGGCTTCAAAGCTACAAATGGTAGTCCGCAGCGATAAAACTCCACAAGAAACCGTCGGATGTGCAAGTGGCAAATTTCATGACTCTTACAGGACTGGAGGCGTGGAACCTGTTTCGAACAGTACCGCTTAGCGAGATAAGTTGAAAAATATTCAAGTTGTCAGTCAAAAGTTCAAGGAGCACTTAACTAACGCAAGGGTAGCGCAATGAAGATATGGACGCAGCGACAGAGCTATTATTCTCTCTATATAGATGACATCCTATCTGATCTATAGATGGGACGAGCGCTAACTTTCAACTTTGTTTCTGAAGAAGTGATCGCAGGGTACACATATTATACGGTCAGAGCTACCGACGATAAGTTACTGAGCGGGCGCATTAAATGCAAGGGACAATCAAGCGCTGAAACACATGGAAGACAGAAAAAAGATGCAGGTGTCTGGAACATGAAACCACGAAAAGAAAGAAAACGTTAAAGAACAAAATTCAGCTTCGCCAGTGCTGTGTTAGAAGAAGGTCTTGGAATGATGCTGAATCACTGCCCCCGAAAGTAAAAGAAGCTCGCAATAAAGGCAGAGATTTTATAGTTTCTGGAATATAGAACGCAAAACATAGGAAAAAAAGCTTCTGCATAAAAAGAGACTAAGCGGAAGTAAGTAACCGAAGATGTAACAAAACGACCAATGGATGTAAGAATTGTAAGTGATCTAAAAGTTAACAAAGAACACGACAAAAAGATTGTATGTTTACTTTAAAAGCATGGCAAAAAAGAACTGAAATCGAAAGAAATTTAAAGGTGACTAACACTTCAATAGACATAAAATTTATCAATAAAAGCTTGCAAATCTTACAAGCCCCGCGATAATCAGGTAACCAACCCCAAAATAAAACTCACTGTCATGTAACAAGAATTGAAGGTGACTCTTAGGCTTCGCCTTAAGGGTATGAGACGATAGCGTAAGCAGTCAATTCCTATATATTCAGACGGTCCCTCACTACTTTACATTCATATATCTCTGGGAGTCCTCATACCCTGCCTGGAGCAGTGGTGTAGCGGTTAGGCGGTACGCCACTGCCCTGGGATTGCAGGTGCTCCCAGCGGCGGGCATTGTGCGGTCCAGGTTGCACTTTCCGAGCGAAAAATCAAGAGAGAGAGAGAGAGAGAGAGAGAGAGTTTAATGACGGGAAAGGCAGAGAGGTTGGCCGGAAAAATGAATATCTGGCTTGCTACTCTGCACTGGGGAACGGGAAGAGGAGAAAAAAGAGGGTCACGATGAGGGGTGATGATGATGGGAGGAGGCAGATGAAAAAAGACAAAAAGAAAAGCAATGCACACTTTATAACATCACAAACGCGAGGCAAGGCCCGTGTCGCTTAAAAAGCGGGAGGGCACTCGCGTTACCTGTAGAGTTCTCGAACTATATATCTGGCCAAGCGGCAGAACTGCGGCCTGGCAGGGTGGGCAGTTTGCTCACTATCCGGTGGGCAGGCTGTGATGATGTTGCAAGGTCACGTGACATAGGTGGCCCACCTTCCTCCTAGGTTGCTTTCTGCTGGGGACTACCTGCGACAGTCATGCCCGGGATTTCTCGCTCACAACGCCGACGATGGATTTTGTGGGTAACGGAGCCCTCAACACTATTTGTTAAAACGGAAGGCGTGCTCATGAATTTCTCCCCAGGCTTTCTAATATGCCGCAATGACTCCGCACGCGTTGTGTTTCTATCTTTAGCTGCTTCTTCGCTGAGTTCTGTGTTCTGTAGATAGATTTTTTTCTTACACGTTTTGCAGTGATGACCAAAGTGGCTGCATGACTTGTTGCGCACGGGTAATCTATGCTCCCTCGCTTTCTCATTCAAACATCATCCGACCTGTCTAATGTAATGAAGCGCGCAGCTGATCCGAATATTGTAAACTACGTTCGCCTTAAGGAAATCTAAAGTGTGACGAAAACTCGTCTGGTGATCAAGGCTTGAGTGATCAAGGCTTCCGTATGGAAGCCGAAATGTCTTCGTTTTAAACAACAACCTTTTGGTCGGCGTTCCTTTTTCTTCATACATGTACATTCGCCTTAACTGCATTCATAAACAGCGTCTCGTGCTTTTTCGTGCAATCTGTTTGCTTTTTTCACAGTAGTACGTATTTTTGGGAGCTTACATGGTGGGGCCGAAAAAACAATTTTTGCGTTGTATCTCGCCGCCACCTTTTTAGAATGGTGCGAAAGCCTGTAGAAATACGGCGTAACTTGAACGGGTGTTTTGCTCTAACTTCCTGCGGTTTTCTGTTTGCGGCGCTGATCATCTGAAGCCTTCACTTTTTGCAAAAGGGTTTCACAAGCAACGAATATCGTGCTGGATGGGGAACACTGCGTCCTAAAGTCGCTTGAAATGCTCTTGAAGGCTTTCTCCCATCCGACGCGAGCAGGATTTTGTTAGGGCTCCTTGCGATGATGAATACGCGATGTCAAAGGGAAGTATTGGTTTATAGATACGTTTTGGTCTCCGGATGGCACATCTGGCAAACATCCTTGTTTGCGAATGCCAAATCGATGTCTAAAAATTGGATATGGTTCTTTGCTGTTCATTTTCGAGGTTAGCTCCAAGGATAAATCGCGCCTACAACGCTACTAGTTGAGCCAGATTAAGCAAAAGGAAGGTTGTTTTTGTTGTTTGCCTATCAAAAGATGACACATACCCACACTGGGGGATCGGCCAAGAATCGGGTGGCTATTCACCTGAACGCAGTTAACAAAAAGGAAAAGTACGTGGGAGCGCAACACCGGTGAATATTTCGTCATGAGCAGAAAAGGGATGAGAGTTTTGATTTTAAAATTTTAAGAATAGTAATAAAGAGAGGGATTAAATATTAATGATTAAGACAAAATGTAATAACTGATAGAAAAGAAAAGTTTGGAACACTTAGCAAGGCAGTCGGTGAGATTCTATCAGGAAATTTAGAACAGCGGTACAAACAGATCTGTGGCTGAACCCAAATGTGGTGGCGCCAAATGATAGCAAGAGCGGGCTGTTCAAACTAAGGCCTAGATGCTGCAAGGGCTCCTCCAGCAACCTTTTTCTCAGAGAGTTGAATCGGCGACAATACAGCCATAAATGTTCTATAGATTCAGGCTCCCGGCAAAATGCACAAAGGGGAGAGAGCGCCAAACCCGACTTGTGTAAATAGAAATTTAGAGGGGGGATGCGGCAGCGCAGCCTCGTCAGTGATACTTCAAGCTGCCGAGAGCAACAAATTTTCTTGTTCCAATAATATTTAAGGTGCTCATAATCCGCCGATGTTAAAAGTGTTGTGTCTTGCGTGCTTAAAAACGGACGTCGGCGAAATCTAGATGCTGTAATATAGGCTGTAGCCGGGATGATTGGCAACACGGGGCCGCTGAGGGAAGCCTTTGCGAGATTATCAGCAATCTCATTTACTGTCACACTGCTGTGGTCGGGAACCCATACTAAATGAACAAGGCTCAAATGCGGAGGAAGTAGGGATAAGAAAGTTGATAAAATGGGACCGTCAACCTGTGCAGCGAGGGACGAACACAAAGATAAAGAATCAGTAATTACTGCAACTGCTGTAATAGAGGGGTCTAGCTTGCGTAGAGCAAGTACAACTGCTAGAAACGCTGCTTGAAAAATAGGGGTGAAATCTGGAATGCGTAGTGAAAAGGAAGGTGAATATTCACTGGGTTCCTGGCGGCAGCGAGACTGCAGCAGCCATGCAGTCTCAGAGAGCTGACCGACGAGCTGGTGAGATATAACCTTATTATCGGCATAATCAACCACGATGTGCGAGAGAAACATCTGAGTGATCCCATACTATGTTTAGAAAGCCATTAAATTAAGCAACGAAGGTTATCAGACATCGATACAACTGAAAGAAATCGTGAACAAGGACAGGAATGCGATTGATGCCACGAGGAAGAAAACAGCGAGCACAAGGAGGACTGTCACGCAGAAGAGAACGCAATAGCCAAGTAAGTCTGGAAGACCAAGAGGCTGTAAATTCCGTGGTGGTTCCAAATGCCAAGAGAACGCCTCGTCTACAGCAAGAAATGCCAAAAATGCCTCAAGGTAAGCACCACGTTCACTCCATTGATAATCATCAAGAGTCATAGAGAGGGTGTCAAGTTTTTGTAGCACAATCGCCACACCGTTCTTCAACAGACTTGCAGTTACTTCACCCTCATGAGCCCATTTCCTCCTTTGCATTTCATGTAAGGCTTATTTGCTTTCTCTTATCTTATCGGCGGGACGTTCAGTTCCTCTACACCACTGTCTCACTCACTAGTCTCCTGATTATTTCGGGTACTTTGTAGACTTGTGTAAATTCCTCGGCCACATTAATTATCTTATCCATATTGCTAATCACATTGCCCTCCTCTTTTCTTAAGGCGTGCATCTGGTTTTCCCTGTGCCTAGTTTCCTTTTGACCGTTTTTAGAATCCGTCCGTTCCTTAGATCATGCTCGATTCCCTCCATATTAATATCCCTTATGTCTATTAACTTGTGCTTATTGATTAGCTTTGGCAGTTCTGTCAGTTATATTATATCTATGGGGTTGAAGGTTTTCATTAATTTGCGTTTCCTAATAAGATCTTTCGTGTCCTGAGAGGGCTTGTCAGTATCCTCTCTAGCTACCCTACTCCCTACTTCTGCTGCACACTCCGCAATGATATTTGTGAAATTGTCACTCGCCGCTTGAACACTGATGTCATCGTCTTCACTTGAAGCAGAATATTTGTCCTGCATTGAGATATCGAATACCTCTACTTTCCCTCCCACCGCTAACTGGTTGATGTGCTTCTACATTACTGGTTTACTCCGTTCCCTCTTCAAGGCTGGGCTTATTAGACACCTCATCATCCTATGGTCCGGGGGCGTAGCCGGGGGGGGGGGGGGGGGGGGTTGTGTCCGAACACTTCCTGAAATTTTCTGTGCGCTGCATCCTCCCTCCGCCATACTTTCCGTCTTTTTTTTCGCCCATGCTATTTGCACACCACATCGATATACTAAAACGTGAAAACGAAAATAAGAAGAGTATTACTCTATTCTCGAAACGATTGATGTACGTTGTTGTCGACGCTCTATAATAGGAACCGGAAGTTGTTGCAGAAAAGAGCCATTCTTCTTCGCCATCGCGCCACGTATGGCACTCCTTTTAATCGTAGGCACAGTTCACCCAATTAAACACACCTTTTCACGTTAGCCTACTTTTTGTAGCGAGAGCTACACCACGCTAGCACTTCGAGCCTTTAGCTTGGCACCCCTTGAGCAGCGTAGCACCCCTTGAGCTCCGTGGCGACGCCGTGGCTGGTCACGTGGTTGGTCACGTGGTGCGGAGCAGCTGCTGCTGTCGGCGGCGCGACGCGCCCGCGACACCGAGTGAGGGGGGAGTACAGAGGGGGAGAGGGGGGAGAGAGTCAATCCACGTCCAGGGACGAAGATGAAGAAGGAACGCCTAGCGAAACGGAGCGGCGAAAGACTGACTGCAATTCGACTGAGCGAGTTCCACTCGGCCAGATGTAGCTATCACGTCACTGTAGGTTTACCAGAGCTAAACCATAGACGTTTTTTTTCATTCTTTGCATTATCCTCGAATGATCATAAACTATCGGGAAATTTAAAAGTGTTCTTTTCTTTAAGCGCCTCTACGGCCGGGCGCAAGTTAACATGCATGGCGCAGAAGTTTTGACAAATACCATTCGTTCGCATTTGCTGATTTAGGCAGAAGCTCTTCTGTTGTTGTATATTATGTGAAAATATTTAAAGAGCCGCTTTTCATTACGAGTGCTTTGTAGTGATAACTACGTTACGGTAGCATTTCGAGCATTCAGCGTGGCGGCGCCGCCACGCTGTCACGTGGTGCGGAGCAGCTGCCGGCGGCGCGGCGCCGTGGCTGATCACACGGTTCGTCACCTGGTTGATCACGTGACCAAGTTCCACTCGGCCAGCTGTAGCTATCGCGTCAATCCAGGTTTAAGCAAAGCAAAACCA
This sequence comes from Amblyomma americanum, assembly GCA_030143305.2. Taxonomy (NCBI): domain Eukaryota; kingdom Metazoa; phylum Arthropoda; class Arachnida; order Ixodida; family Ixodidae; genus Amblyomma; species Amblyomma americanum. The sequence continues at coordinate 39,170 of JARKHS020006605.1, read as the reverse complement.
CCGCCAATTTTTTTTTGTCAGAAAATAAATGTATTTACGAATCAGTTCGTCGATTGTTATGTAGATATTACAGTGAACGAAACAACCACCCTTCGGTTTTAATAAACCAGAAAAATGACTAAGATATTGCTTGGGCACAGGTTCTCTTTCTTTTTATTTTTTTACTGTTGGGTTATAACACCCCCTGCAAAATATTTCTGGCTACGAAACTGGTATGGTCGCTACAGCTCACCTAATTAAATATTACAGCTTTATAATTGTACACGCAGAGGAACCTCGTGGTGCAGTTTCAGTTCGCGTAATAATAATTTACAGTGCTGTTAGCACATTCATGGACAGGGTTGCTTCTTTCAAAGGCTGTGTTTTCTTGTGCAGTTAACGTATAGCGGCTGTTTCCATGAACGCTTTTGTATATTCGAAAAGTAGGGTGTCGAAAATGATTCATAGTCTATTCAGGAACAAAGTACCAGCCGCAGCGGTCGTGCGCAATTCTATGAACCATGCTAATCATCTAGCCAGAAGACTAAAATTTACTAATAAACTTTATAATTAGCACTACTGATTAATGAGCTTTTCAATTAGTGGTTAGGGCCAAAGGTAAATTCATAGCCACGGACAATCCGATGTCATGCCATATTAGTTTCTGAAACGTAGAAAGAGCCATTCTCTAAAACCTTGTAGCCGCCGCGGTGGCTGAGTGGTTATGGCGCTCGGCTGCTGGCCCGAAAGATGCGGGTTCGATCCCGGCCACGGCGGTCGAATTTCGATGGAGGCGAAATTCTAGAGGCCCGTGTGCTGTGCGCTGTCAGTGCACGTTAAAGAACCCCAGGTGGTCGAAATTTCCGGAGCCCTTCACTACGGCGTCTCTCATAACCTGAGTCGCTTTGGGACGTTAAACCCTCATAAACCATAAACCAATCTCTAAGATCTTGTTGCGATGGCAGATATCCTTTTTTCGGCACGAAACCGACAAAAAGTGCAACGACCGCTGGTGACGTGTCGCAGTGGTTACGGTGCCCAATTTGAACCGTCTGTACTGCTGTACCAGGGCATGCACTCCTGCATTGCTGCTCTAAAGAACGAAGGCCACGTTGTTGGCAATAACTGTCATTTATCTTACAAGAAGCGACGAAGCAAAAGAGAATGCATGCCACTGTGCAGTAGATCAGGCAGTTCGAATTGGCAGCTTGAAGCAGTGTGACGTCTTTTGGAGACGTTGCTTTTGCACTGACCTTCGTGCTCACCTCATGCTATATGTTTCGGTTTTATGCGGAAACAAGCGCCAGATTTTCCTGCCTTGTAGGGCTTTAGAGAATGATTTTTTTAAAGTACGGATATGGCTTCGTCTTGTCCGCGGCTTTGAATTCAGCTTTGATCCTGATCTCCACACTGTGCTAATTAAATACTGAATCAGTGAGTTAACCAAATGAGCGTGATTATTAAAATTGCTTACGTCCACCGCGGCTGATAGTCTTCTAGAAAATAATTTCTGTTTTGACCACCATATTTTGAGGAATCTTTGAAGGTGTTCGCTCCCGGTATATCATTTTTTTTCTGCATTTTCTTGTTGCACGTAACTACCGCCATGAACAGCGCACATAAAGGCACCTGCCATCCCGTCGAAGATGACGACTTTGCCCTCGCCCACTTACCTTTTCTGGCCATTTCAATCATCTTAGCCCCTGCCTTCTCTCTATGCGCACTGTAGATGTCGACTTACCTGAATGCGTGCAGGCTTGCTTCTCTTGCATCGAAAACATGGCTCATTGTTGGATAAACTGCATACACTCAGCTTTACTGGACTGAATTACACTATGTACAAGGTGCGCCATTTGGCGCTCGCTGCAGACAGGTCTCGACGTCGTACTGATCGGAATCCAAACGGTGCTGTTTCATTCAATTTCACTCACACTCGCAATCTTTACCGGTTAGTTCCGAGTTAAAAATAAATAAGTTCGTTGGACTGCAGTTGAACAAACGGCGGAACAAAGTAGATGCGCTCTCAGTCGAAATCCGGCGGCACGAAACGCTCTGTCCCACATCGCGCTTTCCTCTCTCCGACGGGGGCTATAATACATTCACACAGACTAATGCTGATGGTAGGGAATCACAAGAAGCACCAGGCAAACACACACGCACTACGCACACGCGAATTGATCATTCGTCCCACGCTGCGAGCCAACGGCACTGGTCATGCTGTCTGTCGCTGCGCGTATTCCTCGTGTTTCATGTGCCTTACCGTTTCATGCGTGCTGCTTCGCTCGGCGTTCCTGCAGTGCCTCGCTAGACCGACTCAAAGCGAGGGTAACTTCGAACCTCTCCGTTTTCTCCTCGTTTCTGCTCGGTTTTAAAGTTGAACATATCAAAATAAACGGCATTCGCGACGCGTTTTGTCGATTCGTGGATACAGCATGACCTCCCTGATGGCATTGTGTTAAGTTCACTCTCTTCTTTCGTTGAACAGTGAACTCTTCGTTGCCTTGTTGGTGTTGTACTTGCGGTCTTGTACGCAGCGTTGTACAAGGCGACAAAAACCGGCCTGACAGGCCGACTATTTTTTGTCTTGCAGTGCAGAAGGGCCTATGTCATTCGTGTCTACCCGGATCAAGACTGGCTTTTCTGTTGTGTCCTGGGCATTTTGAGTCTGGCACCGAAAAGGTTAGGGGGCGAATTGGAGCTGTCTTTGTTCTCTGATGTGGTGGGCTTGTTCGTGGTGGTCGTCTTGAGAGACTTGCGCGTTGTGGCTTGCAGACTAGCCAATGTAGAGTCGCTGACTGCTCGACCAGCGTTCTCCCTCGGCTGGATGAAGGAATGGTAGGTGTGCTTGTCGCCCGTACTCGTACTCGTGCTCACAGACACGGATGTTTTTACCGCTACTTTCTTCTTGTCTTCCGCTTGAGATCCGACCGTTTCAATCTTGACAGTCGATGTCTGAGAATCCTTATCTTCCGCCTGCGAATACTGGACCTTGCTTTGTGTTGTCTTCCCTGACAGTTTCTTGTTGAGGTCGCTTTCGGAACCGATGAACTGGATTTCGGCGTCCTTGAAGAGCCTGTTGAATTCCTCCACGGTCATCCGCACGTAACCTGGAGGCGGCTTGTGCTGGGCCGGCGCGTAGTAAGCGTGATAGAGTTGGGCTTTTTCTTCTTCTTCCTTCTGGGCGGCCTGCGTGCGTATCGGATGGAAGTGAATCGCTCCTCTCTGGCTGGTCTTCTCCTTCTGTTCTTGATGAGGTGCCTCGCTGGTCGGCTTTGTGTCGGGAGCAGAGGTCTCTGTAACCTCATCTGTGTATTGCTCGTAGTCACTCTCCTCCGTCTCAGAGTCCGAGCTGTGGCCTGATTCTTCCCTTGAGGGTTCCTTACTATCTTCCTCTGGAGCCTTTTCTTGAAGATGCCCCTCCTTCTGGCTTTCCTGGTAGACAGGATCTCCATGGTTCTGGCTTTCCTGTTTGCGCTCATCGTGATTATAAGTGGAGTGGTCATAGTAGTGGTTCTTGTTCCTGTTAGCGTCACCACTGCCGTTGTAATCGCTTTGTTGGGGGCTGTCGTGAGCGGGGTCTTGGTGGTGCTGATGCTGGAAGAAAGGTGCGCTCGGTACGTCTTCAGGCCTGTGGTAGTGGGTGAACACAGGGGCAGGGGATGGGGCAGACGTTGTAGCCGGAAGTTGTCTTGGAGGGAAAGGCGGAGGCTCGTGCTGCGATGGTGTAATTATGTTGAGGTTGATGCCGTCCACGCGTATTGGATGGCCGCTCGGATGGATGCCCGTCGCTAGGACGTCGGCCGGAACGTCTTCAACGTGGATTCTTGGAGGTTGCCTTGGATCATAGTCACCCTGCGGGCGTCCTCGCACTATTTCCGCGCTGATAGTGTGCTCCTGGTATCCTGGGTAAGGGACTGGATGTTGCTGGTGCTGTTGATGTTGCGGATGCACTGGATTCTGGCTGTACTGCTGGTGTTGCGGCGGTGGCTGGTGGTGGTGTTCTGGATTCAGCGGAGGAGGATGCTGCTGGTGTGGCGGCGGAGGTGGTGGAGGCGGTGGCAGAGGCTGTGGAGGCCTCCTGGGCGCTTGCCTGTCGTAGTTGGGAGCATCGTGAGGCCGGGCAGTAACGAAGTGCTGCTGGCTGTCTGCGTGGGCGACGTCAGCGTCCAAGCCTGTGAAATGGTGCGCCAACGGTGGCGCTTCGAGCTGCTGCAGCGGGCTTGCGTGGGGTGCGTGGCCGCCGTTTCCTCCCAAGATGGGACCGTGAACGAGAGCCAAGTGGACGGGTGTGGCGCCCATCACTTGATGTTGCACGTTCTGCATAGCGTGCAGTGCGTTCTGAACAAGGACCTGCTCGTTATTCATGCCTCCGCCGCCTAGCTGGAAGTTCTTGCCCTGCGTGTTCATGCCCCCAGCCTTCTTGGGTGCATCCTTATAAGTCGGCTTGTGTGGCGGTGGCGCTGTAGCCCTTGGTTTGGGGTACCAGCGAAAAATATTCTTGTCGGGGCGTGGGATGTATGGTGGAGCCGTTGGGTGCTCACCGTACTGACCTCCGGGCCCCGGGTGGGCGAGCGGGACGCCAGGGGGCAGGCCTGGCACCTCCCCTTGGTGGGCATCGTGCCCTGGCAATTCAGGGCCGTGACCCTGCGCTCCCTGAGCTGAGTTCACCATGGCAGCAATAAGACGTTCCACGTCCGGGGCCACTCCACCGGACGCGTGCACGTGCTGCAGTAGCTGTTCGAGGTTGGACGGCTGGATGCTGCCGTCCAAACCAGCCAGTGCCGACATGAAGTGCTCTCCCTGGCCCTGAAGGACGGGCTGGATAGAGACCGGCAGTTTGCTGAGCACACTCTCAAGCCCCAATGGCGATGGTCCGTGGCCTTCTGGAGCGTCCTGAAGAAGCTGGTGCGGCAGCTGGGGTCTCTCGTCTCCTATGGGACTTCCGTGCACGATCTGCGAGCCACTCGACTTCATGTCTTCCCCTTCGGGCTTGGCGGCGTCCTTCTGGTAGACGTCTTCGTCGTCGTCTCCCGCCAGGTTGGTCTCGGGCCTCGCGGCGTACCAGGCCGGGTTCGAACCTTTGCCCACAGGACCGGAGTTCGACTGATGCTTGACGTACAATACGGGCTGGAAATCGCAGCAACCAGCTCCACCGCTGATAGCCGGGAGGCCCATCGGGACCTGGCGAGCTATTGACTGGGACTCGGCGACTCTTTCCAAAGCACTGGAAGCCTCCGCCTTCAAGTCCTCCTGCGAAGGGTTTTTGCGGTGAAAAAAAAAAGTAATGTAGAAGACGACGTTTATTGGCTGTAATTTAAAGGCCACGGTATAAGCACAGTGCTTATTTTTTCTAAGAGTGGCACACTGACAGTATGGAAAGAAAAATAAAGCGTAATTTTCTCATTTTAGGTCATACATTGCTAATTGCCAGCTGTTATCGAATTGCCTATGGACAGCGTTAATGACGGCCAGGAAGTGCTGGACGTTTATATCGAGGTGTAAAGGCGGCCGCTGCTAATATGGGGCCCCTACGAGCCAGCTCTACTTTGTCCCGAATGGGCGGACAGGTATCCGGGCGCCGTATTTCCGGCGTGCGCGTGTGTGCCGCAGGCGCCGCTAATTTTCGGGTCGTGCCGCCGTCGCACTGTGGCTGGACACCAGGAAGCGTTCTTACGGCGGCGCACTGTGCAAAGAGGTGCCCGAATTTTGTCACCGTGACGACAGCCGCCAGCACGCAGAAGCACTTGGCTAAGCCTGAGCGTGTCGGTGTTCTTTTTTGCGGCGTTAAACACGGCCGGTGTGGACATGTGTCGGCGCCTGCGGTGTACGCGTGCGTCCTGCTCCAGCTACACTTTTTAACCCGGTACACGAAGCTCACGCTCGCTTTTCTACGGGCCTCTCACGCAGGCTTCCGTCACGAAAATTTTACGCTCGGAAAGAGGAAGCGCTGCGCTCGGTGCGCAACCAGTTGTCACGCGTGCTTGCTAGTCTGCGTCGGTGCCGGAGTTTCCGTGTAAAACGCTCGAGTAGGGCAACCAGGTCTGTCGGCATGGCAGGCAAGAAAGAGAGAGAGAGGGAGCAAAAAGAAAAAGGAAAGATGGGCAGATGCGTGACCAGCCTAGAATTCAGAACGCAAAGCAGTGTTTTTTTTTGTTGCTGTTGAAAATGAATGCAAGACAGAAATGCAAGAAACGCGGCGAGCTTATACACGTGCGCACATGCCCCTGTGGTGCCTCTGCGAGTCACGGTTCTTTCTGTCTACTCAAGACAACGAATATGTTGTCAGGTGACAAGGGTGAAAGACTGGCCTATTTATACGCATGGCGTCAATGTACTGAACTGTTACTTTTTTGACCGAGCATGTATATATCCCCTGCGATATAATAGTTGCGCCAATTGGTTTGGAGGAACCCTCCAGCAAGATTATTTTTTAAAGTTATACTGTTAACATCCACTTAAAGAGAGCTGAAAGCCTTCGAAGGGAGACTCTATATTTTTGTTTTATGTGGGAGGGAGGGTGGGGCGCGTGTCACTGCACTGGAGCGGAAGTTAACGAATATCATTTTCCAGTACGAAAATGATATTTTTCAACTGGCTTAATGCGGGTGCTTCATGCGACCTTCAGAAAGGGCCCTGCGCGATTACACTTCTTTGGACAGTGCGCAGAGCTCACCGCAACGTGAGCTTGACGCATGTGCGCGCATCTGACCGTGTACGCTGGCAATGACGCAACTTTGAAAAAAAAATTGAAAGTTGGATTTTGGGGAAAGGAAATGGCGCAGTCCCTGTCTCACATATCGGCTGACACCTGAACAGCGCCGCATGGGAAGGGATAAAGAAGGGCCTGAGAGAAGAAACTTTGCGCTCGTACGACAAAATCGAGCTGAGTGATGACCAAGTGATGACGTCGGCTGATACGTACACTTCGGCAAAATACGAATGGCTTTAGCCGACGTCACAGCGGCCGCCACGCTGGTGGAGCCAGTCTCACAGAGCGTGTTTGCAGGCTCATCTATTCTGTTCACCGTTACCTAGCTGCTCTGGTGTGCACACTCGTCCACAAACTTGCCTAGAGCGCTCTAACGGCGCACTCCCCAGTGCTTTTATGACAGCCGCCGCTACCTAGCAGACTAGATACAGCTTATCAATACATCAGGAGTTAAAGCGCGATCCATATCGCAATGTGCACGCACGACAAGGTCTTGTTTCGAGCCCAAGACCGCTCTTAAATGACGCAGGTGTGCTCCCCTGTGCGCCATCCGAGCGCTCTGGAAAGGTGTATGGACGACTGTACTGTGGTTGTGTCATTCATGGCCCACCAAGATTAAGTCAAAGTGCCATAATGTCATGGGCACCATGTTCTGGACAAAGTTATGCTTAAGAGCTCGCGGTTGATGTCACGAGCGCCCTGATGTGACCGAAGCGTAGATTCCAAAGGGCCTATTAGATCAGGTCCTGATAAACGAAATAGGCTTGAGATCGATACTGTGTATGTGCAGTGCATGGTTGATCATCATGGCGCCACGGCACCATGATGGTGGAGAAAGCGACCAACTGGTAAGTCGGCTTGCCGCGGTGCTGAGAGAGTCGGGTTCAAGGTGAGAGTTGGGTTCAATGTGCAAGAGTTGGGTTCATGGTGCAAGAGTTGGATTCATGGTGCAAGAGCTGGGTTCATGGGGCAAGAGTCGGGTTCAAGGTGCAAGAGTTGGGTTCATGGTGCAGGAGTTGGGTTCATGATGCAAGAGTCGGGTTCAAGGTGCAAGAGTTGGGTTGATGGTGCTAGAGTTGGGTTCATGGTGCAAGAGTTTGGTTCATGGTGCAAGAGTCGGGTTCAAGGTGTAAGAGTTGGGTTCATGGTGCAAGAGTTGGGTTCAAGGTGAAAGAGTTGGGTCCATGATGCAAGAGTTGTGTTCAAGGTGCAAGAGTTTGGTTCATAGTGCAAGAGTTGGGTTCATGGTGCAAGAGTTGGGTTCAAGGTGCAAGAGTTGGGTTCAGGGTCGAGGCGCGCATGCGTACCTTGGAGTCCTCCCTGAGGCCAATCGGCGCGCGCATCCGGACGGGCGCATGCGCCGACGCGCTGCCGTCCAGCGCCACGGCGCGGCTGGTCTTCACGAAGAAAAAGGGGCTTCCGGGCATGATGGGCCGCCAGCCGCCGTACTCCCAGCGGATCTGCGACTGCAGCTCGTCCATGGCGCCACGGCGGGAACGGGTCGCTCCCTGAGGGGCGGAGGCGGCCGGCTTCGCGGTCTTGTCGCCACCAGCGGCCACCAGGGCCAATGCCACCGGCAGCCAGAGTGCCGCCAACAGCGCCGGTAACTGCGGCGGAGAACAAGGATAAGACAAGAGTTTAAGTGTTCGCCCTGATGGGCACTGAACTGAATTAGGGTGTGCAAGGGAAACAAACAAGGGTCTATAGCTGAAAATGGGCATGGGCATGACAGACAATGCCGTAAAAAGGATAACGATGTCCCCTTAAGGTAATGGAGTGGATTTCAAAAGAAGGTAAATGTAGCAAGAAGCAGCGGACGGCAGGTAATCATGTGCGCAGAGGCAATGAAGAAATCTGCGGGCAAAGATCGGCCGCAACTGATATTGGTGGTTTATGGCACACTTTTGCACTGCAGTGAACATAGCTGGGGTGATGATGATAATTATGATGAAATTGAATTCTGATGAATACTGTAGAACGACTAACTAATGTAGAATTCATTAGTGCCCTGAAGCGGACACTGTATGAGACACTTCCAGCCTCATCGAAAGCTCTCCAAAACTTTGATTCGTTTACCAAATGCTGTAATGGAGAAGACAGAAGGAGACTACATTGCCGCTCACCAACACTACTTGAATAGCATAATAATTAATCCCCTGCCATTTTGGTTCAGCCAGCGACCCTTGCTAGCTAATCCACGAAAAAGAATAAAGTACAACTGTAAATAATACGCGGAACCCGCCCGCCAACACTGTTCAAAGACTGCATGGATGGCGCCAGCAATCGCATTGACAACGCTGAGAAATAAAGCACGGCCTCATTCAAATCGCTTTTCACCCAGCAGAAATGCGCCTGAACTCGCATGAAAAGCAACTAAGGTTGTTGTTGCCTCAAATACGATCCTGGAAACAACTGTTTGTAAACAAAAGGAGGACTCATACAAAGGAGTATAGACACCTAACTTTTGGGTGCGTGTTTTATTGTTTGTAATGATGCGCAAGCCATTATTATACATGGATTACCACCTAGTATTCTCCTACGACAGCTAAATAATTTATAATCGCATTTCTTTCTCGTGCTCTTTCGGTTTCGGTTTCAAAAGCGGAATGAGGACTGTGACGTCAACGTGTACTTATAGGTCACTTGAGACATGAAAAAAAACTGCAATATAATCGCTGCTTCCACACTCGTCATTTCAGCACTTGAGGAAGGCTGGCCTCAGCACTGCAGTAAATTAAAACGATGGAGCAGCGATTATATGGACGTTTTTCCATACCTCACGTGACACAAAAGCTCTCTTTGACGTCACAGCCATCAATCAGCGGTTGAAACTGATACCGAAACAGCACGACAGGAAAAATTCAATTATAAATAAATTAATGGTCTTAGGCGGATATCACATGGTGATTCATGCGTAGTAGAGTCTGCCGCTTCATTAGAAGAAAACATGCCACGAAAATTAGGTGTCTATGCTCCTTTAAAATGCACTGTAGTTTCAGATAACGTCATCCTTTTCTATGTCCTTTCATTGGCTCCTTCTTTAACGCGATAGCCTTAAGGCTCCCCTTCTGCAGAAAATCTGCCATCGTCGTCGGCGTTGTGAGTGAAAAATCGCCGGAAAAGCAAACTAGGTGGGCCACCTACGTCCCAGCACCTTGTGGCGTCATCACAACCTGCTCACCGAATTGTGAGCGAACTGACCACAATGGCAAGTGGCAGGCAAATTGGTCGCGGGAGGTTGCTCGAGAAGAGCAACATGGTTATCACAAGCCCCACCTATGGCAGCACCTGCCATTGCAGGGCAGTGGCGCATCGCTTAACCGCTGCACTACTGAGCCAGGAATGGTACGAGGACTGCCAGGGATCCATGAATGTAAAGGAGATCATGACCAATTCCGCATATATGGGCATTAATCCTTTAATGCTATCACGTCATGCTACTAAGGCGGAGTTTAAGTGTCCACTCCGATTTTTTTTCACTCACCTTCATGACAGCGGTACACAACGCAGCTCAGCTTAAGAAAGAGTGTTTCATTTTTTAAAATCTCGAAGTATCTTTTCTTCTGTTCTTCAATGTGTAAGCCTTCTGTTACAAAAGCGTTTTCTCGGCTTTCCTGTACGCCCACGGCTCATGCTGCTGTGACAGGTATTCGGGCCCGATCAAGCTGCCCGCCGGCAACATTTTGCTCCAATCCCCACATAAGGCTTTCTTGCAGATTTTACTGAAACTAAATTGCCATCATAAGCAGGAACTTCATCAGCACAGTTGCTTCCACTGCAGGACTATGGCCTAGCTCTCTAAGTGATCAAAGTTCACTGCGCCCTGTGGAAGCTACGGCCACCATATTCCGATAAACTTCCTGCATACTCATCCGCTCTGAGTTGAGTTGAGTTGAGGTGTTCAATGCTACAGGTGGGGTTAGCCTTGCTTTATCTGCTGGCAATTGCTCCACCGTAGCGTCCCTTCTATATTAACAATGTCCTAAAGCCTGTCGCATCTACCCCGCTACGCGCAAAGTCTCTTATAATAGCACACATTCTCTCCCGCAGTCACCATCTGTGCACACAATCAATCCACACAGTCCACATCACAGTCCACTCCAGAAGTCACCATCTATGCACATATTCAGTAACAGTAGAACATAGGCCATTGCAGTGCCACAATCCATACACACATTCACTCACAGTATAACGTAGTCCACTCTGGAAGACACCATCTACGCATACATTCAGTCACAGTAGGCCATAGTCCGTTCCTACTGTCACCATTTAGAAGCAAGATCTGTGTCCTGCAGAAATGTTAAAAGAAGGCGTGCAGCCTCCCTTCTGCATGTCTGGCTTTCACTCGGGTAGACAATGTCCTCAACTGTACTGTGACATCCGCTCTCCCTTCCGAACCTTACTATACATTTTCACACTTTTGGAATCCACTCTGTTACTATAAGTGATTACCGATAATATGGTCCCAACTAAGTGATATATACTTAAATAAACATTCAAAATATTTTAAATTTCCTTCATTGTCTCTTTGATTGCTTCCAAAACATTGTGGGCTATGCGGAACGCCGTAGTGGAGGGTTCCGGATAAATGTGGCCTCAAAGGCTGGGATCGAATCCGCAAACTCATTAGTGCTCAGCAGTCATTGAAACACCGCTCCGGGAAACTGGTTGATTCACGATTTAACCGATTGATTAATCCATTAATTCCTCCAAGGTATGGTATGGTGTGGTATGATACTGCATATGCAGGGGATAGCGTGGTATGGTATGTTCTGACATGGCGTATGGTATGGCGCATGTAGGGTACGGTATGCGGTATGGTGTGGTATAAAATGGTGGGGCATAGTATGGTATGGCGCATGCAGGGTGTCGTACGGTATGGTCTGGCGTGACGTATGGTATAGTGTATGTAGGGTATGGTGTGGCCTGCATGACATGGCGTATGGTATGGTATGGTATGGTATGGTATCGTACGGTATGGTATGTGGAACTTCATGCCCCATAGCTGTACGCACGCTGTGGCCAATTAACGCGGGCTGACTTTGCACAACACACTTGCGTTTTCACATTGATTTTGCATTTGGTCTCCATCGAGTTCCGGCTGCCTGGGCCTGGTTCAGGTATTTATTTTTATTATTATTTAATGTATTTCTACGAGAGAACGAGGTATGTTGTGCGATACTTGTGATCAGACGTGTAGTTAGCCGAGCGCCACCACATGGGGCGCTGGTGGATCTTCGCTCAGACAATTCGCTGACGGTTAATTCTGCGTGAATTGTCTGATGGCACTCTTAATTTCAACGCTTGTATGAAAACCGCGCAGTGACAATCACTTTAATCAGTCAGAGAAATCCTTTTTCTCTGCACTGTCATCCTGCGATTACATGTCGGGTAATCGACACTGCCACTCTGACAATTCTTCTGAGGAAAGCAACTTAGCCCATAAATACTTACGAGCTGTTCCCGCTTTCAAAAGAAGAGAAAGCTGAAAAGAGGAATGAAAGACAGTGAAAGAGGTGGTGGGGGGTGGTAGGGGGTGTTAGAGAAATATTTTGTCGGAAAATAAAGTTTTTCGAAAAAAATAGTTCGAAAAAGTGGATCATGCATTTGAGACCTCCCAAACTGGTACGAACGGTGTTTACAGCAAGGAGCTCCGTGGCGGTTTAGCATTTGCGCTTATGGAAAGGCGAGTAAACCCTTAATCGTTCGCTTTGATCGTGCTGTAAATTCATTTTGTCCGACTCTTCTCAGTAATAACAAAAAAAACACTGCCTGACTATTCACTGCCAATTAGTGAACAGCGTCTACTCCCTGGGCCACATGTTCTCATAGCCCAATGCTATTGGACAGGAGGTAAACGCGGGAGTTTTCAGTTTCCTCGCACTAATGCGACAAAGCTAACGGCTGGAATGACGCCGCTTACTTAAGGAAAAGTACGACACACTTGTGCACGAACCAAAACTCAGTTTTGACCACTGTGGCGCTTCCCTTGTATGTCATTCCTGTGAGTCTTCCCCTTCCGTCTTGTAAAAACTGCTTTACAGATGCCCCGTTCCCTGCCAGTGTGGCCGGTGACAACTTCCCATGACGTGGAACTCTTGAGTTTCCTTCACCATTCAATGTAGGTGTCAGCTACCCCGTTTTCAATTAAGAAAGGTGACACAGAATTCGCACTTTGTAGAGAAAAAGCCATTATGGGAAACGAAGTGATTATCATGTCGAGTCGCCCAGGGTCATTCCACTTCATTTAATGTTTGTGGTGATCAGCCGCGGATACTGGCGCCTTATGCACCAAATTTCGAGCTCTACTAAACGCTACTCCTGTCTGGTAAGAACAACCTTGTGCGTGTGAATTTATGCTCGCGTCGGCTAATTGGTATGCTTGAATACAGGACAACATTAAATATGTCACACACCCTCGCGAAGTACGCGCACCCGTGTATCTCTCAGAAGAGTTAAACGCCCCCCTCCCCCCCCCCCTCTCTCTCTCTCTTTATTGCGCTGTTTCAAAATGAACGCATACCAACTTGCCCATTTATCAGAATTAATGATCGAACCCATGTTTGCACGTACCCATCTCTTTAGTCATTCACCATTGTTTCTTGCCGTTCACCACTGGAACAAGTTACCGGGTGATATTGTCTTCACCTTAAATCATGACGCCTTTGTGCAAAAACTAAAGTGTTTTTTACAAATAAATTCTCATTAGGAAGGCTCGATTCCTGCATATGCTCAACTTCGAATTTTCTGTACTTTTTTTCCCTTTTTGCCTGTTGTTCTGGATTTGTGTTGCTTGTAGAGCTATGTGTAGAGTATTGTTTATATGCAACTGTACATCCCCCCCCCCCCCCCCCCCTATGTAATGCCTGAAAGGGCCCTTGAGGGTATGTGAATAAATAAATAAAAATGAGAGCAAACGTACATCACGAAGATCTTCATGTGTAACCCTTATCAAAAATAAGGAGTCCACAGGGGTTTGATGCTAAGCGGCTCAGTGGGGCCACTTAACGCATCCCTGGAAGTCCTGCTTTTCGGAGGTGTGAGCACTAGAGCTGCTGTCCCTTTTAAGAGACTATAAACGCTGGTTGTGCATAACGAGCCGCACAACATAGCCCAGAAGTAAGTCCCTTGGATTCCGCACTTCCTAAGCAGAAGCTGCGCCTCATTACCTCATACAGTTGTAAAGTTTTCTCAGCCCGCGAGTTAGTGCAGATCAATAGAAAAAGTCGTTCTCGCTGGCCGAACGACTCTAAGCGACCTTGTGGAACTTGCAGAGTGCCTTTTAGAGTACCTTTCTGGGCGGCACGGTGACAAAGCTATGGTGTGAGTGGTCCAAGGTATCTATGCCTCGGAACGCTAATTCGAGAGAGCAGGGGGAGGGGACCGACCGAGGTTTCGGGGCAAGACCCGCGCAGGCATGCCAATATTGGCTCGGAGGGTGACCGAGATTCCAGAGACACACCGTCGAAGTCAGCGAAGTGCCCCGCCCGTAGGGCGCTGCACCCGCGTGTGTGTCTGCCTGCCTGCGCGCCCGCCGGTGACTGCCGAGGAGCTCAGTCCAGCGCACACGTAAGCGGCCGCGCGAGCAGGAAAAACTGCGCCCCATCCCTCCCCACCAGACGGGCCCGATCTTGACACACTTCTTCCTGCTGCAGCAGCAGCGGTGGCGATTCCTCCCTTCTTCGGGCCCGACGCGCGCTTTCTTAATATTCGCCTTTTTCTTTGTCTCTTTCTGCTTTTGTCGGCCGGCCGTCCGGTCGGGTAGCATTCCAGCTCAGAAACGAGCCCATAGGCCGAAACCGTGGCCGGCTTCTTTGAGTGTGTGTCTGTTTATGTGTGTGTGTGTGGGGGGGTCCACAGTGGATGGGCCACCTAATTACGCTGCCCTTGCAGTTTCTCTGGAAGAATATGCAGACGCTCATACGTGGACGGGTGGGTTGCTGTGGGAGAGCGGTTACGCCTCATCTCTTCGCCGCTGTTTTCGCTGCCAGTCTAGGTAGCCTCACGAAAGGGTGGCGTCTGACGCAGAAAAAAAAAGCACATTGAAGTCGGCTATAGGGGAAAACGGGCATTGCGAATTGTGCTCTCTAATCGCGTGTTGCTTGAAAGATGTCCAGACTGGCGAATCGCTCTCTATACTGAGAGTATTCAACGAGATAACATCGTACTACGCTTGCACTCAACGAGTGGGCAGTAGAAATCACGGCGATGAGTATCTTTTTTATTGCCGGCTACAAGAGGCAAGAAAGCGCGTGCATTTCGTAAGAGCACCACCATTTCCACCTAACGGTGATTAACCAGTTTCTTAGATACAGCTCCTTGCTACGTGCCTTTGAACGTTGCAGCGTACTGATCTGGCGTCGTAAGCTTGCCCTATAGATTTCACCGTATATTCTACTTTCGTAGTTGCAAGCACGTTTGACTTGTGGATTTCCAGCGAGGACTCTTCGCCTCGGAACTGTCCAGGACATTTCCCAGTTAATCACACGCGATAGGAAGAGACAACAACCTCATCAAAATGTTTGCGTGGACACTAAAGATACGTTCGCTCCTTTGGCCGCAGGCTAGCTCCGATACAAACAAAGACGCAAAAAGACTGTGCGGACTAACACCCTTAAGTCATCCGGGCTGTATACTGGGTGGCGTCTAATCAGAGCGGTCCACCCGTGTGAAAGTAGAGACCATGACAAGGGGAAGGACATCTGTATTCAATGATAAAACTGGGGTGCTCAGAGCACCCGTCAGCATCTCAGAATACCCGTCACGTTTTCTTATTCACCTCCACACGTTGTCGAGAATGCGTGAAAATGAGACAGATGCCATAGGTGACGCGTTCCAGAAATACTCGAACTGGCGACTGTCCTTCTTAACCTGGCAACACATGTCACCTGCCCGAAGAGCGATTTTTTTTTTCATTCTACAACTACGGAAGCTGCGAAATTCCAGGCACCGCTTTTGACACTTATGTCATGGCATTTATATTCTATACATAAAGTAAGCACGTCATCTTTTCAATATGAGCGTTCCATCCAAACCTTATAAGGAATTCGTGTATATGTTTAAGGCAGAGCGCTCTCTCAGTGTTGCGCCTCGAGGAAAGAGGTCGTGAAGCCTTTATCAGCATCATCACCATTCTTGCGCAGAAACACAAGATAAAGGCTCTCTTTGTTTCCTTCCTCATGGTGCACGCACGTATTCGGACGTATGCGTGAGCGGGCAGCTCCCCTTAGCGCCCTTGCCTCACAACTTTCTCCTTGCAAAAAAAAAAATGGTGTCGCTTAGTTCATCGTCCAGGAGGGACGACACATCCGCTACTCTTGGCGTGCGGGCGCCTATGGAATCAACGCATGTCACGGTGTGCGCTGGGAGATACTTTGGCTTTGGTTGCTTTGGCGTATCTGTGGACACAATGGTCAGCAGGAAAGAATGATACCTGCAGAACCGAGGTATCGCCTGTGTCTGACCCAGGAACATCTTTGCTTTGTGTCGTTGTCGTACGATTCGTCGAGTGTGGAGTTCCCAGAAGTCAATGCCGGTATCTATGGCCCATGTGGAACAAAACGTGATGTCGGGCACAGAGGTAGTGTTTATGCATTCCCAGCCGACTCTGTATTTTGTGAGCTTGAAGCTTCTCTTGTTCAGAAATGGAAAGAAGGAGGCTCTGTGCGAATGTTAGGAGGTCTATGCGTATACAACCTTGGCCATTAAATGGACGGGCTGTGCCAGCGAGCAGCAATTTTCGAGTGTGTCTCGTCTTCCCTGCAAGGTATAATTTGTAACTCTGACAGCCACTTTTGTGAGACCAATTTTGTTTTCCTTTCTTTGTGATTAGCGGAAACTGGAAGGCGCGTGCTTGAATCCGCAATATCTCTTCGGAAAGCGAAAGCGGTTGTTTTGCGAAACGATGTCAGTCGTCGATGGCAACTAGGTTGTGTCTCGCAGATGTGGACTTACAGTGCGCGGCTACCACCTGCCGATGTGAAACCAAAATGTAACTCGCTAAATATACCTTAATTAGCTGTATACCACCACAAAAACGGTGGAATTCAGCGCGGACATACTCCCTAAAAAATTGGCTGTTTAGCTCTGGCTAAACCTGCAGTGACGCGATAGCTACAGCTGGCCGAGTGGAACTCGCTCAGTCGAATCGCAAAGTCAGTCTTTCGCCGCTGCGTTTCGCTGGGCGTTCCTTCTTCATCTTCGTCCCTGGACGTGGATTCACTCTCTCCCCCATCTGCCCCTCTCCACTCCCCCCTCACTCAACATGGCGCATGCGCACAGCTGTTGCAGCTCTGCATCGCCGGCGCGCCGCGCCGCCGGCAGCATCAGCTGCTCCGCACCACGTGACCAACCGTGGCCACGTGACCACGGCGCCGCCAAACAGCTCAAGGGATGCCACGCCGAAGGCTCGGAGAGCTGGCGCATAGTGTAGCTCTCGCTACAAAAGGGAGTATCCTCTAGAGCACTCCCGTTTATAAAAGGGAGTGCGCTAGAGGATACCTGATTCCCTTTTTACTTCTTTCTGTTTTGTAGCGATAGCTATATTACGCTAGCATTTCGAGCCTTCGGCGTGGCCACCTCGTGGCTGGTCACGAGGTTGGTCACGTGGTGCGGAGCAGCTGCCGCAAAACCGAGTGAGGGGGAGTGGAGAGGGGGAGAGGGGAGATAGAGTGAATCCACGTCCAGGGACGAAGATGAAGAAGGAACGCCCAGCTAAACGGAGCGGCGAAAGACAGACTGCAATTCGAGTGAGCGAGTTCCACTCGGCCAGCTGTAGCTATCGTGCGGCTCCAGGTTTAACCAGACCTAAACCACAGCCGTTTTTTTTAGTGTAGGACCTTCCCCTCAGTCTTTGCGGAAAAAATGAACGAACTGGCGTTTTTTTTCTTTTTTGTGGCACTTGTGGCAACGAAGGCAAAAAGTTCTATAATTTCTTCGGCCTTAAATGTCAACATTAATAGAAGCCGGTGACGAACCGGCATTCCTTGTTGTGGTCTTATTGTGGAGAATCAGCTGAGCATGTTTCTTAGAAATATGCGTTAATACCTCGGTGGCTTGATGGTGAAGTCTTCATACGGCCAGGCATTCTTATGGTTTGCCTGAAGATCTGAACAGACATTTTAGCTGAACGCGCAGGGTTTCTAATGAAATCGTCTATATCTTGATCTTACTTTGCTTCTGATTACTTAGAGCGCTCGCTTCCCAGTACTGATGCATGAATGCTAAAAACGAGAGAGAGAGAGAGAGAGAGAGAAAGACAGACAGACAGACAGACAGACAGACAGACAGACAGACAGACAGACAGACAGACAGACAGACAGACAGAAAAGGCCATTGTCGAACTGAGACAAGCATATTCAGAAGAGAAGCTAGACATGAGGGACTATGCCAGAAACACCAAGAATAACTCATCATGTTGTTGAAAACTTCTCCTGTCAGCCTACCATATTGTAAGAAAGGTCATATATACCCAGAAGGTCTGTGCTGTGGGGCGTTAGCGCCTCAAAGTGACTACATGGTTTTCTTCTTCGACGGCATATAGGGCTTCTACAACAGAAACTTTTGCTCGTACGTCTCGACAGAAAGCCCGAGTAAAATTCAGACCACAGGTAGACAGATTTTGCTGCGAAGCTGAACGTGAGGGTTGCAAGCAGGTTCATTTCCTTCTTGGTATAAGTCACTGCTCCAAGAGAACAAAGCCCATCGTGCAGCGCGGTCCTCCCCCACATAATCCCTGTCCGACAACTGCTGAGCCTTGGCTTATATACAGCCGTATAACCGGGCAAATATAGAGATTCAGAATTGCCCTTCGGTGCGCTTCAAAGAGTTCTCGTGCGCGCGTCGGCAACCCAGGCCCCGAATCTAGGGTGGGAACGGGGGGCCCAGACAAAGCAGCGCTGCGCTTGTCTCTTCCTTTCATCGGCGCTCGTGCGAGGCCTCTCCGTCTCCCCCACTCCCCCTCTCTGGAGATCTTCACGCATCACCTGTGCCCCGGCGCCGTGGTCGGCTAAGCCGAGAACGAGAAACGCGAAGCGCCTTTCGTTTCCACCTGGTTACTCGCCCTGGGAACCGAAAGAGCTCGGCGACTATTCATAGCCTCGTCAGTCGAGTCGCAACGTCTGCATCACGCGAGATGCAGCCGCGGTCTTACTGTACGCGCCCGATGCACTCTCGCCTTGAAGAGCGACCTCAAACCGAGCATCAACACGAAGGGTCACGACACTGGGCACCCCGCAGAGTTCGGCGGCTTTCACACAAAGTCCTTCCCAACTTGACATCACATTTACTTTAGAAGCTTTTTCCTTCTTTGTGCCGTAACAGTTTTAGTTTAGGTCCGCAGGCGCACTCGTCTTCAAAGCTCGGAGCTATTAATGAACTATATATATATATATATATATATATATATATATATATATATATATATATATATATATATATATATATATATATATATATATATATATAAATATATATATATATTGCATTCGCTTGCAGAGGGCCGTAACCGCGAGCCAACTGATCGCGACAGTAGAAATATTTCTTAACAGCTGAAGAAAGCTGCGCCCCACCGGCCATAACTGTACAATTGGTACATTAATAGCAAGGGGCGGCCTATGAGGCTACGTAAAATATTTAACCGCAGCTAGCAGTAACCCGTGCACGTGCCCTTTGTGCGTGGCAATTCTTCCTTCTACAGTAGCCGCATAGCGTCCGCGCGTGCTTCAGGATTAAGAACAGTCAAGAAAGCCGCCTCTCGTGTTGCTACGCGTATGCCACCAGCGACTGACTCGGCCAAGAAGGGCAAAGCAGAAAGGAAGAGCTCAAAGCGAAGTCTGCGCAGACACCTGGCACCCTCAGGAGTTCCGCGCCGTTCGCGTAGCGTCATTTCGCATCCACTTTTCCGCCAGTTCAATTCTTCGCCTTTTCTCATCTCACTCCAGGTGTACAACCCAGAGGTCCGTACACATCTTTATCCACCCAGCACCGGCACCCGGACACCAACGACAACTGCCAGCCTTTTCCTCGCGTTGCGAGTTGCAATTCGTGACAGCTTCGATGCAGTCATTCCATCGCCACTCCTGCCAGGTGGGTCTGCGCGGTGCCTTTCTGATGCCAGACGCAGCCAGCTCGAAGAAAGAAGCCCCTAGGAGGGGGGAGTGGCCGGCCCAGCCTCATCCATTCGTGACTGGTGCTCACTGTCCGCAAATACGTGTAGGTAATAGTCGCGTAGGCACGCGCGCAAAGCACAGAGTTTGTAACAAACACACACTGCGTGAGTAGTCGAGAAATAAGAGAAAAATGGGTGGCTTCTCCTCCTTCTCCGCGCGGCAGATAAGAGTGGTTGGTCTCCCAGCGCGATGTAGGGCGCGCTGATCCCGGAGGCACGCGACTAGGTGTCGCTGTTCCTTTCTCCGTTGTGCCGCCGCTGTGTGGCACGTGGCACCGATTCGCCGCGCTGTCAGGTCCAGCCGAGCCAAAGACCGAACAGCTTATATAGCGTCACCGCCGCCGCGCCGTGTCCCGAAAATTGCCTCGTTCGTCGCACGACGGACGACGCCGCGACTCCAGGTCGTTCCGAAGAAAAACGCCGTATTAAACTCGATGGGAACGACGGACCGTGCTCCTCGCTTTCGCCCCGGCTTTTTCCCGTCTGCACGCGTAGCAGGGCGGCGAGCAGCGCCCCCTGGCTCCGAAGAGCTGGGAGACGTCAACTGTGAAGAAGAAGCGGGTCCAGCTTCGCTGTCTTTCTTTCATTCTTTCTCCGCTTTCTTTCGTTCTTTCTAAACTGAGTCGCTTTCGGTTGCGTCAAAGCGAAACGGCGTTCTTTTTGTCCACGCCTGAAGCGCATCAAAGCCGAGTCTGATGGCGATGCCGGTCGCGGGCGGCGTGGCGTTGCTCCCAGTCTCGCCTCTTTTGCTGCTTTTGTTTGCTTTCTTTTTTTGTCGCTGAAAGGCGTAACGGCGAATCGGTGCTTACGTCGCAGTTTGTAGGAGCGGTGGATGCCAGAGTCTCTTCGCGTTTCGTTTTTTTTTCTTTTTGGTTATTTTTGAACTGCGAGAGTCACGCTATTACGGCAACAGCGTTTTGGATCCGCAAAAAGAACGCTTTAGCCATTCCGGCGCGTACAGCGCGCGTGCGCGCAGTTGACTCGTGGCAGTAACGGTTAATACTGTTTACCGGACCGCTCTTGAAAAGGCTTGACGAGTCACGATTCCCGAACGCCGGAATACAGTTTTTTGGTTAGTTAAAAAAATAAAATAGTGTATGCATAATCTGGCTTCTTGTCGAGCTCTATACTTCCATATCATGTGAACGCTGGCGCTCTGAAACGCGACATAACAGACGCGATACCCTTGGTCCCAATTTTTTGCCGCACATGCTACAGATAGCGCAGTAAGGTCAACGGCCGTACAGTCAAACCGCCTGTCACGTAAACGAAAAGTTCCTTATGCGTACAAAGCGGTTTCTTACAAACGTTTCTAATGTTGTTGGTGAAAGGAAATGGCGCAGTATCTGTCTCATATATCGTTGGACACCTGAACTGCGCCGTAAGGGAAGGGATAAAGGAGGGAGTGAGAGAAGAAAGGAAGAAATAGGTGCCGTAGTGGAGGGCTCCGGAATAATTTCGACCACCTGGGGATCTTTAACGTGCACTGACATCGCACAGCACACGGGCGCCATAGCGTTTTTCCTCCATAAAAACGCCGCCGCCGCAGTCGGGCTCGAACCCGGGAACTCCGGATCAGTAGTCGAGCACCCTAACCACTGAGCCACCGCGGCGGGTTCCCCCTCGTGTCCGTGTTCGTCTTTGCGCTGTGAATGTAAGCATGAAATACCAACTCGCCCAGCAACTGATTTTAATCATGCTCCTCGCATGTCACATGCAGTGTACAACCTCGAAATGCTGGCTCAGATATATACATATATTTTCTTGTGTACAAATGAAAACGCGAAATATGGTTAATTCCTTCCGATTGGCATCACCGGCAAGAGTATAGCTACTCTTGAAGTCAGTTCTCTTGTAATTTAGGGGTTGGGTATGTACTATCGGCAAGAAATGATACCTGAACAAGGGAGTTGAGCCCTGACCACCAAAATGAGGATATCTTAGCCAGGGGAATCTATAATATATCAGATTATTTTAGCTGCAATGGCGTGAAGACTTTTCTTCGGAAGAGTTAATCAACCTCACTTGTATTTCCTGTCCAGGAGCTTATATGTTGGTGTCCTTGTTTTGCCGCCTCAGTTTTTTTGTTAGCGTTTCATTCGTTGCTGATAGCCCATAGAGCTGCGATCACTCGGGATGTGTACGCCTCAGATGAAAGCGAATTTAGAGTACACTTCCCTTGGAAAAAAATTCTGCCTCACCTGCCGAAATACTACTTTTGTTAACCTTTAGCATACCCCTCCCCCCCTCCCCGCAAAAAAAAGAGAAAAAAACAACCTTTGCACCACACTGTGTATGATCCTCAGTACAGCAACCACCGAGGTGCCAAGTGGCTCATCATCAGAACAGATCGCTTTCCGGAACGGGAAAGGGATGGATATCGAGGGTAGGCTTCGCTTCTTCTTTCTGTGCCACTGAACTGAGTGAGGAGTGGGGATAACGACAGCTAAAAGGCCCCCATTTCTGGAAACTCTCATCACACACGGATGGCGTTTAACGGTGTCATGAATGGTGACGTTTCTTCTTTTTTTTACATCAAGCGTCGTTACGGCTCAGCGATGGCCGTAGACGTCGCAAAGCTATAGTCCCGCCTCTATCCAGCAACCACTTCAACCTCAGCACACTATTCGCGGCACATCAAAACACGGCCAGTGCTACCTGCACATACTCGGGCTGCCCAACTCGCCGCGCCCACAAACGCAAAAAGTTTTACGCTGCGTGGCCCACTGTCACGATTTACTTTCCCGCTCCAACGCAAAGCAGACCGGCGACAGACACCCATCTGGACACGGTATGCACAGACGCAGCGTCCAGGATTACTCCTTCTTAAAGGACGTGCACACAGCGCGGGCGAGCCAACAATACCGGCAGGCGCTGTCATCACGGTCAGGGCCAGGACCACAACACTCCTTCCTCAATCCTGTCAGGGGCATCGCGCCCCGCTGTGCGTGAGTGTCGCACGCAGTGTCACCGCTTCTTGTATGTACCCAGCCTGCCTCCAGATGTCTCTAAGCCTAACGGGCTTCTCGTTATACCGACAGCTCTTCCTCGAACAAAGCCTGGTCCAAGTCACGCGACGCGCAGGCGCGCTGTAGTCCATGGAGCGTTCGTCTGCACTTGCGTTCGTGCTTTCGCGGTACGTATCGAGACCGGAGGAAAAAAACGCTACGCTCAAGGCTCCCGGCAACCGACAACGGCGGAGGTGGCGGTGCAGACAAAACATTTTGCGGGGGAAGGGCTCGTTGCGCGTGCGCGCTCTAGCGCTGCTGGACAGACTTCCGTGACAACTATATTGTGCTTCCACATCCGATGCACGCACACGAACGCACGCTCGCCATATATGCATGCAGGGCGCGGTGAACAAAGACGCCGCGTTGAGGAAGTGGTCGTTTTGCGTCCGCATTGCTCGCCCCTGTGCTAGACTGGCTGCCTTCCGCGCTCGCGTGCGCGAACTTGCCTTTTCCTCCTCTCCCTGAAGCGTGTTGAGCGCGTCGCACGTGCTACAGAGCAGCCGAGGAAAGACCTTATTGGCTCGACTTCGTCCCGCCCGTTCGCTAGCAAGAGCGATTTCACGCGCCGGGATTTTTTTTTTTCTAAGTGCGTGTGGTCACGCTAAAGTGAGATTTTATAAATTGATGGTGCTCGCCTCTGTTGCCAAGCTCCTTGTCAGATGGGAACCGAAAGAACGAACCGTTTTTAGCTTCCTCGAACGGTCTGCATGCCTCGGCTTTTAGACGACGGGAGGACGCTGTCTTCCGCTGTAGCCACTTTGCTTTTTGGCGATAACGAAGCGTGCGCGTACGCCTGTGGGGCGTATACTATGCATGCATCATCTGCAGTATCTCATGGGAAATAATCGCGCACTTAGTCTCGTGCGAACGGACGGCCCTTTCTATGCGCATGCCTTTCTATTGCCGGATGGAAAGGCACTTACAGGGCGTGTACTTTTGCAAAGGAAGCCCTATCTAGGCGGCGCCCAGGAAGAATGCAACCACAATCCGATGTAAACCTGGCCAAATGCATTGAGGTAAAACAGGCAGCGGCGATAGTTTCAGAAGGAAGGCTCAGTTCGTCGCTTCCTCCACTCAGAAAGAGAAAAAAAAAAGAGAGCAGAAAACGGAACAGTTGTATCTGTTTACAAGGTTCCTTAGCCGCAGGAAACACAAGGGCCATAAACGCCCATCGCGGAACTTTCCCCAATGGAATGGCGAGGAGTCAAGACTTGCTCCTGTGTAGCCAGACACGGAGTGATTTTCGGGAGCTTGACGCAACCCTCTCCAAATTACCGATGCCTCATCGAGTCCTATACGTCTCCTAACTGCTGCCGTAACTGTTGCGTGTATATTATCACGCGCTGATGGATGTTTGTAGAGAGCTTGAAGAATAAAGCGGCCGCGAGCGTTTCAGGCATCTCATCATTGAAAGACTCGCCGAAAGTGAACGCGTTTCACAGATAATAAACGACTACTTGCCGCAGTTAAAAGAGAAAAATTCTGCTCGGACCAGTAACCGGTGTTATACAAAGAGGAGGTAAAGGTGCGCTTTAAACAGCGAGAGCGCAGTTTATCATTGCGTGACAGTGCGGGAGGAGATGCATCGAATGACCGCTCTAGATCTTTCCAACCTGGGCGTCACCATATTGTGCGCTGGACTGCTGTGAGCACCTACCTAGCGCCAGCACTTATAAAAGGGGTCTATAGACAGTCTATGGACCTTTTATGGACTCTTGCCCTCCTGCAAACTGTCTGTAGACGTCTACTAAAAGTGTACGGCCATAAATATTTAGATTGTCTATATACTGACTATAGGAATTACATTGCTTATAGACCTCTCTAGAATTTGTCTGTAGATAGTCTATAGCCTTTACAGAAAAAAAGTCTATGGACATTCTATTATAGACTGTTCGAAGAAATATGTGTAACGGAGGTGCTCACAGCAGTCCGGCCAGCAACATTATGGCGACTTCCAGGTTGGAAAGATCTGTTGGCACAATGGACACTGTGGCATGCCATATGCGATAGAAAAAATCCGCCTTGTCTGTTCGGGTGCCTGAGGCAGACCACAGCCGCTCCGATGTTGCATCGTTTGCTCGAAGCTATCACGCTGACACAAAGATCAGCGACCACGCTACGAGAGCATGTGGTACCGGAAACACAGGTCACCGCCACGAGTCTGTAATTCTGCTTGCTTACAAAGTCTGATAAGACTACCAAACTCCTGGAGCAAAGGCCAGGCTCAGAACCCGAGCGCTGGATCGAGGCCGCGTGCCACTATAGCTTTCTCTCCTTGCGCTTGCTTGCAATTACGTATGAACTGGAGTATCAACAAACGTTTCATTGAAGGCGTTCTCCCGAGCCAATCAGGACAGTGAGCCGGTCCATGGGCCCTAACACGCGTTGAAGTGATGCCGTGTAGGGACTTGAAAGCTATGACTGAAGCACACCATATCAATCGTATATGCGACGCGGTGAACACCTATTTGGGACCATGTGAGACTAACATTGCTGCGGACCAGAGCTTTTCCCAGAGTTGTTGGGGTTGTCCTCAAGAGGATAATGACGCTCCGTGTTGTATCCCAAACGTAATCGTCATTATTCGTCCAGCTCGATTCTTCAATTTCCTCCGCTGCTTTCCGCCAACGCAGGGTACAGTAACCGGCAAACTATGCGCCGATCTCTTCTGGCTTTTTATCATGACCTCCGCCTTCATCATTAACTCTTCATGTTAGCTCATCATCTTCGCCTTTACTCATGACCTGCGAAGCTCTTATCCTGCTTATTCGTATATCCTGCAAATGCGGTTCCTTAACTGGTGTGCTGTCCGACGATGGTACCGAGGGAATTGCTCGTCGTCTTCGTCTGCCTGCATCTTTACTCGGCACCAGACGTGCAGGCGCATAACGCGTTACCCGTCTGCGTTTTTCTCCGCGGAGCTTGTAGCTGGCAGCGGCGGACACGCGCTGAAGACCGCTCCACGTGTTCGCCGGAGCGTCCAGACAAAACTCTTCAGCACCGCGTTTACGCCAAAGAGCTCCAGGTGCACGGAGCAGAAACAAACCCGAATCCGGCTCTCTTTTCCTGAACCGGGCTCTTGTGCATTTTTTTCTCCTCACTTTGCTCCCGTCTGTCTTTTCTCTTTTTTGCTCTTTCTCGAGCGCCCAGACAGCGCACGGATTCCTCTCACATCGCCGGCGGCCAAACTCTGGCGCAATTAACGCCTGACCTCGATTTGTTTTTCCTCGGCGTGCGCGGGGGTGCGCTAGGCGGTGGCGTTGATAGATCGCGGGATCTGGAAGGGGGGGGGGGGGCTGTTTTTAGTGCCCCCCATGCCTCCTTCTAATGCGGAGGTGGTGTATTACCGCGCGCCCCTCAAGCAATTGAAAAGGCAGCGAACAAGAACGTAAACAAGAACCTTTAAAATTCGTGTGCAGACGTGTGTATCACTGTTTCTGACATTGCGTGTCTAATCCTTGATGTGCACGACCGTAGCACATACTCGCGATCCGATACAGCTTGGGATCGCGGATTCAGCGTACGCGGCAGCAGTGCTTAGATAAACACGAGAGGCTAAAGGAAACATGGGTATCAGAATTTTCATCGTCGATGCGTAGCCCCCAGATGACGAAGGAAACAACATTTCTCCACTGGTCTTCATAGCATGCTGCGGGTTGCTTCGGTACAAATAAATCGCCGAGACCTTATTTTCTTCCTGAATCCCTGCAAAAGTTCAGCACACCCGGCAGTTCTTGGGATACGTACAGCATTAAAGGGGTACGGACAGATGCTTGGTGCTTCACAGAATGTGCAAACAGTTTTTAAATGATGCGGACCGCACCTTTGCGCAGCACTCCTACACATCCTTGAGATATTACGAAGCACAAGCCATGCGCAACTGCACGACCCTTCCCGTGGCACCTGGCGTAGCCCAGTTGCATAGGCGCACTTATTCTGACAAATGCGTGCATATAAAACATACATAATGGCATGCCTAACCGCGCAAACCAATGTATAAACGGTTCTGAGCCATATTACGTAATGAATCGGGGATACCATGCGCGCCAGTGGACGTGTTTGAGGAGCCTAGGAAAGTAGAGGTAACTGTAAAGGTATTTCGGCAACAAAGCATTTAGTTACGCTGTTAATGGTGACTATGAGTTGTTTTTTTATTATGCAGGGCGCAAAAAAAAAAACTCATTAAGTAACACTCTTGTTGACTTTACAGGGTGCGCAGACGTGCTGTTGCACTGTAACTCTAGATTTTAAAACAACTTCTCTCGAAATGTGCAAGTTACCGAAGTGGCAAGGTTCGGTTTGTGCGCTTGATTTCAATAAGAGCTCGCAGCTCCGTCTGGTGTTTTCATTTAGCCAAGAAGTGAAGAGGGTGCCGATGAAGAGGGAGAGTTCAAAGAAGCTTAAAAACTTCTAAATGTGCGTTCACGTGTGTTCCCTTAGTGTGTCCGTGAGCCCTTCTGCTGGGGAACCCATACATTTATGACGGGTTCGCATTACTGAAATCACAAGAAGGTAATGCTACAGCTAAATATCATTCGCTGTTTCCGGTGAACGAACTAGACCTGGCACAACTCGTTGCTTCTCTCACGACATTTGTGGCAGAAGCTCTTCGATGAGCAAACACAGACGTACTGAAAACATAGAAGGTGACTAACTCCGGAAGCTTCACAGAGCCACGGTGATATACATGATTTGAAGTTGTACTAAGCAGACTGGCTCACAGCGTAAGGACATGTAGGATGGAGTATCGATAGAGTAGGCGCATCGCAATTGCGCGTACGCACCAACTTTTTTAATCTATGCTGATCGCGGACGGAAAACGTACTACACACACCGTTACATCGTCGTCGACTCGAAAACACAGCTTGGGAGAGATTGAAACGCGCGCTGTATTGTTTTTTCTGCTTGTTTTTGCACCACTTTCTACGAAAACTGTGACCGAGGTCGCTAGTGTAGGGGTCGATCTACGCTATTTTTATGCGGAATTATCTGTTCTGTCATTTGTATTGCATGACATGACGGAAGAATTAAGACTGACGAGGACCGCTTGCGTTTCTCAGTTTGGATGGAGGGATCAACTCATCCTCGTTTTTATCATACATTACGGATGTAAGGTTGCCTAGAGTGACGTGTACGATGCGAAGCACACTCTGTGGTAGATAACGGCACCTGGCTAAAGCTTGGTATTGTTTTGAAAACTCTGAATTCCTAGAAGTTAGTGGGAATTCATTATACCAACAGCACTGGAATGCACTAAGCGAGGCGCTAAATCAACCCTACAAATTTGAAATATTCCCATCTCTGTACCACAATCATTGTTCAAAATTGTCGATGGGCACTTGATGGTTATACGCTCACTCAATGCTTCAACACACGAGGCTGTCCTTCGAAAAACTCTCAGCAACGACAGCGTCCCCTGCTCGGCTGACGATCTATGATCACCTATTGTGGAATTGTAAAGAGGAGCCGCCCCCGAAATCTCTAATACAGGTTCCTACTCTCGAGCAGTGGGAGGCCGTGTTGGTCAGCTCAGACTTGGGAGTTCAAACCCGGGTCATTGAATGGGCTACCCAGGTCGCTGTCAGCCGTGGACTGATAGCCACCTATAGCACGGATCGTCTGCATTCTGCCTTATCTGACGAATTAAATGTTTTCCAATCCAACACACGAGGCTAAACATGCCATGCACTGGATGAAACAGCCGTCTATATGATTGTTTTTTATTTTTATTTTTCTCCGAAGTTCGAGTGCTACTATATATAGAAAGAGCAGAGTTTCCAGGCGATACCTCCTCGAACCTTATCGCCCCTAAATTTACTCCTGCGCTACGCGTGGGAGACAGAGACAAAGGATTCCCGTGCTACTTTTTCGTTTACATTCAATCCCGTACACTGGTCCTCCGGCGATATATAGAGGGTGGGAGAAAGACTTTCCTGCCGATTGTTTCCCCTCCAGAAACGCGTTTATCTTTTAATTTCATCTATTTCTTTCCGACACGTTTCCGCGCCAATCGCTCGGCTCCTTACGCAAATGACGCGACGCTTAAACACTACTAATTCCCTGCGGCTCTTTTGTTTTCCGTCCTCGGCTCTCGGGCAAGTTCATTATGGAAAGCAGAACGTATAGAAGAAGCGCAAATAAAATAAACAAGAAATAGGCGAACAGCTATAAACACTCGGCGCACAGACAGACAGACAGCGAGTCGCCGTCGTGCCGCCGCTATCGGCTCGGTATCCGGCTCTCACGCGCCGTGACCTCTATCCGGCTCTCAGCCGCGCCGTCGTCGCGGGAGCAGTGTGCCAAGGGCAAGGCTGCAAGCCGCCGCATTGCCACCGAGGAAGGCGGCACGTCAATCGCCTGGGTCACGGCTTCTCCGCCGGTCACGGTTCGAGCCGCTGTGGTTGGCGAGCCACCGCCTTCTTCGGCTCTTTTTTTCTTTTTTACGCGCATTTTTGTTTCCTCTCTCTCCTCGTCAATCGAGAGTTGTGCTCGAAGCGGGGCCGACCTTGTGTGCGCGCGAAATGAGCGCCTGTCACGTTCGGTTAGAGTCGGCATGCGACGGCCGAGGAGCCAGTGACCCGTCCGGCGATGGACTGAAAGCGGTCTTTTCTGGTTGAGAGGTGGTCAGAGCTGCGCGCAGTCGCACCGAGAGACCTAAATGCTTTGCTTGTGCTCAGAGTGGGAGGGGCGCTTCAAGTCGCTTCTCTTTTGCTGTCGCTCACGCAATGAAATAACAGGTATGCAAGTGGACGGCTGAAATACGGGCCGCGCGCTTAGGTCGGGATTGCGTCCGCAGCGATGCATTGTCCCCCTCTGAAACAAAGGCTTTCGCCGGGCTGTTGAATTCTGAGGGAGGGAACAACGACGCTCACCTCTCAGTCGCATCTAAATGGGCATTCTTATGTGCCGTTATGCAATGGCTGAGCTCATATTTGCGAATAACGCTGGGCGTCCTTCTGTCCGCCCCTCATTGTCCGCGACGGGGCGCACGGTGACATGAACTTGATTAGCGCCAACACGCTGCTTCCTCTCCAAAGTGCACTCTTGAATATCACCCACTCTCGCTATTCGTTCAGAACCGGACGCCTTCAAACGCTGAAAACAGTTTCCAAGACAAGCACCTTCGACCGTACACGAAGCTCCAATATTAAAGGGAACAGTCACTTTCCGCACAAGAACGAATTCGGTCGTTACTTTTGTACAGCAGTTTAAACTCTCTAATAAGCATTATCCACTCAGAGGAAAGCCATTTCGAACAAAGGTAAAAGTGTGCTTTCCACTCATACTTATGGAGAAATCATTGGTTGAATACGGCTAATATGTTCTCTTTTATATAGGAGCTCTCAGTACATTCAGGCCGCTATGTACAGTGTATATAATCACGAATACAAATACATAAGCACTCAATCTTCGGCCGCAGTGCCCACCGACATTGTACTCCCGGCCGGATTATCCTCACCTGATGCATCCTGTCAAGCGATCGCGCACACTTTTCCACGGGGGGGCTAGGGCAGGGCCAAGCGGCGCGTAGCAGTCCCGCGGTCTCGGCACAGTGTGACGAAGAAGAAGCAGGGACCTCAGCAGCGGCTCAGGCACACAGTGATGTAGCGGCGCCTCCTTGGCGGGCGGAGGAGTGCGAATAGTTGTGACGGCCGGCTGGAGCAAAACCGAGCAGCGAGAGACAGCTAGCGCACGCGTCTCCGTCCGACCCGGTCCTCAGTCTCCCCTGGGAGGCCCCGCTGCGGCCGGTGAAAAAGGCTCTCCTCCTCCGACGGCGTCGGTGGTGACAGGGGCTGCTCAGAGGCCGGCCGACACGACGCCGCAGCTGCGAGGTTTCTGGGCCTGACCCAGTGCGGCGCGCGTTTCCTCCGGCGGCCGATCCTCCGGTGGTGCCTCTCATTGGGTCCACATTTGGGTCACCGTGTTTGGGGGTCCGCCGCCGCCGCCAAGGCATCCCTCCCTCCTCACTCTCAACCCCCCTTACTACTCTTCGGCGTACTGAGAGCTTCCCGACGCCGCAGGAGAGGGGCAGGACGACGACGAATTCTGCACTCCAGCAGAAGGACTACCCCCCCCCCCCCCCTCACAAATATTCTCCCCGCTTGTGTGTAGCTGCAGACAGCGACCGCCACCACCATTAGACGTCGCTTCACGCAATCGGCGTTTCTCTGGCCTCCCGTGTGCGCCTATGCAACGCCGGGATGCACGCGGTCTGCTCAGACGCCGTAATGCGACACGTCCTGTCCGCATCTCCGGGTACTCCCCCCTCGTCTCCGCACCCCCAATTTCCCAGCGGCTCCTGCTCAGTGTGCATGCATGCTCGGAACGACCGTGGATGGGCTCCTTCCGGACACGGGGCCATCGCCGGTCCTATAGCTGGCGGCGGGTCGTTCCGCTAACTGCCAAGAGAAGGGCTGGTTAAAATGTCATTCGAACCCTCACGTGGCTTCCGTATGTAGGGTCCTGGTACCCTCGCGCGTCGTACCGGAACTGGACATTGCGGCACATTGCAGAGCGACTACGGTTCACTGACCAAAAGCTATCGGAGGCATACAAAAAGGATTTGCACTTTGTGGATGAGCACGACTGCTTTGATGCTTTCGAGGACAACTCAGGACTATCGTGTGCAAGCACAGCTTCATAAAGTAATAATGCATTGCCGCATCAACATCTAGAGAAAGCATACTTTCCTGCGCTAGCTTTCACTTTATCGTAGTGTTTGCAGCCTCTTGGCTACAAGCGCTTCTTGCGGAACTCCGTAGACAGATGGAGTAAAACTAACTCCCACGAGCAGCAGCAATGCTGCCGACCCTCGTAACTTGTAGAAACGCCTCACTATAGGTTCGTGTTCCGCGAAATATTCCTTATAATCGAACTGAAAGAGCACGGAGAAAAATGGAATAGACGTTATTTAAAGCATCATTGTGGAAAGAGGAACCAGCGCAGAGGACGGGGACACAGAACGTCCTTTGCGCTGGTTTTCTTTCTACAATCATGTACCGACTCGCCCAGCTCTCCACTCTACTTAATGCAGCAAATTAAGCGCCCAGAAGATTTACTGCCTCGCGGACAAGGACCTGCTGGTATTCGAGGTGGTCCGCCCTTAGCCGAGCCACCCAGCTGTGTGGTGAAAGGTAGGAAAAATAAGGGGACTCAGTGGCCACTGTACACTGGCAAAGACAGTGCTCGAGATTGGCGTAAGGACACTGGCGGATGGGGCAAGAGGGATCGAAGTGGAAACGATACCAAAAGAGAAGGGCAGGGGTAATATGAGCACTGAGCTGGATCTTCCCGAAAAGATGGGCCAGCTCAACGTGAGGGGGAGGAATGGTACTATGGAAGCTTTGCAGGTTCCTATAGAAGGATGTGACGTCTCGCCGGTAGCTAATGGCGTCCTCCTTGGTTAATGAGTAGGCCCAGGAAGTCGCAAGCGCTTGGTGAAAAGTATACACAGCAATTCTGAACAAAAACATTTTTGAACGGGAAAGAGTTTATGAACGCAATTTTTTTATATATATTGTAAGATTTCACTATAACAATCAATATAGCCACCAATCTTCCGTCGGCATGCTTGAATTTTTTTTGCTATTAATGATTTTGATGTCGTCAAGCGTTCCACATTTATTTTCTATGGCAGTCTTAACTGCTCGATGCGAGCGATGGGAAAACTTTAAAAGAAAGATTTTGCTACACGCCCGAAGAATGGTCCATGACCTTCAGTATATCCATAACAGTACCTTACAATTTTCTAATATTCAAAATTTTTGCCCGAGAATGTTGGACATGGACAAGCTAACAGATGCATTTCTTTAAGTGCGTCCTGCTTCATTCGCTGTTGGTATTTATAAATCAGCTCTGATCGCGGTTATGATGTTAAGGGGAATGGTGTCAAGGGTTCGCGGAATTAGCCTTACATAGGTGATGTCGGTGATTTCTCCTCCTTTACTCATTACAATCATCACTGAACCGGCTGTGCTCGAGCTATCACAATCAATGTCATAAGTAAGTGATTCCGCACAACTGACGATCGCTGTTTTTTATCCAAGACAGAAAGATTGCCTTCCTGTACTGTGAACACCTGACAAACAGCCTGCCCCAGTTGATAATCGCAGCATCTCAATGCAATTAACGCACGCTTGCAATCATCGAGAAGTGGCGCGATAGATTTGTGGTCCGACTCAAGACGACATAAGGTACCTCCTTGTACTCGCTCAAGGAAAACATATACAAAGCCTAAAAAACCAAAACCTGGAACGCAAACCGGGTTTTGAATCTAGGGATGTCGACATTGGTGCCAGGCATTTGTGCACCAAACTTGCGCCTATATGAGCTAGCAGGAAAAAGCAGTATAAGGACAATCATTGGCAGACAGTCGACGACCGCGATTAGCGTAAGCACCATCTGAGCCAATGTTTCTGGGGTTTCGCCGTCATTCTCCAGTGCATTTTCTTTTTATAGTCTCACACTGTCAGTCAGCTCACCTCTTTGACGTGGTTTTGTATTTTTTGAAGGTGGGACAGCTTTTACGATTTTGAGGCATTTATTTACGACCATCGGCAGAAAGTTGTTGAGTGCCCTTTAGTGCCCCGGCGTATCACTTAGAACTAAAACTGTAAAGATGTGAATATTTTTGAATATGCTTTCTGAACCAATCGATTCCTCTCAGTATTGTGTAAATGGCGCTTTCCAATATATTTGTCAAAACAAGACCAAATTTTCAGCCTCCAGAGATTCAGGAGGCCCGCTGAAAGATAGCACATTGTGAAAAGCGAACACTAACAAAAAAAAAACAGCCTAAAATTTCTTATGTTACATTCGTAGGCGATAAACCAGTTTTGATTTTGCTACTGATCTGTTTATGCGCCTGAGTATATTTGTGCGCAACTTAACGGTTCTTAGACGTTCAGAAATTATAGCAAATCTATCTTTTTAATTGTGCAGTAATGACATTTTGCTTAGTAGATGTATGCCACTTTTTTTTTTACATTTCTGCCATATAGGGACCGCCAGTGACGAAATACTGAATGTTCACAAGTTTTATGCGTCGTTTTCTATGCGCACACACACGCACGCGCGCGCAAGGCCACGCACGGGCACTATGTGAGAGTGGCCGCGCAACAGATCACTAATACGTAGCATCTCACACCATGATCATAAAGAAACCATTTTAATTAGGCCTAAAGTTGGCGAAGTTCATTGCATATTGCATATTTCTTTGTCCTTTTGGTCAGCTCCTGTTGAATATTCGGGTCTCTGAGCTGGGCAGCATTTCCTCCCACCGCTCAATCGTCCCTTCTTTTATCCTTTCTATTTTCGTGTTGTCTTGGCAGGCCCATACCATGTGGTATAGGTATGCTTCTATGACATGCAGTGTGCACATTGTGGATCATGGACACCACTTTCCCCAAAACTTTCACCCTTCCTCTTAGGAGAGCTTGCTCGCACAGCCAACAAAGCAATTCCAACGCATCCTACTGCCGCGCTCCTAATCCAGCAGGTCCATGAAGTACTCGAAGAGGAGTAGTAAGAACATAGATATAGAGTACAAGACTAATCGTTGGAAATGTTTTTTTTTAATTCATTTCTTCCTTTCATACGCGCGGACACTCGGCAGGATACCATGCACCTGACATCTAGGACCACTGCAAGCCACTGGGGCAAATTCGAACTGATTTGACTTCCAGGTGTTCGGCACCTCGGCGGAGCTGTAGGCTGAGCTCTGACCCGATCTCTGTGCCGCGGGCGCCACAAGGACACTCGGGCGGTCACCGATGCGGACAGCACTCAAAAACCGAATCCGGCTGAGGTCGTGCTTTTGGCCTCTTAGTTAAGTGGCCCATTAGGCGCCTCATTAATCATTTTCCTCGCTCGCGAACTCCTCGGTGCTGCGAGCACACTTTATAGGATGATTATAAAAACGAAGAACCGCAGTGGCGGCCTAGTGGTTTGAACATCCGCCTCGTACACAGTTCAGTTCAGTTTACTTATTTTCCTTCAGAGGTTTTTATGTGGATGCAAGCGTTCCCTTGTCTGGTGCTCGGCATTCTGGGATGAAATACTAAGGAAAAAATTTATCACAAAATCTATCAGACTAAACATGTTAGCCATGATGTATTTTTGTCCACGCTGCCCATGCGCCAATGAAATCAAAGCATCATTATCGTCATCATCAAGAACCGCAGCCCGAACACGTTGGGAGAACGTTCTTGCGGGCTAGTTGGTTCATTTTGCGAGGAAGGCTAGAATTGAGCAAAAGGACGAGGACAGGAGGTAAAGAAACGAATGTGACACCACGGGCTCAGACTGCCAACTGTTTATTCAAGGAAGCGAAAGCACAGGCTATTTAAGGCGGGAACCCAGGCGCTCGACTACCTTTGTCGCTCGCACATGTACAGATAAACACAGTGGAGAGAAATCTACGATAAACTGGCGACAAACTTGAGGCCAGGTGAATCAGCAAGGAAATATGAAAACGCACCGCACAGCATTGCATCATCAAAACAAAGACGTAAAGATGGCAAATTGTCTCTTAACAAATAACTGCAGTAAAGGCGAAAAGTGACGGAATAGAAACGCTCTATGGCAACCTAAATTGTAAAATGACAAAACTGCAGTTAACAAGACTTATGGCGGAAGTAAGGCGATAAAACGCGAGATGACTACGTGGACGACGGAATGTAACACAACAATCAACCAGAGTAAAGATGAAGGTGAGGCAGTAAAATGTGACAAGTCATGTGAAAATAAGAAGAAACAGGCATGAGGGCAGGGTAACAACAATGAGTGAGTGAACGGACATGAAAACAGGTAAAAGATTAAAACTGTGGCCTGAAACTCGTGAACGAATGAAGACAGAGATAGTGAAAGCAGCGCGTTAAAGGTTGCGAAAATTTTACAAGCAGCTTTCTAGAAAAGCGATTTCGTTCGTTAGGAGCAAAATGGGCGGTGTGCTGACGCATTTGTCGTTAGTTTTTTCGGCGTGAAGATTCAGACAAAGTTCGTCCAACTGGCCGAACACGCCGCCAGAAGCCAGGACTTTCTGGCCGTCGTTTAGGCGAGGGGCCAACAGCCCCTCAAACTGTTGGAAATAAAAGTTTTACAATCCGAACCTTTCTTTCACCCTTACCCTTGCATCCGTTACAGTGTTGGGCTAGGTACCCTCCCGAGTTATTCATTACTCAGGTACTGAAGTCCGGAACTGAAGGTATTGAAGTCCGAGTGCTGGAGAAATGTTAGGCTCTGCACTGACCGGCTTCAGATTTTACTTCAGTGTGATCTGGACGCCTACGTCACTTCCGTTCGACTCGCCGAGTGCAAGAAGCTAGCTGCGAATGCTGCCGAGTTCCTGTGGCAACGTGCGAGATTTGCTCTTTCTCAGAAACGTCGAAGCGGCCCGTCGGGTAGCACGGTCACCATCCTTGAAGACGCCGCCCTGCCTGCAGAGGTACCGCAGATCCTAGAAAAAGGCCTCAAGTTCTCATTCGAGCCCGCACCTAAGCGCTCTCACCTAGTCGACTTGGTGCGACGCGCAGGTAAGCGTGCCCCAGATAAGCAGCGAGAGCGCGTCATCAGGTATGAATTAGACTGTCTGCAAAGCACACAAGCCTCCCATTAAGAAAGGAGTGAACTGCCTCAAAGAAAATGGCCTCACTATCATGCAGGCAGGAAAGGAAGGCGGATTTGTCGTCCTGCCTATCGGTACCTTTGACAAAAAGGCCACAGAAGCTGTCAGAAAGAATTTCAAACCGACTGACTTCCTTCCGAAAAAGAAAAACAGAAACGTCGTGCTGTCAACCTGCGCAAGAGCATGCGCCTTGATTCCCTAAGCAAGGCAGTCGAGAACAATGAGGCTGGTTTCCTAGAAATCTTCCTCACTGGAATGACCCGTAAACTTGACTGTCCCTTAGGTGGCATCGTTTCAGAGAACGAGACTTGGCACCGAATTATTGGGAAGCGCCTATAATCGAACCTGTAAAAGAAAGTTGGAAAGAACCCGTTTTTATTACGCAGTTGCAGTGAAGTTGTCAAGCTCATGGAAGTTGGCTTTCCGACGGCCACTACAGGATTTTCCATCGACATCGAAGATCTGTTCTACTCGATATTGCAAGGCGGATTAAGCAATTAGGCAGAATATGCAAGGGAACGGTGAAGTTGACATTCAGAATATGGCAGGTGTGAGCACAGGACATTTTCTTGAACTGTTTTAAACTTTTATCTGAACTCCACTGCCTACGAATTCAATGGCAAGATTTTTGTACAGAACGCTGGGATTTGTATCGGGTCATCTGTGGCAACTGTCCTCTGCGATGTTTGTCAGCATTCGATCAGCGCGTCGCACAACGAATTTTCGGTCAGCATGTTTTGCGCATTTTTCTCTATGTTGACGATTACCTATATTTATACTTCACTTGACTCCAGAGGATAATCTTGACGACGCCGTCAATATCACAGTTGAAACAATTGCATCAGTTTCTGGAGGCCTCACCTTCACCCACGAGTTGGCCAGTGACAAGTGTCTACAGTACATGTATGGACCTAAAGCTTCAAACAACGGTCAAGCACATTTGCTGGTCGTATAACCCTAGGTCTAAGAAGACTCCGCTGCCGTTTGAAAGCGTGTATTCGAGGCTTATTAAACGCGCTAACGTAACCCTGCCCTGCCAGTCCGCCCTGCAAAAGTCTTGTGACCATAAAATGAAAACAGCCGCCGCGGTGGCTCAGTGGTTATAGCGCTCGGCTGCTGGCCCGAAAGACGCGGGTTCGATCCCGGCCGCGGCGGTCGAATTTCGATGGAGGCGAAATTCTAGAGGCCCGTGTACTGTGCGATGTCAGTGCACGTTAAAGAACCCCAGGTGGTCGAAATTTCCGGAGCCCTTCACTACGGCGTCCCTCATAGCCTGAGTTGCTTTAAGACGTTAAACCTCCATAAACCCATAAAATGGAAACACGCTTCATCCAGCAAGTCCAGCGTTTCCGTACCACTAGATAGCCTCAGCATTTAGTTACCAGTACGTGTGAAAGTTTAGTGCAAAAAGTGAATGGTTGCAAAAAGCAGGAAGACGCTATCAAGAAAGATCTCCTGCAGGTTATGCCCAATATTCATGACGTTCGCATAACGTCGAAAAAGTGGCGAGCCGTTACGCGGTCAAGATCGACTTCTTAGCACCATGTAAACTTAGCAGAGTGTGCCCATTGATGATTAAAGAAAAGAAGAGCGGGCCATGTGTAGTAAGAAGCACGTTAAGTTCACCGAGTGTATTTCGAGGGTTTTGTATAAATTTCCCCTCACCTGCGGCAGGGTCTGCATTGAAAAAACGGGTAGGTGTTTTAATGAAAAGGCACGCGAACATAGCGTGGCGGTAATGAATAACTCAGCAGGCTACCTAGCCCAACGTTGTAACGAATCCAAAGATAAGGATGAGATAAGATTCCTTGCAAACCGATCTTTGAAAAAACGACTTTTTTGTTCAGGTCGAAAGACAAGACCGAAAGGGATCTGGTGGAAGCACTTCACATCGAAAAAATTAACGACAAATGCGTCAGCACGCTGACCATTTTGTTTCTACCGAACGAAATCGCTTTTCTAGAAGGCCGCTTGTAAACTTTTCGCAACCTTTAAAGCGCTGTTTCCACCATTTCTGTCATTACTCGTTCACGAGTTTTAGGCCACAGTATTAATCTTTTACCTGTTTTTATGTCCATTCATTCGCTCATTGTTGTTACCCTTCCCTCATGCCTTTTTTTTTTCATTTTCACATGGCTTATCACGTTTTATTGCCCCACCTTCACCTTTACTCTCGTTGAATGTTGTGTTACATTCCGCCATTTACGTAGGCAACACGTGTTTTATCGCCTTACCTTCGCCTTTAGTCTTGTTATCTGTTGTTTTGCATTTTACACTTTAGGTTGCCATAGTGCGTTTCTATTACGTCACTTTTCGCCTTTACTCCAGTTATTTGTTAAGAGACAATTTGCCGCCTTTACATCTTTGTTTTGATAATGCAATGCTGTGCGGTGCATTTTCATATTTCCTTGCTGATTCACCTGGCCTCAACTATTGTTGCCAGTTATATTGTAGATTTATCTCCCTTGTGTTTATCTGTATATGTGCTAGTGACAAAGGTGGTGCACACGCCTGGGTTCTCGCCTTAAATAGCTTGTGCTTTGGCTTCCTTGAGTAAACAGTTGGCAGTCTGCGCCCCTGGTGTCTTATTCGTTTCTTTACCTCCTGTCCTCGTCCTTCTGCGCAGTTTCTAATCTTGCTCGAACAAGTTATTCATGACATTTAAGCTCAAGCTGCCCA
>JARKHS020006604.1:0-42886 GCA_030143305.2 Amblyomma americanum | reverse complement strand
AGCAGCTGTTGAGGATCAAGCAACAGCAGATCTGTTAAACGACGGAGGGAAGGTTCTGCTAGAAAAACCAGCCACTCTGTGTACGCAATGCCTTATGACCTCGACCGTACCAGAAGCTTGGAATAACGCAAATATAATCTTAATTCATAAGAAAGAAGACGCCAAGGACTTGAAAAATTACAGACCGATCAGCTTACTGTCCGTCGCCTGCAAGGTATTTACTAGGCCAATCGCTAATAGAGTCCGGACAACATTAGACTTTAATCAACCAAATGATCAGGCAGGCTTTCGTAAAGGATATCCCACAATAGATCATATTCACACTATCAA
Source organism: Amblyomma americanum (assembly GCA_030143305.2). NCBI lineage: Eukaryota > Metazoa > Arthropoda > Arachnida > Ixodida > Ixodidae > Amblyomma > Amblyomma americanum. The sequence continues at coordinate 42,556 of JARKHS020006604.1, read as the reverse complement.
TCAGATGATAGAGAAATGCGCAGAATATAACCAACCCTTGTATATAGCCTTCATTGATTATGAGAAAGGTTTGGTTTATGGTTCATGGGGGTTTAACGTCCCAAAGCGACTCAGGCTATGAGAGACGCCGTAGTGAAGGGCTCCGGAAATTTCGACCACCTGGGGTTCATTAACGTGCACTGACATCGCACAGTACACGGGCCTCTAGAATTTCGCCTCCATCGAAATTCGACCGCCGCGGCCGGGACTGAACCCGTGTCTTTCGGGCCGGCAGCCGAGCGCCATAACCACTCAGCCACCGCGGCGCCTGGCAATGAGAAAGCATTCGACTCAATTGAAACCTCAGCAGTCATACAAGCATTGCTGAATCAGGGTGTAGATGAGTCTTATGTCAAAATACTGGAAGATATATATAGGAACTGTACACCTGCCCTAGACCTCTATAAAGTCAGTAATAAAATTTCAATAAATAAGAGTGTCAGGCAAGGAGACACGATCTCGCCATTTCTATTCAACGCCTGTTTACAGGAGGTATTCCGATGTAATAGGATGGAAAGTCGGGCTAGTTGGGTTACGTACATTTAAAAAAAAACAGCGCTTGTGTTGTGCACCTCTTCGTCCGTCGTCTATGCTTCGCGCTGTATTTTTTCCTTTAAAATGAAGGTATTCCGAGGCCTGAATTGGTAACAGCTGGGGATAAGAGTAAATGGAGAATACCTAAGTAATCTGCGATTCGCTTATGACATTGCTTTGCTGAGTCACTCAGGAGGTGAACTGAAAATCATGATCAATGATTTAGACAGGAAGAGCAGAACGCTGGGTCTCATGCAGAAAACCAAGGTAATGTTCAACAGTCTAGCAAGAGAACAGCAGTTCACAATTGGCAGCAAGGACCTGGAAGTGGTAAAGGAATGTCTACTTAGGGCAGGTAGTGACCGCTGATCCGGATCATGAGAGGGAAATAACTAGAAGGATAAGAATGAAGTGGAGCGCATATGGCAGGTTCTCTCAGATCATGAATGGCAGTTTACCAATTTTCCTCAAGAGGAAAGTGTACAACAGCATAATCTTACCGGTACCCACCTACGAGGCAGAAACGTGGAGGCTAACGAAAAGGGTTCAGATTAAGTTAAGGACAACGCAGCGAGCCATCGAAAGAAAAAATGATACGTGCAACGCTAAGAGACTGGAAGCGGGCAGAGTGGTTGAGGGAACAAACGCGTGTAAATAGCATCCTAGTCGAAATCAAGAGGAATAAATGGGCTTGGGCAGGGCACCTAATGCGAAGGCAAGATAACCGCTGGTCCTTAAGTGTAACGGAGTGGATTCCGAGAGAAAGTAAGCGTAGCAGCGGGTGGCAGAAGGTTAGGTGGGCGGATGAGATTAAGAAGCTCGCAGTCAAAGGGTGAATGCAGCTGGCAAAGGACAGGGTTAATTGGAGAGACATGGGAGAGGCCTTTGCCCTGCAGTGGGTGTTGTAAGGCTGATGAAGATTATGATGATTATTAAGGAAGGATATTCGGCCTTTTTCTGGAGAAAAATACATCGTCAACCTACATCCTTACAGGGACGTGGTTCAGAAAATTACACTGAACTATTTCGGGGTTTTCAAACGTGGGTTTTGGGACCGTCTAGCGTGGACGAAGACAAAGACGGATTTTCCTCCTCATCAGCCACATAATGCTTTGGTAATAATAATTTCGACAACTTGTGGATCGAGTGTGCTCCCCTCGAGACCAGCGGTGAGAGCGAACGAGATTACCGCCCCTCGCTCATAGATTGCGCCAGAGAGGTGCATGCAGTACGCGCCATCGACCAACACCACTGCAGCTGCGAAGGTAGGGTAGCCGGGGGAGGGGGGGGGGGGGGGGTCGTGTCTGCGGCAGCGCGCGCCCACACCCGTCCAGGCGCTACCTCCTCGCAGTCGCGCCACGCTCCGCTTCGTTGGCGGGACGGTACTGTGAAATGTGCTGCACGCAATAGACTATAGGCGTCAGCCACGCCACTCGCAGCGTTGTCTTCTAGTAAACTGTCTCAGCCAGCTTTTTCTGAGGAATATTCGACACAACCGGTGCAAATGCTACATCTAGCGCTGCTGCTAAACGAGCTGCCCGAGCATAGGCCCAGGGCCGCCGCCTAGAGGACCCTGGTGTTCGCGCCGCCGAAACAGACAGAGCTGACCTCATATTGCGCATTAGGGAGACACAACCGGTGCAAATGCTACATCTAGCGCTGCTGCTAAACGAGCTGCCCGAGCATAGGCCCAGGGCCGCCGCCTAGAGGACCCTGGTGTTCGCGCCGCCGAAACAGACAGAGCTGACCTCATATTGCGCATTAGGGAGTATCATAATCTCCCTTAGAATTTCTTTGTCCCTTTCTTCTTTCACTCCCTCCCTTCATCTCTTCCCAACGGCGCTCTTGTGGTGCCCACCAAGGTGTGAGGCAGTTACTCCGCCATTTTCTTCCCTAAAACAAGAGAGATTGTGGCTCAGCTCGAGCCAGGAGATAGGCCCCGCATTTACATTTTCATGCGTCCTTCAGCCGCAACAAGAACAGCGTTGGGAGCAAAACCTTACAGCAGACTTGGGTTACATTAAACCCAAATGGAGGGGTTGCGACAAACAGAAGTTGCAGCTCATAAAATTGAGCCAAAAACTCGAATGATTGTTACCAACTGTAACGTGAATTTTTGCGATAGCTTCGGCGACACAGAGTGGTGAGTTTCCGCGACGAATTCATTTTGTCTTTATGTGGAGTGAGTGCACATTATCTCACACTTTTTTAGAAAGCAGACATTACGAAATAAAGCGAATTTTCTTCTTGGCTGGAGATGGTACCCAACATTGAGGAGGTTGCTGCGCAAGCCGCGGAGTGACGCTTAGAGCACACGCTTACACAATGTGTCTGTGCGGTTTAATTGACGAATAATCTAGAATTTTCGTGATTTCAGCGTTCTACAATTTTTTCTGCGCTCCCCGCATTTGAATCTCGACATTTACGAGATATTGTCGCACGAGGTTTTTGCAACCAGCTTTCCGAGCGCGTTCGTTGTCTATTTCCAATCGCGGGACTCTCGTGCACTCTGGCCCGCGCTGGCACGGAGCGATTTGAATACCACCCTTCCTCCCGGCTGCCTCCCTGGAAACCCTATGCGGACATTCACCTTCTCTTCCTTCTGGCATCGGCTGCAGGACAAGCTAGGTTTTCGTGGACTTCGCGCTCAGTCCGCGATGTCGCACCTATGTTGATGGAGCAGCCAGCCGTCCATGTCGCTTGGGCGGACGGAGTTCCTGCTAAGTTTCAATCTAACATATCCAACTCCCTCCTATTGTGGTTTACAGCGCTTAAACTCGTGGACAGGGGACAGAAACAGAAAACACGACGTCACAGGCCGTCTTTCTGTCTCTGTCCCCTGTCCGTGTGTTTAAGCGCTGCCAACCACAATGGATCAGCAGCAACTAGCCCAACAGCTTGTGCTATTTAACTCCCTTCTGTTTTCACGCGGCATAGCGACCCAGGTGGAGCCCCTCGACCGACCTGTGCGCTTTACTCTACATTCAGTAACAGCAAAAGAAGCAGTACCTACCGCAAAGCTTGTGCATCCAAATGACCCAATGTCTCCGTGGCGTCTGAAACTCAATGTCTTCGTACAGGCCTGATGATGATGACAGTCATGATGAAAATATTTTTAATTGAACCTAAATGGTGGTCGGTACTCCTCTTCCGGGCGTCCGTTGGATCTTGCAGCCTCTCTTGTCCTTTGGGTCAGCACGTCACAGATTTTTTGGGTCTAAGCTGGTCAGCATTTCTTCCCAGCGCAGAATCGTCGGTTCTTCTATTCATACTAAGCATCCCTGTTTGCGCCGCGACTGACTGGAATCGCGCTTTCGCTAAACTTTTTCTCTGCTGGCTGCCATTCCGTCTGCACGTTTCGGAATATCTACGTTCGGTTCGCGCTCAAATTGGTCTTAAATTTCCCCTAATGTTCGGCTGAAGGCTCGCCGTGGTTTCCGGATCATGCTCACTTTAATTGGCAGAGAACAGTAGCTAAGCTGATATGCTAAAAACGCCGTGTTCTGCACCACAGACCGCCGCCTTCCTCGCCCTCTGACGTAGAGAAAAATATTCTTCAGTCTATGGACATAGTGATCGCAGGCCTCAAGACATACGAACCACTAGTTGTTTCGATCCTGAGGGCGTCGCGCATTCTTGTGAAATAGGCTGGGATCTGGCATCACGCACCTATAATGTCCTATCCTTAATTAATGTCTTATAATGTGCTATCCTCAAAGGGTTAATTGGAGAGACATGGGAGAGGCATTTGCCCTGCAGTGGGTGTAGTCAGGCTGATGATGACGATGATGATCTTTAATGTACTTGCCCCTCACCCTATCCCTCTCATCTTTTATATCCCGTATTTCATTTCCCCCCGTGAAGGGTAGCTAACGAAAACAACCTTCTGGTTACCATTGCTGCTCTCCTCTTCACTCGTTGCATGAACTATTGGTGGACTGCAGTTGCAATGCGACGCTGATCCTTCTGCTTGCATATCTTGCGCATCCTCATCCCGCCTTGGAAGCGTTTCAACGAGCCTCAACACCGTGCCAGCACTCGCTTCTCGAACAACGCGACACTGTCCACCCTAGACATCGTGAAACCCGTGACCCGTCACCATAGTGAAAGCATGATTTCAGCGATCGTTATATACTCAGGTTCAATGTGATGGTGATCGCTTGGTGACTCCGGCGCAGGGCATACTCGACGCTTGGTGCTGTGTCAAAGACACGTTCTATCTCACTCTTGAGCTTATCGTACTCGAGTAAAGTGCTCTACTGCATTAGTTCCTTACCATAAGGCCAAAAAAAATGGGTAAAGCTCGCGCATTCGGTGAACCGTTTAGGAAAAGTGAACGTGAAGCTATACAAAGAGTTCGACTGCTGTAGAGGCCGGCAAGGGTCGATTCGGTGGACAAAGCAGACATCTGAAACGTGCATTCTTTCGTCGTTTCTGCTCTCGTGATATCGCGATAACGTTCCAGGACACCGTTCAAGTGAACAGAGTTTCGGCGATAGCCAATTAATCTCTGCTGCCGTCTCTTCTATCGGTATGAACAGGTGACGTAGCACTTGCATGCGCCAGCCTGAAAAAAGCCATGCAGTCGAGTGCGATAGGGCGAGAGCCTAAAACCTAGGTGGAACAGTGCGCTCCGCAGCCTGAAAAATAAAAAACAAAGATGCCGCTATGGCCACAGTTGGACACGCGCGAACTAAGATTGAAGATAAGGCCGCCTGCTTGTTCCCGGCACGGCGGGCGGCAACTGGCGGGACTTACCCTAAGCCTAACGGGCAGTAGCGAGGCGGTGGTAACATGGTGTCGCCGTTTTAGTGGTGCTCGGGTGATTTTTCAGTTATTCTTGACGTCGTTCGAAATTGACCTTCCCTCAGTGAACTCGTGAACCCTTCCCGCTTCCCTCGTCAAGCTGTGACGCCACCCGAAATCCTGTATTCCGCAGGAGAGACTTTCAACGGGCACAGCTATTACCGGCGCCTGACAACATCGTGTTCGTGCCAGCTGTTCGCCTGCCCATCGCTAAACACGGCGGACCATCTCTTCGATCGTGAAAGAAAGAACTCTTGCCAAAGTGCCACTGCTGCCAGCCTGTCATCGAAGTGCGGTGTTTTCGGTGTCTCCTCTTCAAAGGGTGAACTCGGCTTGCGTGGACGGAGCCTTCCCAAAGCGTCACCTGAGACAGCAAGCAAGGTATGTGCAATTTACAATCACTCCGTTCTGCAACTGGCACTGCTGAGATCGTTAAGTTTGCAATACCCGAGCTTTTGTTAGCGGGAAAAGCACGTTGAACGCACATACGTTGAGGCATATGTGCAAGCGATGATAGGCAACATGCCGTCATGTGTAGCTGAGGGATGATCGCGAACCTGTTGCCGATGTAGAAGTGAAAGGCACACCCTGACGCGATCGTCTGTTCTAGAAAGCGGAGAGGAAAGTAAGCACCGAAGCTGTCGTTTAGCGACAGGTTAAGGAATTAGAAGCACTGTTCTTTCCGGTACGGCAAGAAAGCAACCTTTGTGCCAATTGGTTCAAGCATCTCCCTTGTTTTGCAGAGAGATAAAAAGAAAGGCGGGTAGGTTAGCGGGAAGAGGTTACCGGTCTGATGCCATCCGCTGGAGGAAATGAATGGGGGGATGTCAAGGTGTATGTGAAACGGTAGAGCGCTGTTTTCTGAAGAATGAAAGGCCGCTCTCCATCTATAGCATGCTAGGAGCCTTCAGTTTTCGGGTCAGCACAAGACACGCGATTGGCTCGCATCGGCATGCGTTCGTGTGCTCCGTCTTTCATATCGATTGCACTGGCACGCATATGTTGAACAAGAGGCCCCAAGTTTCGCCTATAGAGTTCAGTCTACTCAAGTTACACGAACACTTTTACAGGCAGCCGGCATTTAGCTGTCGGGTGCCTGCTTCGGCATGATGTGTCGTGCTACGTTCGCGCCACTGAGTACGCACCACTTTATTAAGCGTCAATTAGTACACAGAAGCTTAGAGACTTCGCAATGTTGTCACAAGCCCTTGGCGTGAAATTCCCAACTGCCAGCGCTGGCTTACATGACCGCATCGCGTGGCGTACAAATCGGCGTCAACTCGTCGCATCGAAAAGCGTTGTTTCGTTCTTTTTGTTGTTGATCACTTTTTATCGGCTACTTTCGATGGGCCACATTCATGCAAGCCGTCGTAGACGCGACGCGCTGCGAACTTCCAATGCTATCCGGATTCATTCGGCTATCTAGGCGCTTCTTTTTTTCGGTTATCTTTACCCTCAGCATTCTCGTTCATCACCGCCGACGCGCGACTTTAGCATCGTCATTTCGCCGCGGCTTTCCTATGCGCTCCAGAAGTGAATTGAAAGCTGGCAAAATATGGCCGTTTTTCGCAGTTGATTTCGCGATGTTCGAAACTCTTCGCGAAGATATATGTACAGGCGCCCAAATCTTTAACTGGCGTGCGCGAGCGGCGATATTTTTGTGCGTCAGCGCCGTATGACGGGGCGAGGCTGGAAACAGTTTGAGGCTAAGCGCACGCCGACAAAGCGCGCTCAGATGGGCCCATCGTCTGCTAGGCTGTTCCTTCTTAAGGACGTCACCCCCCATTACAGCACTTGATACGAATAGGCAACGTGAGTAGGCGAACTTTTTTGGTTGCATTTTAAGTTTCAAAGATCAGCACCGTAGGAACCAAGCAAGGAAATAAAATATAAAGATAGACCGAACACGCTCAATCACGCGAAAAACCAAAGAACATGGATCGTTCGTTTGTTACTTCCTGACGAAAATGCTTTTTTCATATCTAGAAAAAAAAAAGGGGAAGTTGTCAATACAGTGCGTTCTTTATGCTTATGAGCGGAGGTGAAGCCATAGAGAAAGAAATTGTGAAGCTATAAGACCGCTGTGAAACTTCAGTGATGCTGGTGTGCACGACGTGTTCACGGCAGTTTGCAACAGTTATCAAAATGCTCCCCGTATACCTCAAGGGGAAAGACAAATAAAAATGGGATGTCATCGCGCACACAGGTCGCGCAGTAGCGGCTGAAGTCACCGTCATTCCCGACCACGGCAGACATGCGTCGTGCAGGGAGTCGTAGAGCGCCGGCACAAGGTCGCTGTCGGCCTTCAGCTCTTCCCACTGTCTGCTGGTGGCCTCCCACAACTCATCAGGAGTAGCGATATGGAGGCCCATTTTTGACATGTTGGCTTTTAAAATGCACCAAAAATTTTCAATAATGTTCATATCTGCGCCCTTGGGCGGCCAATCTAGCGTCATCACTCCAAGGTTTTCGAGGTGTGCGGTCACTGCGTGCGCCGTGTGGATGGGTGAAAGATCATGCTGTCGCAGGAAATCTCCACCTCTGTAGGGTGCATCCAGCATGTGAGGAAGCAGCTGGTGACAATGATGGCTATATATGTTGCGGAGCACAGCCGACCATCAATGCGGTGAAGAGGCCCGAGGCCATCCTTCGTGATGACCCCCACACGTTCACAGATGTTCGGCCACTTGCCTTGACACGTGCACGTAACGGGGATCATATCTTAAAAAAGCAGTATTTAATGCGAATTAAACACAGTGGGTAGCAAAATAATAATATCGTGTATAATAAAACAGGCCACGAGACGAAAGCCAAAAAGTTATTGATTTACCTTTTTGCAACTGGCCGGTATACTTTTTGTTTCTGGTCCCACTGAGGGCAGAAAGTGCTCTCATCTGTAAACGCAACGTTTCGCCAATCGTCGATGGTCCATTGGAGATGCTCTTGAGCAAAGACTAGCCTTTTTGCTCGGGCAATGTCGGAAATAAGGGGTTTCTGCGCAGCTGTCCTGTTTCTGATTCCTACTTCCCTTAGCCGTTGCCTAATTAATTGATCTGACACATTAAGGCCCAGGGCAGCATGAAATAACACCCACTGTGATGAACGGGTTGTCACTAGCGCAGGCAACAACCTGCAAGTCTTTTTCTTCGCTTGTTTTTCTGGTGAGACAGCGAGGAGCATCTCCAGTCCGTTCTTCGTCCTGGTAGGCACGTTTGATTCTGCCCACTGAAGCTGGAGCCGCTCCAGTTGCTTTAACAATTTCCTTCTGCGATGAGCCGCCTATTGAAATTCCTTTAATTCCGACTCTTCGTTTGAGGTATACGAGTTGGCATTTTGGTAGCAGTTAGAAGCTCCCGCGAGCACGGCCTGTAGAGCAGCTTCACTGAAGTTTCACAGCTGTCTTATAGAGCTTCGCCACCGCGGTGAAGCATAAAGAACGCAGTGTGTTGACAACTGCCTTTTTTTTCTAGATATGAAAAAAGCTTTTACGTCGGGAAGTAACAGACGAACGATCCATGTTCTTTGGTTTTTCGCGTGATTGAGCGTGTTCGGCCTATCTTTATATTTTTTTTCCTTGCTTGGTTCCTACGGCACTGATCTTCGAAACTTAAAATGCGAGCAAAACCATTCGCCTACTCACGCTGCCTACTCGTCTCAAGTGCAATAATGGGGGATGACGTCCTTAAGAAGGAACAGCCTAGCAGACGATGGGTCCAGCTGAGCGCGCTTGGTCGGCATGCGCTTAGCCTCAAACTATTTCCAGCCTCGCCCCGTCATACGGCGCAGACGCACGGAAAAGTCGCCGCTTGCGCACGCTAGTTGAACATTTGGGCGCCTGTACGGCGTTTGTCAAAAATACCGGGTGCTTTACTTAAAGGTGCACCGAGGCGCTTTTCGAATGTGCTAACCTTATAGGGTCCTGGATCAGACTCCTTGTTAATTACATCTGCGAAGTTATTTTTTCGATTTTGTCTAAAACACTGGCGCGATCACCAATTGAAAGCGCTGTGTTCAAAACTCCCACGTGAGCGCAGGAGAGGAGAACAGCGGGGAGGGAAACCTCGTCCATGTCGGCCAACGTGTCGTCACGTTGAGGAGCGGGGGATACTTCGAGCCACCCGAAAGAACTTTCAGCGAGCGTTGTTTCTCGGGCAGCGTACGTTGTTCCTCGTGTTGTGTGCGTTGCGTAGTACGCACAAGACGTGCCATCTGATTTTGAGCACAAGGTTCAACGCGAGGTGCTGCTCTGCGTTCTGGTGCACCAACAACTATAGCCGCCACTGTGGGATTGTGCACATTCAACTACCACTCGCTGCTTTGTCACACTAGCAGGTTCATGAGAATCGACCTACGCCATTGGCTGGAAGGGGGTCCTTTGACGGGAAAAAAGTCGCTGCGTTGTTAAGTGGTATCCGACTATAGGATATTTTGTACACAACACCTTGAGCCTCTTCTTTCGATGATGGTCTTCCGGTTGAGGCAGAAGGTCTCCGATGGTTGTAATCGGCTTGGGTATTGTTCGCACCTCTTCCTTTCCGAGAATACGACCCGAGGTTACGTTTACGCCTTTTTACGCATGGAATGCGTACGTGTCTTCCGTTGCGTATGCCGGGCATAGGCGTAGAATTGTTTCAGTTGCCTCATTTTTGGTTTTAGCTGATACGTGGAATAAACGAACTAGTCCCATAATCGCGTTTACGCCACCGCTGAAAGCTGCGATCTGCACTCGACGCAACGCCGGATCCATAGCGGCACCTTCTCCAGTCCTCATCGTGTCGTCACGACCTCTTGACCAATCACAGGCAGCGGCACGACCCACGGTGTGCCCCGCGGCACCGGTTGCATATTACTGCTTAAAAATACAGTTCGCGCTTGTTTCTGCCTAATTTGAATTCGGTATTCGAGTACGCAGCAGGAAAAACTGTAGGACGCCGCTGCAAGGCCTATTTTCGAGAAGAGCACTTAAATGTCCTTTAAGATGTTCTGCAATTTTTAAAAATGGACTATCTTAGTTAGATACTATACTGCTGACAGATAGCACTGTCAGCAGTATAGTGCATCAGAATACAGCTGACGCGCGCTAACTAGGCTGGTTAACTAGTACTAATAACTATGAAGACTGGTTAACTAATACTGCATAGTTAAATTTTTAATCGTTACTCTTAGTCTCCCTATTCATTGATAGGCATGTCGCCCTTCCTAAGTAATATCTATATCAGCCGCTTTTCACTTGCCCGAAATTTAGGACTTCCCAGAGCGATCCAGACAGCCCCAACACACGGCTTTGAAACAAAACGTTCTTCGGCTGTTGATTTTCGACAGCGGTTGCATAACATAAAGCAACATAAAGTTTTGTGTCGTTTAGGCCGAATTTCAGTTGTTTTTATTGGTGTAAACTTTCTTTACTCACAAATAAAAATGCCGGTGCAGGGTTAAGAAGCATAGCGGCCAGCTGTGCTGACGTGTTTTGCTCAGCCTCCTTGCTGTATTGTACGGTGTTAGAGGGCGTTATTTCGAATGGACTCTGCCTGAGCAATCACCTGCACATTGCCTGACTATCGAGTCATGCTCAGCATTCTGTTTAGTGGCGTGCATTCCGCGTCGAGCCGTGGAGCAGTATCTGCTACACAGTCGCTTGGAATGTACCGTGATGGACACTGCAGAAGGCCATGCGCTTTCGATTTCCAGCTGCATGCATATACTTTCCACCACCGCTGGTGACGCTGCTTTGTGACTGGAGCTCCGTCTAAAGATTGAGTGTTTCAAGTCACAGTGAGCGCCATGGTGTCCGTTCATGGCGTCTATGGGCACAGTGTTGAGTTTCGCTTGAACAGACGCGGGATCGAGAGCTTCGGCCATTTCGATCCTTACGACTACCGGTGCACGAGTCACTGTCGCCGCTATGCCGAGTTTATTTCGATGATTCCACCATAACTTCATGCAAGAAGTGGCTTGCTTTAGAAGTCCCGTTTACCGGCGCATCTGCAATTTGTCATCGCTACGTAACTGTACGCTGAGCCACGTTGTAAACTCTACGTTTCATCGAGTTCAGAGGCATGTTAATTTTTGGTGAATAGCAGTAACATCCGCAGTAATATCAGCAGTAACGTCTAGCAGTAACTTCTCTTTTCCGCAAAGCAAGTTTTTGTGAATTCTTTGGCAGTGGACAGTTTAATACCGAGGTACTTCATCGTCATTTCCTCTGCAGTCCTAAAAACCACCCTCACTTCCCGCTGCCGCCCAACGCAGCGACTTTGCCACGGCGCAATCGCAGAGCAGGTTAAACAACCAGCCAGTAGTGCCCCTGAAAGCGGGATACACCCTGGAAACGAAATTCTGGTTGACCATCCACTCCTGATATTTCCAACATCACAATAAAAGCCTAATGAGTGCCTAATCAGCGCAGCGATTGAAGAACAGCTGCACAGATAACCGCGCGGCGTAGCTCTCACAACGGGTGTGGGTGAATTCGAACAACTAAAGCACGATCAGAGACTGTCGTCTTTTTGCAGTTCGTTAGCGCACCCCTAAAGATTACCACTTTCCCACGCTAATTTCGGTGATTTCTGGGAAACCAGAGCTATTTGGTCGTCATCATTGCCATCAGTCTGACTACATCCACTGCATGGCAAATGCCTCTCCTATGTCTCTCCAATTAACCCTATCCTTTGCCACCTGCGGCTATCTTATTCCCGCAAACTTCTTTATCTTATCCGCCCGCCTAACTTTCTGCCGCCCCTGCTACGCTTGCCTCCTCTTGGAATCCCCTCCGTTACCCTCAAGGACCAGCGGCTGGCTATCTTGCCTCCTCATTACATGCCCTGGCCAAGCCCATTTCTTCCTCTTCATTCTGACTATTGCGTTCGTTCCCACGAGATCCGGGACAAAGTCCAGGCACCTAAACTCTCAAATCCTTTGTCATTCAGGAACATTCGTGTCTCCGTCACACGCCATAGTCATTAAGCACTGTTCGCGGTGTGATCCCAGAAATCGATTTTATAGATTTACCCAAGGAGGAAGTGCTGGACGGGCTCGACGATCAAAATGTCACCAAAATAGAAATAATGAAAATAAGAAAAGATGACACTGAAATCTCAACGAAAACACCTTGTATTCACTCTCAGCTGTTGCACATTCCATGACTCTGTTGATGTTGGGTACAGAAAGATTGCAGTCCGCCCGTGCATCCAGAAACCGAGATGTTTCCATTGGTGAAGATTTGGCTATGGCTCCCAGAGCTGCCGCGGCCGAAAAACTTCCGCGATATGAGCTTCAAAGCAGCATGCGTCCGAGAACTGTGATGCAACATTTCGCTGCGCTAATTGTGAAGGAAATAACCCTGCCTACTCCAGGTCTCGCCCATCATAGAAGACAGAGAAAGAAATAACAATATTGAAAACAAAAGAAAACATTTCATTTAAAGAGGCAAAAATACGTATCAGAATGACTTTTCTCTCACTATACACACAAACTTTGCCGATGTGGTGCGACGGGGTGATCCATCACATCGGCCTCTGGCACCTCCCCAGACCAACCACACGCAGTGAGGCTGGGGCAGAGCCATCCTCGCCTTAGGTGGAAGTAGCTAACGCTACTCCACCGCCTCCAAAGAAGATCACGCTGCCTCTCGCGTCGGCGGGCCTCCAGACCTCCGCTCACGAGGCGAGGTCTGACACGAAAACCCACGTGCAGGCTGCACGATCGCCCAGCGCCTCTAAAGAGGTGGTGGACATTAGCCAGGGTAGCTCCGTGCCGTCCGCGTCGCAGGGATAGCGGAACTACCTGGATTGAAAAAAAAGAGAGAAAAGCCTCTAATCACGGACCCAATCCAAACCTAGTTTCCCACCCCACATACATAAAATAAGAAGGCATTCATAATACATTGGAGCTGCAGGGCACTTTTAAATAAATTCAGTGACATAAAGTACATCATAACAACATTCTACGCTGTTGCTTTGTGCCTACAGAAAACTAACCTAGGTCCCCAGCATACAAATGTAATAAAAAAGATATAAGGTATTCCAGCCGTGACGGAGGGCATGCAAGTAGGTTATCAGGAGGGGTAGTCATCGTCGTGCATAGTGCAGTAGCTGGTGAAGTGAAACATACAGCTAAAATAGAGGCTGTAGCAGCCACTCTGCATACATATAAAACTCTTACAGTGTGCTCCGTATGCCTCGAGCCACGCCTCAAAGTAACTTACGTAAAACTTAACACCTTTTAGATTAACTACCGGAGCGTTTTCTGGTATTTGGCGATTTTAACACACATTTCTATTTCTGGGGAAGTGAAAAAACAGATACCAGGGGCCAAATTATAGATGATTTTATTCTGAGTAGCAATATTTGCTTTTGGAAAATCTCTCGGGGAAAGTGAACTATATAGATTCGTCTTTTAGTTAACCTTCTGTTTTTGACAATTTTAAATTGGATGTCATCGACAACCGATATGGCAGCAGTTATCTTCCTGTACTAATCAGTTTAACATCTGCACCACATGTCATTCCAACAAAACCGCGACATTTAGAGCAGGAGCCACTTTAGAGAAAATAGTTGTAGATAAATGAAAACATCGCAAATATTATTATAGCTGCCGCACACTTAGCTATTCCGCAGTCTTCTGGAGTAGTGCGACATAACCACAGTGTGGGGGACATACAGACTGCAAGGAAGCAAAAACACGACAAGATAAAGCTTGGGGTATATTTCCCAGGTACACTACGCAGTAGAACCTCGTACATTTTAAAAAGGCAAGAGCAAAAGCTCGGTACGTCCGTCGCAGTGCAGAGAAAGCCCGATGTCAAAGTTATATTTCATCTATAAATTGCCAAATAACCTAAAAATATGTGGGAGCAGGCTCGGAAATTAAATGACAGCTTCTCACCGTTCACGATTCCCCTTTTGACAACACCTGGCACACAAACAAGCATAAAGGAAGTCAGACATTTTGGGGGAACACTTCGCTGCAGTTTCCAGTTTGTCTCACTAGTTTCGTCATTCCTGAAATACAAAAATATTGCCGAAAAACAAAGACTTCCAACAAGTGGAGATGCAAACCAACCATACAACAATTTAATTACTCTTTAAGAAATCAATGCTGTACTGTCTGCCGGCAAAAAAATTTGTCAAGGACCCGACCAGATACACTGTCAAATGCTTGCCCATCTTTCCCACCCTGCTGTATAGGCACTCTTGAAATTCTTTAACAAAATATTCATAGAAGGAAAACTACCTACGGAGTGGAAAAAAGCCGTCATAGTGCCATTCCCAAACCTGGAAAACCACCAACTTCCCCCAGTAGCTATAGGCTAATAGCCCTTACAAGCTGTCTCGCCAAATCTTTTTAAAGTGTCCTTAACATAAGACTAACATTTGTCCTTGAATCCCGTGAACTTCTTGATATCCATCAATGTGGTTTTAAAAAGACATGCTAAACAACTGACCATCTAGTGCGCCTCGAAAACAAAGAAAACCTTTTATACACAAACAGCACTGTCTCGGCGTCTTCTTCGATATGGAGAATGCGCATGACAGAACCTGCAGGTTTGGGATCATCCGCGACCTAGGATACCTAGGTATGCGCGGCAGGATGTTGAACTGCCAGAATGACTTCCTTTCCAACCGTTCCTTTCACGTACGCCTACGCTCAACCCTGTCGAGGAACTTCATTCAGGAAAATGGAGTACCTCAGGGGTGTATATTAAGCACGACCCTCTTTATTATAAAAATGTATTCCATAAGTAAAATAATTCCAATACACTGTAGCGCAGCAAAAGACGAGGACACAAGAGACGAGAGACGAACACCACGAGCGCTCGTGGTGTTCGTCTCTCGTCTCTTGTGTCCTCGTTTTTTGCTGCGCTACAGTGTATTAGAACTATGTACCAACAAGCCCAAAAAGCCACGCTACTGAAGTAATATAATCGCGAAGTCCATCCTGTATTCAGTGTACGTTGATGATCTTCGAATAGCCTGCACATCCTGAAATGTAGCAACATGCGAGAGACAAATACAGTTGACAATGAATAAACTAGTGGCATGGGCAGGTGAGAACGGTTTCCAGTTTTCCACACAGAAAAGAGTAGCCATTCTTTTCTCGCTGAAACGAGGCCTACAAGCAGACCAATTCATACATCTGAACGGAACACAGATACCCGTAAAAATAAGCACAAATATCTAGAAATAACCTTTGACAAAAAACTCACTTTCTTGCCTCATATAAACCCACTGAAAAAGAAAGCCTCCGGATCTCTTAATATACTCAATGTACTGTCACGCAAACGTTCGGGTGCCGACAGGACGTGTCTTTTACGAATTTATTTCTCCGTGGTAAGCTCTACCTTAGATTACGGATGTATAGTATAAGGTCAGCGAGACCATCGAACCTGAAGCGACTGGATCCAGTACATAATTTAGGCTTGCGTCTTTCCTGTGGTGCTTACAGGACGTCGCCCATAAAGAGTCTTTATGTAGAAATCAACGAATCGTCACTTACAAACAGAAGAACCATGCTCATATGCTCATACATTATAAAAATCTGTTCGCTGCCCAAAAACCTGTATGTTACCCCAGTCACAGAGTGCCCATCTAGAACACTGTTTAACAACAAACCGCTAGCTATCAGGCCACTCCTCCCGCGTTTTGAAGTGATGTGCCAAAACATCGGCAGTACTAGATACATTAGATGACA
Organism: Amblyomma americanum; assembly: GCA_030143305.2. Classification (NCBI taxonomy): domain Eukaryota; kingdom Metazoa; phylum Arthropoda; class Arachnida; order Ixodida; family Ixodidae; genus Amblyomma; species Amblyomma americanum. The sequence goes on along the minus strand of JARKHS020006604.1, from coordinate 26,488 downwards.
TGGCTAGGAGACGAGATCCACTGCCTCCATGGTACAATTTTCCGGTAATCTGTGATCTCACTCTTACACAGTTCCACAAGAAACAAACTCAGCAACAACATATATTACAAGAATTCCTTGCACTCTAATAGAAAATACAGTAGTTTTGCGCAGTTTTATACTGATGGTTCAAAAACGGATGTTTACGTAGGAAGCGCAGTGGTGAGAGGGAAGTCGGAGAAAACAGTACGACTGCCACAGTGCGCATTCATCTTCACTGCAGAATGTTACGCAATCTGTGTGGCGATAGAAAAAATTTGTAAACGAGAACCTCACCAACAGTATTATTTACACAGAATCCTTAAGCGTGCTTACAGCTCTGCACTCTAGAAACAGAATCACTCCTGTAATTGGTGACTTAATACACGAGATAACAGCCACAGTTCGAGGACAAAACATAAAAAAACAGCTCGGTTCCGAGTCATGTCTGAATAAAAGGCAACTAGAGGGCAGATTTCTACGCTGCTAAATCTAGTGGCAAGGAAACAGAAAGACGTAAATATACCTTTAAATGACTGCGTGAACTTAGAACAGCTTAAACTAAGATAAAAATGGCAGTCGTCTTGGAACAACGAGGTAAATAAAAAACTACGCTTTTTAAAGTCGGTTTTAAGCGAATGGAAGTCGTGCGTGCACCCGGACCGTTTCAGGGAAGTGATTTTCTGCTGTTCCCAAATAGGCCACACACACCTTACGCACAACTTCTTTCTAACAAAACAAGACAAACCTGTTTGCGATGAATGCGGAGGTGAACTTACGGTTAACCACATCTTATTATCTTGTGTGAAACTGGAAAGACTAAGAAAAAAACATTCAATTTTATGACGAATACACTCCGTTTCATCCAGCGCTGCTTTTAGGAGGCAATGCAATCGTTGACAACTCTGGCGTTTTTAACTTTTAAGAGAAGCAGGATTTTTCGAAAAACGGTGAATTCTTACCAGCTGCTTTGCTGGGTTTTTTTTATTAGATCTCAGCTACTTTCTTATTCCTGAGAAGAAGGCTGAGGTCTTTATTTGGTTCGTTGGGAGCCTCGACATACTTACCCAGCCGAGGATAGCTGCTGAGGTTATTCAACTCTCTTTAGAGCTTTTACTGATAGCGATTTCTAAAATTTATTTTCCGTGTGATCACTAGGTAGTACTAACGTTTTAGGCCTTCTGCACTACCGATGATTTTTCACATCTCTATAAAATTGAGGGAAACACTGTTCGTATATACCCTGTGCTTGGCGCATGAAGTCGTTACTTGCCTCTGTACCATAAAACACAAGTTTTCTAGCTCAATCTCTCATCCATCCTGCAACAGATCTGCTCTTATCTGATCCTCACCAGCTGCTTTCGCCCTCTGCAGTGGTTCTAGGGCTTTCTTTACTTCCTATTTTATTAACGGCGGTATATCCCATTGCTGTTTGATACTGCTTATCTCATTTACGTCCTGGTTACATAAGCTACTTTATAGATTTGTGTAGAACTGTACTGCTACATTAACTATCTAATCCATGCTGCTTAATACATTGCCCTCTTTGTCTCTTAACGCATACATCTGATTTTTGCTTATGCATAGTTTCCTGTTCACCGCTTTTAGGCTACCTCTTCCGTTCTTTAGAGCATGCTCGATTCTGTCCATATTAAGCTTCCTTACGTCAGTTACTGTTACTTAACGGGATCTTTCGTCTCCTTAGAGAGCTTTCCGATATCCTTTCGAACCGTCCTACCGCCTACCTCTGCTGCGCTCTCCATAATGATAGCTGTGAGATTACCGTACATAGCTTGGACATTAAGGTCATTGTCGTCAGTTAGAGCCGAATATTTGTTCTGAAGCGATATCCTGAACTCTTCAACTTTCCCTCTTACTAATAACTAGTTAATAGGCTTTTGCTTCACTGGTTTCCTCCATTCCCTCTTCAAATCTAGGCTAATTCATGACATTACGATCATGTGGTCGCTACAGTGCACCTTTCCAAGGACCTGCGCATCCTGCACGATGCCAGCTTGAGCGCATAATATGAAGTCTTTCATTTTTAGTCTCGCCATTAGTGCTTTTGCGGAAGAAGGTATTAATGATCCGTACATATTTCTGCCAGCGAACTCTGCCAATAACTGAACCCTGCTATTCCTACAGCCTTTAGTCGTACCGATTGCCTCGGTTGAGAGACTCGGTTCTCACACCCGGCTGTCATTCCCCTTAGTGTCCACTTCGCGGAGTTTAACGTGTGGGGGCGCGGCCCTTACGAGCTAGGCTGTCAGCCATCAGCTGCTCCCTGCAACTTTAATTTGTCTGCTACGATCGTGTTTTAAGTTGTGCTGGGCACTTCGACTCGACGCCGCACGCTCATAGTAATGGTTTCAGTTACTCCTCTCACCTTGTGGGAGGCAGCCCGCAAACTTAACGTGCAACAGCGTGGCTTGCACTGACGCCAGCGCCGAGAAGCGTTGGCCGCTCGGTCCGAAACAGTGCTCTCAGTTGGTTTTGTGGCGGCTTACCATAGCGAGTGCGGCATTGTAGTTGACTGCTCTTTCGTTTGTGGCCAGTCGCTTCAGAGAAAGTCCGATCGCTTCCTGCCTGCGGCTGTGGCATGCCGCGCGCTGGTGCGCGCTGCGATTTTGTTATCGCCGCAGTCCGAGAGGGTGTTGTAAACTGGTAGCATAGCTTGCATAGACGCCGATACCTTTAAAAAAATGGTTGCTTGTGGCGGGCAGCCATCATCATCTTCGAAGTGAGTGTACTACTAAGCAATGACATCATGAATAATAAACAAAAATTTGGCGTGATTTCTGGTGGAAAAGTAAATCCTGGAACGTCTCGAGGGTCAGCGCGACGCGCGAAAGAAGGACGAAGAAAGAAGACACGACGAGTGCAGACAATTTGTTTGGGACGCTAAATGTGCCGCATGGCATAAAACGTGATTTCATTAACGAACGTTAATGCGTTAAGACGTTAAACAAAGGCATGAAGTCCGGTTATGTACAAAAATCACAAAGTCACATAATCTTGGGGCGTAAATGTTTTCGTTATCCACAAGTGAAAATCGGAGTCATTGTTTGAGGACAAGCCTGCCTCTTGAAGAACGCGAGCGCGCACCAGCGAAGTTCCTGGGCATGTCCACAATAGGTGGTGGACAGGGGTGTCAGAAGCGGGTGTGTCGCAGTGAGGGTATTTTTCCGGCGCAGGAATCTTTTCACTTTGCCACTGGTGAGTGCAGACTACTGAGGCTATTTTTAGTCACCGCTGGTTGTGTCACCTTCCTTCGTCTTTGCCTCTTGTGCCACGCTGAATTTTAATGTTTTAGCTTACCAGTAGGCCAAATTATTTGTCTTAATGCCCGAGAGGTGCAGTTGTAACGTGCGGACAGAGGTAAACGGAGCGCGCCGCACAAGAAAGAACTGCTTGTCAGCGCCGCCTAGCCACAACAGACAGAAGCTGGAATTCGCCGCGCGCATGTGCAGGCTACCTTCCGGCGCGACCCTCTCAATGGTCCGCTTGCCTCGCATTCATCCGGCGTATATGTCGTGCTGCTGCTGATGATGATCGGATGGTCGCTCTCTGTGTAGCTAGCGAGCATTTCGGAATACACAGACCTTTTTTTTTTATAAGGCAAATTGCGCGGGGACGGCTCTACCATTAAGCCGCTTCGTGTCAGGCAGCTGGAGGTGCGTTAGCGCCGCAAATAACCCGCGTGGTTCGAACTTTTGCTGCCGCTGAGACTTTTGCGTCTCGCTCGCAACCAAACGCGCTCGAAACACTCGGCGTACTGCCGCAGTTTTGTGTTACTTTTTTACAGTTAGCACTGACGATTCGCCTTGTCACTGCCAGGCGCCGACGCCGCACTAGTGCGTGCACCCTGCCTGTCTTCCGCGAAGCACACTGTCCCTATACTGGAACCTGCTCTTATCGCGACCGAGCAGCGCGCTGCGTATCGCGCTGTCATGTGCAGAGCCGGGAGCAGAGCTCATGATAAGCACCTTGCATGCACCTTCGGATCTTAGGAAGTCTACAAGCTGCCGCTGTCTCACCTACGTGAATGCCGCGGCAGCGGTGCGTCACTGTTGCGTGCCCGGCGTGCGAAATTCGGAATATAAGTACCCGCGTGCGCCGACTAATCAGAGAATGGGCCACGACAGACACCAGCAAGCGATCCTAACACTTCTGTGCGAGCTGTATTACTTAACTGCTACTGCTTACACATAGACATTGGTCTGTTTGGGAATATAGGCGTGGCAAGTCAGCAGCTGCATCCAGCTCCTTTGGAAGAAGTCACTATACTTGCGACGCTGGATTGCGTTGCAAAAAGCGCCAAGAGCAGCGGTTTCGTCTTATTTTAAGCCGATCTCCTAGGCCAGGTTTCAATGCAGGAGTAGTAGTAGTAGTAGTAGTAGTAGTAGTAGTAGTAGTAGTAAAAGACTTTTATTCGACCATAATTTATAGGCCGAGCATGTCGACCGCCTGGGCGACCAGAAGCCGCTCTTCTTCCCCTTCAGCGCCAAGCCAGTCGAGCCAGATGGTGATGGGTTCCTCGTAGGAGCAAGCCGAAAATGAGCGGTAACTGTATTAAAAGAACCCGAAACTGCGGTAGTGGATCGAGTTTGTTGAGTATATTTGTTCAATAGCGAGACGGAAATGAATCCTGGAGGCAACTAAACTTCGAAGGACGTGTGCTATTTGCGGTAGAAACGCGCCTACAGCTGTCCCAGATGAAACGGCATAATGATGGCGTCGCCCACGCGGCATTTTCGGCATCAAGGCAGCAGTCTGTGCGTTCCAAAAAGCCCGCTCGCTACAAAGGGCGCAACCATCCGACAATATTCATCATCAGCGTGACCCTGATGCCGGCCGAATGCGAGGCAAGTGGAGTAATGAGAGGGTTGCTCCGGTAGGGGGCCTGCATATGCGCGTTGCGATTTTGAGCTAATGTCTGGTTTGGCTAGGCGGCGCTGACGCGCAGTTCTTTCTTGTGCGGCGCGCTCCGTTTACTTCTGTCCGCGTCTGCACCTATAGTTAGTTACTTGTTTGCGAGCTGTTCTTGAGCACCCGAGTTTGTGAGCAAGGGGTTGTCACAGAAAAGTGTTGTTCGAGTTTAGCTCTTGTAAATGTAGACAAGAATGCAAATTTTAAACAAAAAGTCATAATTTATTTGTTGAAAACCACAATACCCAATACCTATAAATAATTCATAACAGCGCGACAGACGGGACAGAGAAGAGAGGACACAACACAGAGCGCTGACTCACAACTAAAACGTTTATTGGCCGCCAGCCAGTATAAATACTGCCCTGGTGGCCGGGAAGGAAACAAGCACGCTTGACTTGCGTGACATTCAAAATCGCCAGTACCTCAGGAACGTGTCAACAGGTAAGTCATACGTGGGAGATATCACCGCTACAGCAGGCACAAAATTTGCATTCACAAGTTAGCATTCATAATATAGATAACGGTTTTCCTTATCTGGCAGTGCTACAGAGGGAGCACTGATACATTGGTCTGAGGTCCTAGCTATCAGGTGGGCTTCTATTATTTCTCTCGCCAGCGAGTCGTGGTTCTTTGCTATCACAGAGCATTCATTGTAGAGTGCAATACAGGCTTTTGAGCAGTCATCGTCTTCCTCGTCTTCGTCATCTTTGCAGTGTCTGCAATGTTTTGCTACGTGGCCTGTGGTGGCGACACGAGAGACATTGTATTCGTGCTCCTTCAATCTTTCGTTAACACGTCGGCCAATTTGGCTGCTGTAACAATTGCCACATGACAAAGGCAGAGAATAAACAACTCCTTCCTGGCAAGGCACGAATTGTTTCGCGTGCCTTATCAAGCAGCTGCCTGGTATTCTTTCGACTGCATTTAGTTTTCTGACCAGACTAGACAGTCGCTTAGGCGCCGAGAAGACCACTTCCACGCCAGCATGTTTCCCAATTCTTTTCAAGTTGTGCGAGACTTGGTGCAGATATGGTACCACGGCAATCCTTTTCTTTTCCTCTTGTCTCGCCTCACCTATCCTTTCAAATCCGAGCTTTTTCTTAAGTTTTTCTGCTACGGAACTTAAAACGTCGGCATGGTACCCAGCCTTTGTCAGGCGGAAAAGTTGGTTGCAGAAGCTGCGCTCCAACTTGTGCACACAAGATTTCTTGACAGCGTTATAAAGCACAGAATAAGCGATGGCTCTCTTCACCAGCTTTGATATCTCCCACGTATGGCTCTTACCTGTTGACACGTGCCTGATGTACTGGCGTTTTTGAATGTCACGCAAGTCAAGCGTGCTTGTTTCCTTCCCGGCCACCAGGGCAGTAGTTATACTGGCTGGCGGCCAATAAACGTTTTAGTTGTGAGTCAGCGCTCTGTGTTGTGTCCTCTCTTCTCTGTCCCGTCTGTCGCGCTGTTTTGGATTATCGTGAGCACCAACTCGCCCAACAAATCGTATTGTCGAACCCAATACCACGAACAGTGACAACAACACGAGGCTGCTGAACGAACCTACGAGACAAGTTTAAAATCAGCCCGCGAAGAGAACCAACCAGTTGCCTGCTGTGCATAAACAGCTGATGAGTGCTGCAAATAGCGCTGCACTTTCCCGGTGAAATTAGTGCTGCCTTTAGAATGCATGCAGGGCAGAAATTTTTGTCACTACAATGAGAATCTACAGAGACCAATTCAAATATTACATCACGCTGTCACAGAATGAGAAAACAAAAGAAAGCACTGGAGCATGAACAAATACGAACAGTGATGAAAACGTAAGCGCCCAGAAGATGGGGACATGAGAAATACACAATAACACCTGCCGACTAGCCCAAGAAACAGCCTTAACGAATCATGAGCTTGCAGCTTGCAGTTCAAGCAAGGATTTGACACAGAAGGCTACCCAGCAAGACTTCGAACAACAGACCTCATTAAAAACTTCTCTGTTCCTAGCACACAAAGAGAAAACGCATCTGTGCACTTCCATATGTAGAAAATTCTTATCGTTCGCTATATTTGTTCGTCAGTAACATTAAGTAGCACAAACGTTCAAGCGAGCATTTCCTTCATACTTGCAAGAGATAAAGCCATAGATTTCTTTTTTATGATAGTACTGCCTAACATTTAAAGGCATCTGAACCCGAAATTATGTACTTATAAAATGGACTCACACAGGCTAAAAAAACTGCTTTACTGACGTTCCGACTCCGGACCAGTATTTTCAGACTGCTACATGATTATTCCAGACGAGTATTTGTAGGGGTTGTAAAAAGGCTGCTACAATGCGTCCGAGTTAAACCCCCTCCCCCCCCTTCCTAAAAAAAATTACAAAATGCAATCTACGCGCTCGGCGCCTGATGGGTCTCAGTCCAGAATGGTGTCGAGTGGCTGTACTTGGGGCATAGCACAAAACGCGGAAACACGCACAGCACATAGCACAAAACGCTGGAACACACACACGCACGCACACGCATGCACGCACACGCACACGCATGCACGCACACGCACGCACGCGCACACACACGCACACACACCCACACAACTTGAGTGGAGTTTCCGATAAATTCATTGTCCGTAGCAGGTGGTGTCTTGGTCAAAACACGCTATCTTGATCGGATAAGTACTTGCTTTGATTGAAGGAAGGACATGCGTTAGGCGGACAGGCATTCGGAGCCTGGATTGTGGTCCACTTGTCTTGGAACAGCTAACTTATCGGAAGGGGTAATACCGGTCTTCGAGCCTGGAGTAAGGCAAGGCCTTGACGATTATTTCCGCGCAGTCACCCTTAACTTTATCTAGAAATAGTGTAAAGTTTTTTTCTTCCTCTTGGGGCGAGGGTGGTGGAGGGGGGTGGGGGGGGGGGGTAAGTGAGGCGCATTGCAGCAGCATTTTGCAACCCCTGTAAATTCTCGTCTGGAAAAATCATGCAGTACTTCGAAGAAAACTTGTCTTCTGTCGAAACGTCAGTAAACCCTTGTTATATTTTTAAGCATGTGTCAGCTTACTTTATAAGGATATAACTTCTGGCTTGTATTGCCTTCCTCACAACAGTTATAAACTTGAAACCACTGCCACGTGCACGGTGATCAAAGTGATTGTTCACCACGAGCACTAATCATTCGCATTCATATTATTTCACTCAGTACGGGGAACGTAAAGCACAATATTTAATTCCTATTGCAGGTGCCTTTGGAAATTAACAGAATTCTCTACAGCGCATACGCTTTCGTATATAACTATCAGGCCATCGTAAGAAGTTTACATCGGACACCTCCTGCATAAACTACACATATCAGGCTGGTATAGTCGTTCAATGACAGAAGGATACCGCAGCGACTAACAGCTTACCGTTCCAATGTGACGCTTTCTTAAGGGGCACCAGTTCATCGCGTGGTATGCAGTCTTCGTCTCGAACCACAGAACGCTCCTCCGAATACAGCGTCAAAACCGTGTGGCTGGAACTCTGGCTCGTATGGCAAAAAACAAGCGCGCACACGTAGGCGACGAGAACGCAGCACGAAGATGAAAAGTAGCCTAGTACTTGAAGTTAGCCCTGATAAAAGGCAAACAGCAAAAGCAACGAAGTCTCGAGATGACATGTTCCGGCCAAGGCTGGCAGCTAGCGGCAGGTAAGCCGGAGAATAGTCAATGTGGCTGGCATAAGGGTCACTACCCGCTGCTGTAAGAGAACGCGAACGTAAATATTTATTTAAAAAAAACGTTAAAATTTCCAACCAAATGTGCACAACATAGCTTTATAATGGGTTATAAATTACAAATGTACCATCGATAATTTTCTCTAATTTTTGGTTCTCGACTCATTTCATGTTGGTGCTTCAGTTACATAGCCCCAAGTCTAGAACAGCCCGGTCTAGAGCCAAGCGCCAGCTTGGTTCTAGACTGCATTCGAGCTCCGTCGTCACGTTCTATGTAAATTGAGCTTGTGAGTAGCTTCCACACTTCGCGAATTTTCTGGATTGCTCCAAGTCTTACCCTGGAATTAAATAAACAAAAATGGCAGTGGCCTAACTTGGCTGACCCTGGAATTCTGCGAAAAGCAAGCACGCGGCTCGTCCATGGCAGCTCCGCTACACGCTCCCGACAGCCGTTCTATATATACCCACACGATCACGTGGCTATGACGTGGTATCACATGGTTTCACGACACCCCCATCGGATGTCATATGTGGCTTCACATCTCCCCCTCGGAAGTACTTAACGTCAAAGGTCAACCCAAAGGTCAAGGTCAGGTGTCAAGGATTCAACGCCATAACTGTGCCACATATCGCCATACTCAACTGTCCTCGGTTGGGCTGAATGTCGTTCAAGGTCATTCTTCGGCCTACCCGAAGATTGCTTTACGTAGCGTAGCGAGGCTTTTCGCTTGAATATGATCAGCGTGCCGTGCTTCCAACTTCGAACTTGCTATTGAGGCAATCTACAGGAAGACTCCAACCATAGATGCAAGGTGTCGAGGTGTAGAGGTCGAAGGGGGAAATTGGCAGCCCGATATGCTATAGTCGGTCACAACTCAAGAATGAAGCGGCTTTTTCCCGAAACGGAGCCCCTTCCAGGCAATAGCGTCGCCCGATTCTCGTGGACCTGCTAGCGTGATAATGCCAGAAACGGCTTGACAATTCAGGAAGGGGCTAGCCACGATCATGGAAGGAGGAGACTATCCCTTTTCGTCGACCACTCCCTGCATTGTCGCGCAACCAGGCGCATGAAAATCGGCCGACGCCATTGGCTAGAAGAGGGTTCTTTGACAGGGAAAAGTCGCTTCATTATTGAATTGTATCTTACTAAAAATTGAAAATAAAATTGGTTTTGAGGAAAGGAAATACCATAGTAACTATCTCACATATCTCGGTGGACACTGGAACCTCGCCGTAAGAAAGAGGGACAGAGAAAGCTTTTGCTGGAAGAGAAAGGTTCCTGGATTCTTAGCAGAAAGGCCCGGTGGCCGTAAGCTGATTACTGGCGGTGACCTCTTAGGCACGCTTAATGGGAAGGGATAAAGGAGGGAATGAAAGAAGAAAGGAAGAGGCGCCGTAGTGGAGGTCTTTGGAATAATCTCAACAACCTGGGGATCTTTAACGTGCACTGACATCGCACAACACACGGGTGATTTTGCGTTTCGCCTCCATCGAAACGCGGCTGCCGTGGTCGGGTTCGAACCCGGGTACTCCGTCTCAGTAGACGAGCGCCTTAACCACTGAGCCACCGCGGCGGGTATAGCTGCTATTGCACTCTGGGACATTCTGCGGCCCATATGAACTATGGTTTCACTCTCTTCTGTAGACTCTGTTCGGAGTATCTTTAGAAAATCACTCCATATGCTTGGCATTATATTCAGGTTAGACATAATCTATCACTGTCATTTTCTTTGGGGCCGCCGCGGGGACTGAGTGGCTACGGCGCTCGGCTGCTGGCCAGAAAGACGGGGGTTCGATCCCGGCCGCGGCGGTCGAATTTTGATGGAGGCGAAATTCTAGAGGCCCGTGTCTTGGGCGATGTCAGTGCACGTTAAAGAACCCCAGGTGGTCGAAATTTCCGGAGCCCTTGACTACGGCGTCTCTCATAACCTGAGTTGCTTTGAGACTTTAAACCCCCATAAACCGAAAAAAAACCATTTTCTTTGGCTGTCACCTCAGCCAGCCCCTCTTCTATTTTGTCAACGCCAGCCGCATCGCTCGCTTCGCTATAAAAGCCATTTCGGCGCCTCAATTTCGGCGCCTCAATGCGCCAGCCATGTGGAGTTACTAGAGTTACTGGAAACCTCCAGTAACACTTGGACTGACTAAAGACACTGGAATCAGAAAAGTACCGCGACCATCGGCGAGCGCCTGCACGGCTGCCTTACCTGGTCCAGCGCGGGTAGAGCTCCAGCCGCCCAAGCACACGCGGGTTTTAAGAGGAATAACGCGTTGCGAATGGCTTTAGTGCACCTCTCAAGGCTTATAAATAAAGCATGTCATTGGTCTGTTTCTAAGTAACAGTGCGTTGCAGTTTTTTTCCTAACGTGTCCGTGGATTCTTTCCCGCAAGCGTGATGATGGAAGTATAACACAAAACCATGCGTTTGCTGCACTTTGGCGTGCGCAGTTTCAGCTATCAGTAACTCACTCCATGTAACATGCAGGTGGAACGAAAGGTGAACAGGTTCTTTTTAAGCTTCGCTGAGGCAGGGGTCTGTTGGCTCCCACCTATCATTACTTCACGCGGCTCAGAAACGTATGACACGCAAAAGAAAAAGGCGCTCACACAAAAATAAATACATCACTGCCGAGACTGCATTAGAGAAATGGGAAAGCATTACAGTTTGCGCTTTATATAGCACCCTTCTGCTGCAGTCGGTGCTGGAAGGGTAACATTGACGCGCCACCCTTCGCAAAATTTACGCTACAAAATATCCTGAAAGGGATCATGACATCATTTTCCGGACTCGAGCTGTCTATTGAATGTTCACTATCTATCTCGGAACACCTGCACAAGATATGAGCTCTTTTGGTGAAGCGAGTAATTTGTAATTAAATTTTTGAAAGTTCTCCTGAACCAAGTGGAAATCAGGCAACACTGACACGCTTGAGGTTTGTGGCGATAAAAACTGAGTCACCTGCCTGCTCGCTACTGAGCGACTGATCCGACTGAACTGCGCGTAGTGAACTGTTGGTTGTTGAGGCTTGCGGCCGGTGGGGCGAAGGGGAGAAGTTGGAGGGCGACAAAGGCAACAATGACCTTATGACCTTGAGTGCACCGGAAGTTTGGAAGAACGCTAACATTATCTTAATTCTTAAGAAAGGAGACCTCAAGGACTTGAAAAATTACGATCCGAACAACTTACTGTCCGTTGCCAGCAAATAATTTACTAAGGTAATCGCAAACGTAATCATGACAACCTTATACTTCAATCAACCAAACAGGCAGGCTTTCGTAAATGATACTCGAAAATAGAACATTGTAACACTACGGATCATGTGATAGAGAAATGCGCAGAATATAACCAGGCGCTATATATAGCCTTCATTTAATTATTTTACCCTCAAGGCCCGAGCCATTGCATTGAGTACTGGATGATTGGAACAAATGCAATAAAAAAGAACGCGAAACAGACAAGTCAGCGACCTACATATGTGATATTTTATAATGCGGTTCGAAAATGAGGAATGTCTTCAATGGTGGCAATCGATCCGGGAAGAGGGTTCCAGTATTTGGAAGTTCGCGAAATGAAGGAGTCGGTGCATGTTTTTGTCGTATATGGTATGAACCCAACTTTATGTGCGTAGTCCAGTCGAGATGAGATGTCGGAAGGCGAAGGGATGAGTACGCCACGAATCTTGGGGCAAATATTAAAAATTTTATCCAATAAACAAATGAATGAATTTCCGACGAGAAGCTAATGAAGGTATGTTTAACACGCGTTTCATTGATGGTATGATTGCAGCACGGTGATAGTTATGCAGAATGAAACGGAGTTATTCTTAACAAGCTGGAGGGCTTAAGTTAGGTGAGCGCAACTAGGGGTCCCAAATGCAAGCAGCGCATTCTAGATTGCTACGGATGAATGTCTTGTTCAGGAGGAAATTAGGTGAGCTGGGAGAAGACGAAAAATTACGACGAAGATAACCAACCATGAGATTAGAATTGTTGATTGTGGTGTTAATATCAAAAGACTAAGTCAGATCAGAATAGATTTCGTTGCCGAGACTACGATAGGAAGGGTCAGATTCGAGAGCACTATTATTTAGGTAATAGAGGCTAGGATTGGAAAAATTTCTAGAGACACGTAAGGCATCACAATTAGTTGAATTAAAGTTCATTTTCCACAAAGAGCACCAATTAGTAATAGCATCCACACTATGTTGCAAGGAATTAGTATCATCTGAACTGTTTCACGAACGACAACACAATCATCAGCGAATAAATGGATCTTAAAAGATGCACAGTCAGGTAGGTCATTAATGTATATTAGGAGCAACAAAGGACCTAACACAAAGCCCTGAGGCACACCAGAACCAACGGCACATAATGTAGACTTGCTGATACAAACTGGGAAAAGTTTAAAAGAATTTGTTCAAGTCAAAGTAGAAGGTTAGGTTCAAGATTTAGTTTGGCTAATTGAAGAGGAGGAGTCAGTGACAAAATTTTTTCGATTATTTCATGAAATCAAGAAATATGCAGCCAGCTAGTGAAACTTTATTAATGATAATATGAAGATTGTTTGTGAATGATGCTAGTTGTGTTTCAGATAAAACAGATTTTCGGAAACCATGCTGGGCCTCGTTGAAGAACGAGTTAGTTTCCAGAATGTTCGCAATATGGGAGTACAGGATGTGCTCTAGAAATTTGCAGGGCATACTGGTTGATGAAACTGAGCGGTAATTGAAAGGTGGATTTTTTCTACCTCATTTGTGGGCCGGAACCACCTTCCTGACTTCCGGACTCGAAGACGCAGGACTCGATGAACTGCTGAAAAATCTTGCACAGCCTAAGTGATGAGTATGTTCGGGCACTTTCGAAAATTTGCTGTTAAATAGGTCAGTGCCAGGGCTAGATGATTTTTTAAGGTTGTCAAGTAATTTGCCAATACCGCTAGGATCAGTGCAGGCAGGGTCCACCATCGGGCACGCATATGAGTGAAAAGGTGGTAATGCTGTGATAGGACAAATAACAAAGTTATTATTGAAAGTTTAGTTTAAGATTTCAGGGCATTCTGCATCAGGTACAGGTAGTCCGTCAGTATCTGTTATGTGAATTTAGTCGACTTAACTTGGGTTAACAGTGAGCCAGAATTTTCGCGGATCATTGGTTAACATGGATGATAGTGAGTTGTTGAGAAAATACTTTTGGCGTTCTTGAATGCGGTTACATATCCGCTATTGGCTGCCGTATAAGCTCCCCACCAGACATATGAAGGGAAACATGAAGCGTTACGAGACAAGTGTTTTTTTTTCTTGGTAGATAATCTTCTTAAGTCAAGGTGCGTTCAAGTTGGAAGAAATCGTTCGTAGGAAAATATGCTTATTGATTAGTTGTTCAAGTTTGGTACTGAAGATGTTTCAGTTATTTTCTACTCGCCGGTTTTCGAAACCATCCAGGAAGACGTCGAGGAATATAGACAGCTCTTTGTTAATAGACTCGAAATTAGCTTTGTTGTAGCCCCTGATCAGTTTATTTGTCCTGTCAGTTTCAACGGATTGCGCCCAGATTTCAAAATGAATAGCTAAATGGTCGCTTATCCCGGGCATGTATGTTACATGCGAGGCGAAATCGGGGCGTGATGCTGGTAATAAGTCCCAGTTGTTAGGGGTGGCTTCGGTTAACCTAGTACGTTGTGTGCCTAACTGAGCAAAGATAAAAAAAATCATTACCAACTGAAAAGAATGGATTAAAAATATGCGGACTGGAAGACCAGGAAATGTTCGTGAAGTGAGAAAATATCATCGAGCTAGAAACTATCAGCATTGGGATGTCGGAAGTTGGGGCTGTAAATAGCATCCTGCAACTGCTTGCAGAAGTTTTATGTGAAATCCAGGAGGTCATAACATAGACAAAGGATTAGTTTACGGTAATGTGTTTCGACACATGCCCCGATTGTTTCAAGGTTGGTAACAATGTGGATTGGGTATGACAATGGTTTTAGAAATAGCGAGCAGAGCACCGTCTCGTTGACATAGCGTGCGGTCGCAACAAAAAACAGAAAAGTGTTGTAAACCACTTATCACTTCACTGGCGTGAATGTTACAAGGATGCCATGTTTCGATGACGATGATATCGGCGTTACATGTGCAATAAGGCAATTCAAAGAGCCGCACTTGTTAATAATGCTTCTTACATAAGCTTGCATGGCGTGTAGGTATGCTGCCGCTCGGTGAAAATTTCCTAGTTCCTCCTCTCGTATTTCTCCTCGCTAAACGAGTGGCACCCGAGAAATCTTGAGGTAGAGAAAATTTTTCCTGATGAGTATCACGGGAGTTAAAAATTATTTCTCTGATTTTAAAGGAGCCAAACTTAATGATTATAGGGCGGCAATTCTAGGCTTAAAAACAGTTCTAATGATGTGCAAGTTCGATACTTGAGGTCTGTCAATCAGGATCAAGGACGGGAGGTAACGCAGTAATAACCTCATGCTCCGAATCATTCCATGTTCCGCGTTCGTCAGGGATTCCACGCAAGATTAGATTGTTCCGTCTGGATCTCTCTTAAAGATTGTCCAGACGAGACTGTAGAACAGCCCACTGGGAGGTCAGATCTTCCATGGAACATTGGATGATCGAAAGAGTTTCCTCAAAGACATCGAGCGTGTCTATTAAAGTCTCAAGGGCTCGTGGGCGGCCAAATATGTCTAAGAATTTTATTTCAATGTCTTGCTGACTTGTCTTGGTTTGTGTAATATCAGCCCGAAGTTGTTGGGTCTTACCAAATTCTAACAAACACAAATGGATGTCTTTGAGCATCTGATACACAGCGTCAGTTCTGTCCGTTTCATCAATTCTTGAGCGAGGCTTGAGACTAGGATTTATCTCAGTATCACCACAACCGAACAACAATCACGCTACATCAAAGCAATCACTCATTAATTCACAGAGCATATATAAGCGTGGGAGCACGACCAATAAACGATTGTCAGATTTTTAGCGTATAAAGAGGATCTTCTAAACGTCAGCGGTGAAAACAGAGAAGTCGCGTTGGCCACGCTGTCGCAGTGGCAGCTCTCATGCTCACTGACGCTGAAGACAGAGTACAGCCAGCTTATACTGCCGGTGGGAGTGGTCGTTGACCGGAGGTTATTAGGGAGGCCAAGGATGAAAATTGGTGGCGAAAAAGCCTTCGACTCAGTGGAAACCTCAGCAGTCATGCAGGCATAGCGGAGTCAGGGTGCATAAGAGCTTTATGAGCAAATACTGCATGGAAGATATCTATGCCAACTGCAAAGCTACCATAGTTCTCCATAAAGACGGCAATAAACTTTAATTAGGAAAGGCTGCCAGACGGGTACACGATATCGTCAATGCTATTCACCGCCTGTTTACAGAATGCGTTCTGAGGCGTAGATTGGGGACAGTCGGGGATAAGAGTTCGTAGAGAATACCTAAGTAATCCGTGATTCGCGATTAACATTGCCCTGCCGAGTAACTCAAGAGATGAACTGCAAAGCATGATCAATGGCTCAGACAGGCGTATCACGACGGTGGGCCTAAAAATTAACATGAAGAAAACCAAAGCAATGTTTAACAGCCTCGCAAGTCGTAAGGGAATGCGTGCACTATCAGCAACGAATGAAACGCGAACAATAAAAGTGTGGCGGAAACACAAAAACACGAGCATATGAGCTCCTGGAGTCTAAATACAAGCGAGGTTGAATAACACTTCTAAAGAAGAGTCTGCTCTTTCCAAGTTAAAGAATAGGCGCTGCCACTGAGCTTCCCCTGGCTATAAGAGCTGCGTATTTTGCTCTTCGTGGTTGCATTGTCTTGTTCGCGTTCCATTTCTTGCTGATACTACTTAGGCAGGTAGTGGCCGCTAATCCGGATTTGGAGAGAGAAATAACTAGAAGAATAAGCATTGGATGGGGCGCATATGCAGGTTCTCTCAGATCATGAATGGAAGTTTACCAATATGCGTCAAGATAAAAGTGTACAACCGCTGTATCTTCCCGGTACTCACCTACGGGGCAGAAACGTGCCATGGAGGCTAACCAAAAGGTTCAGCTTAATTTAAGGATAACGTGGCGAGCTATGGAAAGAAAATGATAGGTGTACCGTTAAGAGACAGGAAGCTGGCAAAGTGGGTGAGGGAACAAACGCGGGTTAATGACATCCTAGTCGAAATCAAGAGGAAGAAATGGGATTGGGCAGGGTATGTAATGCGAAGGCAAGATAAGCGCTGGTCCTTAAGGGTAATAGAGTGGATTCCAAGAGAAAGTAAGCGCAGCGGGGGCGGTAGAAAATTAGGTTGGCGGATGCGATTAAGAAGTTTGCAGGGATATGATGGCCTCAGCTGGCAAATGACTGGGTTCATTGGAGAGACGTGGGAGAGGCCTTTGTTCTCCAGTGGGCGTAGTCAGGCTGATGATGATCGCAAGAGAACAGCAGTTATTGGTAGCGAGGTGCTGGAAGTGGTATTACAGGGTTCATAGCCACCGTGAAGGAAAAAATTCAAGGGTTTTAAGGACTTTCAAGGCTCTAACAAAGAATTTTCAAGGACTTACAACAAGACTTTTTGAGATCATAGAAAAAGACCACAACATGCTTTACAGCAAGAAAGCACATCTTTTACTGCACACAAGCAAAAGTAGGCGCATTTTCCACAATCAATAGCTATCTAGTTTCTTTTTCATACGTATTGCACACACCCACAAAAAGAGGCCCATTCTCAAACAGTGGACTCGTGATTAAGTTCCTGAAGCTTTCCCTTCAACTTGTCATCAATTTCTGCAAGCTCCAGAGTCTTTTCTTTTGCCGTTTTTCTCAAACTGTTGGACTTCACAATGAAGGTGATGTCTCTTGTAGCTTCTGCCCGCTCAGCGTAGTTGTCAGCACAAGCTGTTAAATCGGCAATTGTTGCCTCCAGCCTCCTCCTCTTCATCTTCATGCCGTGTATTTCTTCTTCGATGTGGCCTCTCTGTTTGATGCCTTTGACTGCTCGATCGCTTCTTTTTTTTTACCCTCCAAGTAGGATCGATAGCGGTTGTGTGCGGCCAAGACAGATCTACGCAACTCCTTCGTTATTACAATGTTCAGGATCCCACCAGCCTTGCTTACTGCATCGTAAACGATTCGCTGCGACACATACGAGATCTTCTTCAGGTTTTCGACAGAGACCTGGCGGTTCACACTGAATCCTCTTTCAACAGTTGCCTGCCCGTGGCTCAAGACGAGAAGAAGTCGCACAACTTTCCACAAGTGCTTATAGTCAACCTTCAAGAGCTCAAGGTAGAACTCGTCTAGGCTAAAAGAGTGTTTGTCAAACTGCCGCAGGTTGTGTTTCTTCTCTTGCAGAAGTTCTGTGTATTCGCTTAGGACCGAATCGCGCTCATGCTCACCCAATCGCCTAACTGCAATGAGCGCGTCTAATACTTTCCTGAAGCCTCCGAGGCACTCATCTGGCTTTGAGGTCATTTGGCGAGGGTCTAGCGAAGACAGGCTCCTAACTAGATGGTATGTCAGCGGGCTCTTTTGCAGAATTTTCTTGGTAGTACTGATAAGGAACTGTTTGCATTCCATCCTGAAGGCAAATACGTCCTTGGCGCTCACCTTTGCAGCTTTGACCATTTCTTCAGCTGCATGCCCAATGTCAACATTCTCTGAAGATACATGGTTATTTGGGTTTACGAGATCCATTTTGAGCAAGCTGACAATTCCTGTGGAAGCTGACAGCACTGAGCACTTCATGAATCTTGCAAGAAGTTTCCTCACGAGACGCTCCACATCTCTTTTTAAAAAGAACATCAGTGGTTTGTCCATTTGGTATTCCGTGAGAAATGGTTTAAGAATCATCGCGATGCCGAGAGCAAAGTTCAGTTTGGCCAACAGCAGTGGGTCCTGGCAAAATTCGCAGAGCTGTGTGAATGACGCACACTTTGGTAAGTTCACCTCTTTCTTTTTTGCACATTCCACGTACCTTTTCACATCACCCCACAGCGCAATGGCACGTTCGATCACAACAATATTTCTACCCAGCGATGAGCAACAAAGTTGAGAGGAAATGACATTTGGCCTGTCACAGTAGTGAAGTCTTCCCTTCGCGCTGGCGCATCATGAAAAATGGCACTGAGGCTTGAAAGAAGATTCTCTATGCCCCACTTGATGGCAACAGCACCCGCCCTGTAAGCGTTGTGTATTGTATGCAGTCCGCAAGTGCCCAGGTCCAAACACTGAACTTGATGGTTCTGCTGCAAGTATTCCTGCATTTCCCTAAAACACTTTAGGTTCACATTGGGGCCATCCATAGACAGCTGGACAGCTTTCGCCAGCGGCAAATCTGCCAAGGCAGCCAGAAGCTTCTGCTGAAGGTCTTCGGCAGTCGAATGTCCCATGAACACCGACGTATAATATCTCGTGGTTACACGCTCGGGCATAGTACTCCAGTACCGCAAATGGATGTCCATCTGTTTTTTTTTCTGCAGGCAGTCGTTCAAAGACTCATCAAACAGAACAGTGTAGCCATCAGATTGCTCTAATTCACGTTGTAGGCACGAGAGAAAAAATGGTCTCAGACCATGGCACACTACGTATGCAGATTTTCTTTCACCAGCAGGAAAATGACTTAGCGATTTCGCTATCCGGGAACATTTTCTTGAACAATTCCCCTGTGTGTGATGACGAGTTGTAGGAATAGTGTGATGTTACCATTTTCAGGGTCCACAGTATCTCCGCGTCAGTCACACACTCGTGCGCTTTGCACAGGCTGCTCACATCCGACGACGACGATGGAGCCGGCTCGATGCGTTGCTCAAAAGCAACTGCTGTCAAGTAGTTCCGCATCGTACTATGTGCCGTAGTCGCTTTCATGTTCGCAATGTGTTTTGCGCTCTTCATATGACTTTTGAGGGCCGACTCACCCATTGATGATACATCGAAGGTTTTCCCGCATGTCTTGCACTTTGCCCGATGAGAGTTTGACGTATCCGGAGAAATCCACTCCCTATAAGCAGCACTATTTAACCACGACTGCTGGAAATTGCACCTTCCCGGCATATTGCAGCTCACAAAAGACACGACAGCGATTATTCGCGCACCATGCTTTCCCACAACGAAGGTAGGCTTAGCTGCGGTCGTTGCACGCCACTGTAACCAACTGTAACGACGCTACTGCGTTGTGGCTACAGAAACGGATTGGATTGGATGCTTTGGTTGGCTTGAGTAGTACATAGTTGCCAGGCATTCAAGAGGCATCCGCTAAAAACCGGCTGAACGAAAGCCTATTGGAGAAATTCAAGGATATTTAAGGACTTCAAAATAATTAAGGGTTTTCAAGGCCTTGAAAATGCTATTTTTAAATTCCAGGGTTTTCAAGGGTTTCAAGGACCGCTACGAACCCTAGGTAAGGGAATGCGCCTACTTAGGGCAGGTAGTCACAGCTGATCCGGTTCATAAGAGGGAAATGAATAGAAGAACAAGAATGGGGGGGGGGGGAGGTGGAGCACGTATTTATTTACACTACCCCTCAGGGCCAGTGGCATTACAGAGGGGGAGTGCTAAAGATACAAAAACGGAGAGAACATACAGTTGGTTATATGAATGTTCAATGACATATGAATATAAAATGTAAGCTAGCGCTACGCGGAACCGCACATAATATACAATGCCAGTAACTTCTGCGGGAAGGTAGTTTCAGTCACGTGAGGTTCGCGGCAGGAATGACTGCGAGAAGCCTTTCGTGTTGCATGACACCGTTCCGACTTTGTAATTATGATCAACGTGGCGGGATTCATAAATTGGCTGGGGGTGACGTTATCACGTAGAGCGGGATGGTGATACAGCTTTTGGAACAGGGCGATACGAAACACTTTTCTACGCGGTATCAGCGTTGGAGATTAGACTTCATAGCAGTTATACTCGCTGTGCAATTGTGGCTAGGAAGGATGAAACGTACAGATTGCGCCATCTCAAGATCATTAATTAAGTTCTCATGAGCAGGGTCCCACACAGGTGTTGCATACTCACGTTTGGATTTTATCAGTGTTTTATGAAGCAATAGTTTCAAATTCCAAGGAACAATAAAAAAGTTGCGGCGTAAGCAGTCTAGCACACGAGTAGCATTTCTAATTATGTTCTCGGCATGAAGAGACCAGTTAAGATTAGAAGTAGTGTGAACTCCAAGGTATTAGACGAGACTGATTCGAACGAAATGTTATCGATGTAGTAGTTAGGTGGGGCGGAAGTTTTTCTGCGTACCCGCATGACATGGCATTTGTTATTATTTAGCTGCATTAATCAATCTTTGCGCGAGTTCACTATTGTGTTGAGGTCTGACTGAAGTAATGTAATGTCGTTGGCGTTGATTATTTCTGTAAAAATGACGCAATCATCAGCGAATAGGTGAATATGAAAGTTCACAAGAGAGGGGAGATCTATAATGTAAATTAGAAGCAGTAGGGGCCCAATAACTGAACCTTTTTGAACTCCGGAAGACACCACGGTAAAACTAGACTTATAACCATTAGGAAAAACAAATTGTGAGTGATTAGGTAGAAAACATTCCATCCATTTCAATAAGTTACAATCAATATTCAGTTGTTTTAGTTTGTGAAGTAAGGGTTTGTGACGCACCTTGTCAGATGCGTTTAAAAAATCTAGAAATATACAGTCAGCTAGTGATAATAGGTCTAGAATCCGATGCAATGCATTCGTAAACAAACGAACTGTGTTTCACAAGAGTAACATTTTTGAAAACCTTGTTGCACTGACGTAAAAAATGAGTTCGATTCAAGGAATTTAATAAGGTTGGTGAATACTATTTGTTCGAGCATTTTGCAACAAGTACTGGTAAGAGATATGGGACGATAATTAATAGGGGATGCTTTGCTGCCGGATTTGTAGACTACACCCACTTTTCCAATTTTCCACTAAATAGGCAGCGTTGATTGGTGAAGTGATTGCTAGATAAGTTTGGTTAGTATAATGTAAGAATAAGCTGCAGTACTTTTTAAGAACTTTAGGTTTGTGCAGCCATGCCCTGGAGCGTAATGAACACCGAGTCTTTCACTAAGCTTATTGACACCAGGAGTAGCAACGGCTATAGTGGACATCGAAACATACTTGAAGTGGTAAGTTGTAGGTATATGTACAGTACTCACGGATTGAAATAGGACATTCGGAGCGCGTGGCCGTCGCTTCATGGAGCGCCGCCCGTAGATGCTCATGGAACCAAGGTGGTGCATTGTGGTATGGCGCGAGGGGGAGAACATCTACAAAGCAGAATTGTTCCTTCCAGTCGCCAACGAGCCGGCCTGTGGTTTACCACATGCCTGCGTGGCACTGCAAGGCTTGCGCTTCGAATGTCCTATTTCAATCCGTGAGTACTGTACATCCCACATGGCTGTAAATTTATCAGTGAATGGGCTGTTAAGAATCGTTGCGCAAATGTCTGAAGGAAAGGGGTCGCCTGATGGGTCAGATAAGGCTATGCTATCATCAGTGGTTAACATAGAGGACAGTGCATGTGAGTGAAAGCGCCTTTTAGCGTCTTTGAGCGCCTGAACATACATGTTTGAAGCCGCCATATACGAAACCCATCGCTCACTAGTTGGCGAGAGCTTTGCGATGCGGTAGAGGCGTTTCTTTTTGTTAGATAAACGATTAATGTGGTCATTGCATCATGGAGCGTTTAAGTGAGTGGTAACAGTGCTTTGAAGAATGTATTGTTCAGTAAGTTGGGTGTCTTTAGCATTGAGCACACATCTAAAAATTCGCAACGTTGGGACGAGAACGGGGACATTAAAGGGGAGTCGGTATGCCATGTTATGTTCGAAAAATTGAATTTGTCGCCAAATAAGAGTAGCGGGAATGAACGAAAGCGTGTTGCAGCCATATTAATAGCATCTTAAAGTTCATTACTAAATGTAGCCGACGAGGAAAATGGACGGTAGCATACACCTATTGGTATATCATTGGCAATAGCTAGAAGCACTCCGCCGACTCTCTGCGCGCCACAATCACAGCGAAAGAATGAAAAAAGTATCAGAAACATGCGCAGTGAGCCCAGTTTCTTCTAACGCGATGATTTTACCTCAACAGGTGTCGATAGCTGATGATAGAGAGTTATAATTGTTAAGAATGCTTCTCATATTTGTAAAAGGAACCGATACCGAAGCTGTGAATGGCTGACCACTACCCCCCTCGCCTGCCTAGGATGTTCTATCCGAGCTAGCGGGAGAGGACGAACTGGCATGTGCGCTGCGTGTATCAGTGTTAATGACGGTACTGTATTTGAATCGTACACTTAACATTTCTTGTGCATAAGTAACCTGTTAAGCCGCCGCGGTGGCTGAGTGGTTATGGCGCTCGGCTGCTGGCCCGAAAGACGCGGGTTCGATCCCGGCCGCGGTGGTTGAGTTTGGATGGAGGCGAAATTCTAGAGGCCCATGTACTGTGCGATGTCAGTACACGTTAAAGAACACCAAGTGGTCGAAATTTCCGCAGGCCTTCACTGCGGCGTCTCTCATAGCCTGAGTCGCTTTGGGACGTTAAACCCCCATAAACCATAAACCATAAGTAACCTGTTGTAACGCATCTTCTGGGTGCGGGAATCAGTTTGGCATTTCGGAAAATCGAGAAGCTTTCTACGTGCCAGACGTATTGCGACTGAAAAATCTTCAGTAAGGGTGACCTTGCTTTCCTTCAGGTTGTTGCGCTTGGAGAGGATCAAGACTTTCGTTTTAAAATTCAAAAATTTTTCAACGACAGGACGACATTTGTAATTTGTGAAAGTTCCTAAACTGTGCGTGCGTTCAAGAGCATGGAGGAAACGGAAGTCAGGAAGGCACTCGGTAAGAATAATAGTTAGTTTTTCGTCAGTGTTCTGCCAGGTTTCATCGGCATCTGGAATTGTATAGGAAATTAAGTCGTTATGTCGTGATCTGCCGTCAAACTCACCCTACCGTGATTATAATAGGCTCACCAGCGTGGAAAGTTCATCTGTTTGAGTTTGCATGCTTGAAATTTCCTCGCTGAGCACTCGTATTTTTATTCTTCTTATTGGACACCTCTAAATTGTCCTCAACTGCAGTGATGCTTGTTTCAATGACTTTTCTGTCTGGTTTTGATAGCTTTAACTTCAGCTGCAATACGCCGTCTGTGCTTTAAAACTTTGCAGGGAACGAGTGTGAGCGTCCTTTAGCGACTGAAATATGACTTTCATTTGTTCCGCGGGCTCAGACTGCAAAAGATTCAATGTCTAGGAGCGAATCCGAGCGTTTTGTTGAGGCCCAGGGTTGCACTCCACACACCCAGACGCAACAAACTTGCCGCATGGCAGGTTCTCTAAGATGATGAATGGTAGTTTACCACTATCCCTCAAGAGATAAGTATACAACAGTTGTATCTTACGGGTTCTCACCAATGGGGCAAAAACGTGGAGGCTAACGAAAATAGTTCCACTCAAGTTAAGGACAACGCAGTGAGATATTGAAAAAAAATATACTGCAACGCGAAGAGACCGGAAGCGGGCAGATGGGTGAGGGAACAAACGCTGGTAATGACATCCTAGTCGAAATCTGGAGGAAGAAATTGACTTGGGCGAGGCATGTCATGTGAAGGCAACATAACCGCTGGTCCTTAAGGGTAACGAAGTGAATTCCAAGAGAAGGCAAGCGTAGCAGGGGGCGGCAGAAAATTAGGTGGGCGGGTGAGATTAGGAAGTTTGCGGGGAGACAATGGCCGCAACTGGCAAAAGACAGGGTTAATTGGAGATACACGGGAGAGGCCTTTGCCCTGTAGTCGGTGTAGTCAGGTTGATGTTGATGATGATGAAACGTACGAAGAAATGTGCCCTTCCCTTTCCTTTGCAGCTTTGGCCCCATGTTGGCCACTTCACCACAATGTGCCGCGGCCGGACTTGAGTAGGCGCCCGCTCTGCTATGCGCTGGCCGTGTTCGCGCACTCAGTTTTGTAGCAGACGACTCTGCCATTCTATGACGTTACTCAGACTGCTTCAAAATGGCCGCCGCTGCCAGGAGTAGGGGATTAGAGCCGATAAGTGATAATTACAATTTCTAGCTCAAATGCGCCCATACAGCTCTACTTCTTTTTAAGCCCGCATTTTAAGTACAACGTAATTAATCACGCCGTGGTTAGTAGCGTCAAAGTAAAAGCACAATTTCTTATAGACCAGGACATGAGCCCATTAAACTGCAGCATCAGGCGAAATTGAAGGGGTATTCGAAGTGAATTAAACAGCGGTAGCGCATCCCATCGTAAGACAAGCAGAGTCGGCAAAAGCGATCAACAGAGATGTGGCCTGTGTACGGCGGAGGAAAGGGATACGCGAATCTGATTGCGTTCACAGACGCTTATTATTTTTACGAGGAATTTTATCATGTCATACTAGGGGGAGGCAAGTGACACGTCGCGTTTCACCGAAAGGAGGCTCCTCAGTTTCGGCTATTTGCTTCTGAATGCATAGTTCCCTCTCGCACGTTCGTCATAGAAATCGCGCTGACTTTTGCAATTCGTCGTCGAAATGGAACAAGTATCTTCAAATCAAACAGCGTGCCCTCTATCATCAGCCACCGCGAACACACCAAGAAGCATGGTCTCGAACCCAGCGTCCAAATCTGTGCAGCGCTGTTATGAGTCCGAGCCACACGTTCTAGCAGTCGCGTTTAATTTGAAGGCGGTGCTTCTGTTACGGGAACGCTTGGCGGTTTGTAAAGAAGTTAGTATTTC
This sequence comes from Amblyomma americanum, assembly GCA_030143305.2. Lineage (NCBI taxonomy): Eukaryota > Metazoa > Arthropoda > Arachnida > Ixodida > Ixodidae > Amblyomma > Amblyomma americanum. The sequence goes on along the minus strand of JARKHS020006604.1, from coordinate 1,110 downwards.
ACTAGATTGGGTACATACAACGTTTGTCAAAAGTTTTCATGGCACGTGGTTAGCGATCGATTCCGATAGTGGACGTTTTACTACATCCCTAAGAACAAAATGTACTGAAACGTGATGACAGGGTTCTCTTCACTGTGGTGAGATTTAGAGCTTCAAGCACTACATAGCGCCCTACTCCACGGCAAAAACCAAACCATGTGACTCGAAGACTTTTTAAGTAGAGTGCGCATGTGCGTTGCAGTGCATTCGTGATGTCACGATGTTTCTGATATATTAGTGGCGCGACTCTGTTAGGCAGTTGCCGCCGTACGCATGCTGCGACTACAATAATGACGATCGTGCTAACTATACTAATAAACACAAAACGAAAGAAAAAAAGTATACTTCGGTGTGCACAGATTTCAAAACTACAACGACGAAAGACGCACATCGACCGTTTATTAGGTGGCAGTGTCCTGGAGAAGCTCCGCGACCGGTATTGCTCCCGCGCCTTGCGCAGTTCCAGAACCCGCCACGCAATGCGTTCGAAGCGAACGCTTACGCATGCGGACCTGATGCTGACCATGCTATTGCAAAATACCTTAAACCTGTCGAGCTAAGAGCTGACGATAACATTTTGAAATCAAAAAGAAAAAGAAGGCAGGTGTATACATATGTAATCGGCAAGCTACAGAACGACAAAAATTTCTCTTCACCCTCCAGTCTCGCATATGAGTAGCTGTTTTATGAGATAGCCATAAAAACAGATCGTCCTATGTAAGCAGCGGTTTCATACGTTATGCGACAGTTTGATGAACTTAGAAACAAAAAGATCAGGGGCTGAAATATTAAAGGTTAATGCAACGAAGAATTTGCTTTATTTATACTTTGTAGTTGTTCGAAAGGCACTTGCGAGTAGCTGATTAAGACATGCGGGAATTAATTAGCTACGAGTTTGCTGACCATATCCGGTATAGCAGCGAGGCCCCGAAGAAGCCCCTCAGATCGGAGACAACGCGAAGGAATATATTCTTCTTTGTTCTTAGTTCACAAAAATTGCCTCAAGGTAACGCTTTAGAAGGGCACTAAAATTTGAAAATAGTAAGGCTTTCGAAAGATAGAGTTTGTTTT
>JARKHS020006603.1:0-53239 GCA_030143305.2 Amblyomma americanum | reverse complement strand
AAAAAATATTATTGTGTCACCGCTGACAGAATCTCTATGCAGTCGAAGGGCCGGCTACCAAGCTCCCTGTTAATAGAAAAATTCATTGCGTTGCTATCTCGCGTGAAAACAAATAGTTGCGATAAGAAGAGTGCGGAATTCGTTTGAAACAAACAAATTGCTGTTAGTTGTAGCACACTCCGAGAAGAACATGCGCATGGGCTACATTGTGTGCGCGTGGTGTCTGAAAGGGATACTCTGTAGCACAGACCAGAGAATCTGGTGACTGACGACGCCGACTTACGATGACAACTAAAACCATTTAGGCGCATTCAGCTGACTTCGTTCAACGCACCGTTGCCTGGCCTACTCACACGTGCGATTTGCGGGAAACCTCTGCTCCGCTCGGACGACGATAGGTGTTGCGTCTTAACCGTCGCGTATGCAAAGGTTGACGCTGCAGAGAAAGGCGACCACCGTTGAATGAAATGCACTGCTCTTGCGCAAATAGGAGAAGCGTGGTAATGCTTTGCTGATCGATCGGTGTTATATTTGAATTTCTTGTTGTACTGCGTAAGTAAACAGCTATTTTAACATATTTGCACTGCCTTCTGCAAAATGCACGTAATTCACGCACTCAGTGTTCGTTATGCGGCTGCCACTGAGAAGTGAACACACGCCCCCCCCCCCCCCCCCCTAAAAAAAAAGACACATACTAAAGTTAAACTCAAACTAACAGCGGATATCTCCTCGCTTCCTGGGAGAATAGCCGCTAGTCAAGACTTGACTATTTTATTGCGTTATGTCTTCTGCTACCTGTGGTTCCTCACCACCACGAGGCTCATTGCACCCACTGCAGGGCAAAGGCCTCTCCCATATCTCTCCAATTAACCCTGTCCTGTGCCAGCTCTAGCTACCTTATGTCCGGTAACTTTTTACCCTGCAATCTAACTTTCTGCCGCTTCCTTCTAAACTTGCCTCTTTTAATCTACTCCGTTACCCTTAAGGATAATCTGTTATTATGCTTTTGCATTACGTGGCCTGCCCAAGCCCATTTTAACGCGACAGCGTTATTAAGGAGCTCGTGTCGCAGAGAAGCTGGTGTCGGCCTATTTGGTGTTGCTGGCTTTGTCGGTGTTGTAACACGAGAAGCTGCAAATAAAAATAACCTTGTAAAGAACGGGGAATCGAACCCAGGTCTTTCGGATTGCGAGGGAAGTACGCACCGAACATGTTACGAAGGCTCACTGGTTCGGATCTGAATAAAACTGAAGCTAGCTAATGCGTTATAATCTTTGACTTCGTGAAGTTTCTTTGCGTACTTATGTGTACTTGAGTAATGCCCTGGCAGCGCTGCAACACGTTGTCGCGTTTCACTCTTAAAGGCGGAGCTTAAACGTCCTCCAATTTTATTTCTTTGGATTTAGATTGGGATGCCATTAAACCGCATTTGTTTCCTCACCCACTCTGCCCGATTCCGGTCTCTCTACGTTACACCTATCATTTTCCGTTCGATAGCTCACTACATTGTGTTCAAGTCGAACCCTTTTCGTAAGTCTCCATATTCTTGCCCCATAGGTGAGTACCGGCATGTTACAACTACTATATACTTTTCACTTGAGGGATATTACAAAACTGCCATTCATGATATAAGAGTAGCTGCCCAAATGGGCTTCATGCCGTTTATATTATTCTAGTTATTTCACTGCAGTGATTCTAATCTGCAGTCAGTGCCTGTCCTAAGTAGACGTATCCCCTTATCATTTCCAGCGCCTCTCTGCCAACTGTAAAGAGCAGTTCTCTTTCGAGACTATTGAATACTACATCGATTTCCTGCGTCCTAATTTTTAGCCCTTCCGTTCTGTTTTGCCCGCCTAAATCACTGACCATGTTTTTCAATCAGTCTCCTGAGTGAATTGGTAAGGAAATCTCATCAATGAATCGCAGATTTTAGGGTATTGTCATTTAGCTTTTATCCGCAGCTGTTTCCAAGACAGGCCATTGAATACGTCCTCTAAACAGGGATGAATATACTTGGCGAGATTGTGTCTTACTGCCTAATACCCTTCTTTACTGTAATTTTACTGTTGGCTTTATGGTGCACTATGTTAGCTGTGCAGCGCGTATAAATATCTTTCAGTATTCCAGCCTCATTGCGCAATGCCTGCATGACTGCTGAGGTTCAACTGAGTAAAATTCTTTCTCGTAATCTATGAATGCTCTATATAGGGATTGGTTATATTCTGCGCATTTCTCTATAACCTGATTGATAGCGTGAACATGGTCTCTTGTCGAGCAGGCTTTACGAATGCCTGATAATTTGGTTGACTGAAGCTTTTGGTTGTCCCGACTCTATTAGCGATTTCCCTATTAAACAGCTCTTAGTCAACGGATAGTAAACTGACCGGTATTTAATTTTTCAATACCTTAACGTCCCCTTTCTTGCGAATTAAAATTACGTTGACGTTCATTCAAGCTTCCGGTACGCATTGCGAATACAGGGTGGATAGTTTTATTAGCCCAATCTCCCCTCCGTCCTTCAGCAAATCTTCTGTTGCTCGATATTCACCAGCGCTTTCCCCTTTGAATTCCTTCGCCTCTGCTTTCGTTACTGGTGAGATGTTCCATTGCCGTGCGCTACTGCCTCGCTCATTAACGTCCTTACTGCATTGTCTATAATAAAGGTTTGGGTAGGACTCTTCGGACACATTAACTACCTTAACTGGATTGCTAATCGCAACGCGCTCCTCATCTCGTAGCGCATAGAACTGATTTCTGCCTAGTTTATTCACCACATTTAGGCGACCTCTGCTCTTCAGAGCATGCTCAATTCAGTCCTGATTAAACTTTCTTATGTCGGTTACGTAGCGCTGGTAGATTAGCTTTGATAGCTCTGTCTGTTATATTCTGTCTGGGTGTTAGATTCTTTCATGCTTTTGCGTTTATTTATCAAACTCCACAGATAGCTTGCTGGTATCCTATCTAAGCATCCTACATCCTTCTTCTATTGCGCACTTCGTGATGATAGCTTCGAGATTATCGTTCATTGCTTGAACATTAACATCGTCTTCCTCAGATAAAGGGACACTGAGGAGAAATTGTTGGCTTGTATCGACAGAATACCAGCTCCTAAACACAAAAACACCGCTCTTTCTGAAAACAAAGCTCTTGTGGTTCGGGATGATGGGGGGTGGGGGGGTGGGGGGTTAACGTCCCATAGCGACTCAGACTATGAAGGACGCCGTAGTGAAGGGCTCCGGAAATTTCGACCACCTGGGTTCTTCAACGTGCACTGACATCGCACAGCACAAGGGCCTCTAGAATTTCGCATCGATCGAAATTCGACCGCAGCGGCCGGGATTGAATCCGCGCCTTTCGGGTCAGCAGCGGAGTGCCATAGCCAGTAAGCCATCATAGCGGCTTAGAAAAAGAAACCTCTTCTAAGGTAGAAAAGAGCAAGAACCTGTCTGTCCACTGATACACCATAGCATTGCATGTGAAAACTCTTTAGCACGGTGTGCGCTTCATCTCTCCTCCAGCCGTTGCGGTGGCTCAGTGGTTACGGCGCTCGGCTGCTGTCCCGTAATACATGGGTTCAATCCCGGCCACGGCGCTCTCATTTCGATGGAGGCGAAATGCTAGTGGCCTGTGTACTGTGCGATGTCTGTGCGTTCTAAGAACCCCACGTGTTGAAATTATCTGGAGCCCTCCACTACGGCGTCCCCCATAGCGTGAGTTGCCTTGAGATGCCAAAAGTCATGAACCAAAACATTCGTGTGCCCTCCTAACCTTACCAAGCCCTATGACATGCAGTTGAATACCCGCTAGTTGCTCGAACAGCAATACTAGACTAGCCTCTCTGGTTAAGGTTCTAGCATTAAACGTTGCCAGGGTCAGTTTCTAATGGCCGCCTGTCTGGAGTAAGAGATTATTAGCTCCCTATACGTTGCGTCGCAGGTCTGATCGCCGCCTTGATCAGTTGCTCCGCAGTCGCTGAAGACTGAGGGCAAGGTTAATTTGTGTATTCACATTGGAAGCTGTGGCCAATCACCACACCTGGGTGGACAAATCCTGTTCTGGTGGTTCTAGTCACCAAGATCAGGCCGCACCCCGGACCCAGCTGTACACGCGGATTCTTTTATCCGGTGGAGAACGGCGTGGCACAGGGATTCGAGCCCAGGTCCTCTTGTACGTGAGGCGGTGCACTACCTCTACACCATCGCTGCACTTGCCTGTGGTAATGTAATCCTTAACAGCGTTTCACGTGGATATAAATTTTTATAATATGCACATACTTTAATGAGCCTCTGTCCCGTATATAATAATGAGTAAGACATGCAGATCTGGGCTCCAGTTTGTACCAAGTGGTTGTATGCGGAACATTTCCGCGTAGCACCATGAACCGCAGAAGACGAACATAACTGCTCACATCTGCCTTTGGGACCTTCCCTTGTTTCTTTGGAAAAAATCGCACATACGAAATGGCCTTCAAGAAATATTTGGTATTGCTTTTTTTTCGTAAATATCGCTTGCGCACTGTACCCTATATTTTCCCCACCCGTTCGACTCCAGTCCGTATATATACTATACTTCAAAATTCAAACCTTAAAGCGTGGTAAAAAGTTTGCGCCGTGTTACTCTAGCCTGCGTCTCGATGTAGGTGTGTTGCAATGCTTCGTTGCCAGGAATAACCACTAACCTGCAGTTATGTCGTTGTAAAAAGAATTATCGTTCCGTCTAGAGCACCGTGAGAGACAGTATCAGAAGGAGACTGGTACAGCTGCTGCGTCCATAGTCTAAGCATGACATATTGCCTTATGGAGGGGGGATAATTCTAGCAATTATGACTGACAGTATAGGCGGGCCAAGAGGATTGAATCAACGTCGTATGAGCATCCAATCAGACACAACCATGGAGACATGGCCAATATAGGCCACATGAGAGCAAAGGAGACGCATTTGACACCTCCCGCGCACAGAAATACAAGAAGCTGCAGCCGGTTGACGAAACAAAAAGTTATTATTTACAACAAGCCTTATCGGTGCGGCCGGAACACGTCTTTGACAAACTAAATTATTGTAGCCGCCGCGGTTGCTTAGTGCTTATGGCGGTCGACTGCTGATCAGAAAGACGCGGGCTCGATCCCGGCCGCGGCGGTCGAATTTCGATGCAGACGAAATTGTAGAGGTTTGTGTACTGTGAGAGGTCGGTGCACGTTAAAGAACCCCAGGTAGTCGAAATTTCGGAAGCCCTTTACTACGGCGTCCCTCATAGCCTGAGTTGCTTTGGGACATTATCCACCCTCACCTCCCCCTCATAAATCCATAAGCTAAAATGTTCAAATGCCAACTTAACATGACTCAACGCTTGCGGTAGGGTTACGGATCATATTGCTTGCCTTACCGATTACCCCTATGCGTTGGGGGGCGTTGCTCGCGATATAACCTCTTAGCTCACAATTCTTACCGCGAAGGCTCACCTTTTACCACTTATGAATCCGATGCCCGTGGGCAGGTAAGCAGGCCACAGCGGTTCGAAGTTCCGGGAGGGCGGACACCGAGCTTATCCAGTATGTCGCCCGGAAGCAGGAGTGGTTCCTGGCACTGATGATGATTTCTACAAGGAATAGTGCGCGCCGACGAAGCAGTACGAATGGTGCAGAATTGAGATTGATTTCTGAATTTTAAAGTGAGTGATAAAGAACTCAGATTGAGAGCTTAACGCATATCTAAGCAAGCGGAATGGTGTAAATATTTCCCAGAGCCATTCGTTTACTATGAAATGAGCCAATTAGGCCGCAGCGAGGCGAGTCGACCCATCCGACCCATGCTGCAGGTGTAGACAAAAACGAAGAGAAAGAAGCCTGGATTTTCAGATGACAGCATCGAACACCGCTTTTTGCTTCAAAAGCTAGCTGGTGTACAACTTACTTTTTACCCCTTCGGGTGGATAAGGGTGTTCTTGAGGACTGTATAATTCGTTTGCACTAACGGTACGTTAAATTCTAACACATACGTTCAGTCCAGAGGTGTCCCACAAGTATCCGTTCTTTCGCCGTTGTTTAATATATTAATGGGTGATATCCCTATTCACCCGGTCGTAATAGTTTATGTGTATGCGATAATATTGCTTTTTCGCTTCTGCCAAAAATATTCATATCCAGTATAAATCGTTGCAAGAGTATTTACATGCTCTTGAAGTTTGGCTGGACAGTGCGATGTTAACTTCAGATGTCAACAAGTGTGCCGTCCTTGTTTTCCCACAGGCATCCCCTCTTTGCGTTTGTTGTATCACTCTGTACTAATCCCGCAAGTTGATTCTATTAAATTCTTGGGTATATGACCGGCAGCCCCAAAATAGAAACGTTGTGCTGAAAGGAGAGCGTGCTTGGCTGGTTGGTGAGGATCAGCAACAGAATATTTGTTATGCGTCGGGGCACTCTACTCTTTATAAGACCTATGTCCAGCCAATACTTGAATTCGGCTCCGTTATGTTTTCTGCGTGCCCAAGGTACAAGTTTGAACCCGTGTTTGTTATGTAGCGACGCGCTCTGTGCCTTTGCCTTGGTCTACCTAAATCTGTGGCTAATGCTGTGCTGTACTTAGAGGCGCGGATACCTGCTCTAAATTCGCGGTTTAAGCTTCTAATTGGGCGGACGTTGTTAAGTTCTTTGGAGCCTGTTCTAGAACGGGCAAACTTCGTATTTACAACGAACGCAACTTTCTTCTTTGGTTTTTTTTTTGGCCTAGGTATAAGCTCTCTCACGTTGTGTTCACTAATTCCCAGCTGTCAGAAGTTTCTGTACCAATAAATTATTTAATACCAGTTAACCACCAGCGGGCTGATACTGTAGTCTTCGTTGACAACACCCTCCCAGTGAATGCTACGAATCTGCCTAACAATGTATTAAATTTGGCTATAGAGGAGTATCTAGACAATTTTCCTTACCATATTGCCGTTTTTACACACGCCTCCCAACAAAATGAAAAGGCAGCACTTACTTACTCAAGGGCTCTCAGTTGGAGTTATTCATTTCGGGTCTCTGACTGTACCCCTATTTTTGTCGCCGGGTTTCAGGCCATTGAGTTGGCCTTAGTAAGGATTCCCTGCAGCATCTCTCAGGTTATTATACTTTCAGGCAGCCTTTCCGGCTTGACAGCTTCGAGAAGGCGAGGGATACTCCTATGAGCCGTTCTCTTCGATTTTTTATTCTACCACATATTAAAGAAGTGCGCTTTCACTGGGTCCATCTCTTAGTATTGCTTCTTGGTATTGCTTAGTATTGCTCTTAGTATTGCACTCTTAGTATTGCTTATAATGAGAGGCCTGATTTTTTATCAAAGCCCACCCTTGGTGGTCCTATTGTCCCGGTCGTCTCAAATACTGTCTACTTGACTATAGCACGCTTTTAACGATTCCAGCGTCTCCAAAACTTCAACCATGAGTCTCTCGCTGCAGCGGATTTTCAACAGTTGGCATTTCTTTGAAGTGTGCGGATGTGCAGTTAAAGGCAGAGTGAGGTGTCCATGACACTCTTGGGGTGAAGAATACCGTGACTAAATCTTTATTTACATCGATCGGGGTTATCTATAACCAACCTTTATGACTCTTGTGGCGAAATTGAGTCCATAGATCACTTTTTCCTCTTCTGCAGGCGGTTTCATTCTGTCCGCAGAATTTACTTTGAGATCCCCCTCGCTCGACTGGGGCTTCCTCTATCTATTTTGATTTTCGTCTCCTTCGGGGCAAGCGCCAAAGATTATGCCTTGAAACCAGTGTGCGAATATATTCACGACTATGTAATTACGTCAGGTAGATTCCTCTGCTAGAATGAAAATTCAATGCTTTTTTCTGTTTCTTTTTTCAATTTTTGTCCAAATTCCAGTCTAGGACACAAAATTATTCATTTACTCCACTCCTTGACCACGAGTGCGTTTGTACCCGCAATGTACCAAGGCCAATCTCGGGCCGTGGGTGTGTGCCATTAAGCCTGAGGTCATCAACAACATTATCATTTGGCATCCCCTTGGGTTATCCGCTCGCGCAGTTCACGAGAATTCGAGGTGTCCATGACCCTTTACCTTTGCAGAGTGCTATGTTTAAATCTTGATGTGTACCGATCGGAAGTCCCTCTGTCGAACCTTTTTGAGTCGCGTTGTGAAATTGAATAAGTTGATCACTTTGTTCTTAGCCCCCCCCCCCCCCCCCCCCCCCCCCGCCGCCTGCTGCTCAATTAGGTTTTCCTCTTTTTAATCCTGTTGTTCTCTCGTTTGGGTCAAGCACCAGGGGATATGTCCCAAAATCAGTGTGATATTCTCTTCATGATTGCGTAATTCCGCCAGGAAGGTTCCTTTGTTAGTTATAATTTTCTGCATCATCAACTTTTAACAGAAAATTTCGCCATCGACTGTCTAACTTAATTACGTCATTTTGTCTCTCTTGTTTAATTCGCAAGGCATGCTGGCCAAGCGATACTGTGGATTTGCGCGACTCCACAAGAGGCCAACAACAACAACAACCATTGGTGCGGTAGATGTGAGGGACATTCCACTGTGTCCCAACTGTCGTTTATGCTGGCGTCAGAGGGACATGTGTTCAACTTCACAGAAACTCGGCGTCCCTAGCGGCAAGCCGAAGTGAAAAGACGTGTTGGAATAGTGGAAGAAAAATGAAACACCATGTAATCAAGCACTTACTGAATAAGTTCAGTGCGGTTCGATAAAGAAGAAATCGGTAAATAAAAAAAATGTTAGACACCACTCCCACAATTTTCGGCAATTAATATTGAAGAACGGAGGCAGGAAGGTAGCCTTTTATCTAGGAGAAAGTACTACGGCGGAGAGCGGGTGCCCTTCGTCCGGATTGTGCTCAAACGTTCGGCAATCACTTTTCTGTTGCGGTCCACTCGGCACAGAAGCACAGTGAAGTGTCACAGCACAGAAGTTCAGCACAGAAGTATAGATAACGGACTGGTATTTTATGCAGTATGTAAGGTGTAGGTGATCTGTCGAACACGTGAAAGGCAGCGGCGGCTCTATGCCGCATCTAGCGTGTGTTTCAAAAGACTTCAAATTTTAAACAATAGGGCTTTATGGAAAGAGCAAAAATTTCGAGGCCTCTTTGGTGACCAAAACACAAATTTTGAGGAATATTCAGGCATATTCAAATAATTAGGGTGGCTTCAAAGAAAACAGGGACTGTGCTTTTTACAATTCAATGCCGTGTTTCTAGAAAATGAACCATAAATTGTCCGAAATTGACATTTCCACAGCACGGTTGCCCCATTTGACTCTGCAGGGTTATAAAACAGTGCGCCTTCATGCCAGTGTATATCGCGCTGTGGAAAGAGAGAGAGAAAGAGAGAAAGAGTGGGTCTTTGCGTGATTCCAATCTCTGTGGAGGAGTTTGTTGAGTGAGCTGAAAGTGAAAGATACAGAAAATAGTGAAATTGAGAAATTGAGATCGATACGCATTGGAGGTGAATGCTAGGAGGTTTTCAATTTACTGGACAAGTACAATGCCCTGCAGATGGGCAGACAAAACGGTCCATGCACGGCGAATAAAGCGGGGTAACAGATCTCAAATTTTGCCAGTTAGTGTAATGTCCCTCAAACATGCTTTAAAATCTCACTGCGCGGTGCTTCTACGAAGGGCAGACTGAGGGGCCTAAAACGTAGCTAATCGATGGCGTTTGTGTCAGGGTATCCATTTTGCGCGATTAGGACGCTTGGTCGTATGCGTGAGCTGAGCATTCTAAAAGTGTTTCACATGAGCCACTCTTACCGCAATGAAGGCAGTTCGCTTGGCCTAAGCGCTATCGGAAGCTACATGTGAACTCAATATTAAGTGGCAGATGGTGTTTGACAGGTTATTCATCAACGATGATGAGTCTGGAGGTTCCCGTGTTGATTGCCTTCATTATAGGCGTATATCTTCGGCATCAGAGACAAGTAAGATTTTGTAGTGAAAACCTTTCAGAACTTTTGGAGTTGGAGACCTTTGTTGCTCGCTTGATCCTTTCCGTTCAATAAAATGCCGTAGTGGGCTGTGTTGCAGTGCAGTTGAATACAGTGGCCTTTACACTGGCGGTGATGTATTGATGCAATATCGCAGGAGACCGATAGGTGATTGCTTTTCATAAGCATGCTTTTGAGCTTTCGTTGAGTTGCTTTTGTGTCTGCGAATATCTCCCATCTTCCAGCTGTTCGGCCGATGGATAAATAGACCAGCTTTGATCACCTAGAGCAATGAGAAACAGTCGGTGGACCGCGGAAAGCAGGGAGGTGATAAACATCAGCCGCTCCACCGTAATACTGACATACTTGGCAACGGAAGTGAAACCGGCGCAGTTTATTTATGTGCGCGAGCCCTCAAGCCCACATTCGCGAAAAAAGCTATGTGTCATTCTGGTCCTTCAGTTAGGGCAGGTTGTGAGGACGGCACAATGTCACATGACTGAGGAGGCAGGTAGGGCGCCTGCTTTTCTGATCACAACGCCGCCGCCGCTGGAGACTACACCTACGACGCGGAATTTTCCGTATAACGGGCGCCGTGACTGATCCGCATGCACAGAAGTGCTGCAATAAGCACTGCGTTGTGAATTTATGCCATGAAAGCACACACAACGTACAGAATACACTTGGTATTGTCGCAGTAATGACCACGCCATAGATAACAGAAGAGGTGATTGACGTAGCGCTGGATAGAACTGTTCATTGAGCATACCTGCGGCCACAAAGGACTGAACTCGGTGGCGCAGCAAGAGCAACAAGCGTGTTCGGTGATCTTCGATCTGAATGCCTGCCAGTCCGGAAAGTTCTCAAATTGAAGCTGAAAACCAACTTTCGGGATACGGCTCGCAAATAACAAAAGCCTCGAACAGCGTAGAATCAGTTCCGCATGGGTGAGATCATTGGAAATAAATTTGCTCGCATCCCGTGTCACAAAGTGATAGTCACGTTCTGGCGGCCTTGGGCGTGAACAAACATTACAAAGCTTTGTGGCCATATCTGCTTCCATTCACATAGGAATATCGTGAATAGCAAAACACAACCACAATTAACAATAGAAACGATGGTAACAATGTAAAACCAAGATAAACAATGGTCACAAAGTGCTAGCGCTACTAAATCGTCTTTGGCTTTTATTACGTAAATTTTAACTTCGTGTTATCAGAAAAATAGGTGCGAGAGCGGGGGCTTACTCTTTAAGCAACTGCTGAAAGTGGACGAAAAGATTTTATTTTCTCCTCTTTAATTTAGAGATTAGAGAAAGAATAACATCAGCAAGCTTCAGTTTCCTGGTAGTATTGAAGTCCTTAGACATGTTTGTCGCTTGGTAAAAATGTGATTTAAATTTTTTCTAGGGCAATCAATAAACTTCAGAAAATAGGAGCTATAATGGCACTCTTTACAACCATGTGGCGTCAGACCAAAGTTGGACAGATGCGTGATAGACTGAAACAAGCGCTAGAATTAGCTGCTTTCAAGAGACGTGCCAAAATGGCTGTAACCATGACTGGTTGAAATATGGAGAAGGTGTCCATGGAACCGCGGACCCTACCTCCGAACTGGAGTCGGTCAACTCTATGGCACCAGGACCACAGCCTTCTTTTGGAGTACAAGCCCTAGTGTTTCACCAGCTCGTTTCGGGTGATTGCGAGGCCGGTCCCAGGAACCACGCGAGATTAAATTGGCGCCTCGGGAAGGCAAGTGTTTGTGGCGAGTGTAGGCACGACAAGAAGACGGGAAGTATATTTCGCGGGACGAACCGTAACATGCATCGCGGCATGGTAAGGCCACGGTCACTCCGAAGTTCAGAATTCCTGAAGTTGAATAAACTTGGAGCCACCATCAGAAGAGATGGGAAGGTTGTTTGCATTCATCCGATCTACTGAACCGAAATTCCTGCCCACCATCCAGAGCCAGTGACAAGGGGATAGAAGAGGCGTAGTAGATCGTGGTTCAGAACAAAACGGGAAAACTAGCATAAATTACCTAGCCATATTTCCCCTACTAAGCGCTTGAATATTGAGTACGGCGGTGTAGTTCGCGCTGACCTGGTAGATAATGTGTGCTGCTCTGACTGTGCGCCAAATGCCGATATTCAAGTACCTAACGAAATCACAGCAGATTCTACAATAGACAGCATTATAGAGTTTTTCCTCTGTAGCTATCCCTGCAGCAGCTAGTTTCTTTGAAAGAGGAGGATAGCGCCAATACCTTCCCTGTGAATACACTATGATATGCGCAATTGAGATTTACAGGGGCATTGCTAGTATTCTTTTGTTCAAAGTATTACCGGAGTTTTAATGCTTGAATGAGGTACTTAGCTTAATGTGTTGCACAAAAGCCGTAACCTTAACATTTAGTGCTCTACATATGTTTGTGACGTCAAATAAGATAAAGTTCTTATATAAACAGGAAAGACCGAAGCAGTCTCTGCAACTTGATACATCAGTATGTCTCCGTAGCCTAACAGGGGTGAAGGTGCGAGCACCGGCAAGTACAATTGAAGCTGGTTGACAACTGGTATACTGCACACGGTCAACAAGCACATTGAGTTGCAAAGCTTTATTAGCGGGGTACTAAATTAAAAACGCCAGGACTGCACGTGGAGGAAGCCACTGGACGATGTGTCGTCCGTACCCATCCCGAGTTAGAAAGCCGTTGTTTACGGTGTGCACAGCCAACTTAGGCAGAGCACATGTGAGGAAACTTAAGAAACTGATAGAGTTGATGAAAACTGAGGGCAACGTCCAGGGTTTCAAATTTTATTTGACTTGCATCGTTATTCACATTTCTACTGTCGTTATTATGATGTAGCTACGCTAAATTCAAGGTTTCCACACTAGACTTTTACAATTGTATATGTTCTCAGTTCAGTGTAATCGGTACTAACGTGTACTACAGCGTTTTCCCGGTCAGTGGCAAGATTTGACTGCTGATCGACACATACAAACATGTTGTATACCAGCTTCCAATAAAACTGTTGATTATGATCTTTATGATGAATGCACTTCAGGTAATATTGAAAATCATCGTTGTGCGTTCGAAATAAGGAACGTAGAAATAACATAGCTACAAAAGATAAAATGCGAAATAATATAAAAATTCGCAGATAAAAAAGCGAAAAACTATTGGTCATGAAATATATCAGTGCCTGTCAATTGACGACACTGCTGTGTGCTGCTGAATTGGGACCAGCAGATGTCTTCCAGGTCAACCAATCAGTATGCCCACATCTTCAAGTAGTAATCATTCGAAGTGAGTCGCGGTGCGCCACATGTAATCCACCGGTGACAGCGGCCATCACCTGCGATAGCCAAGAGCGGGTAGCGGTTTCCTGGGTTCGTCTCTCACAAATGAGCGCGATAGTTCAGGATATCTGGCGTTTTGCTTGTTTTAACGGAATACTATGGACTACTCTGTCGGGTGTTTTTCTTCGTAATCAAATCCCATGGGGGGGGGGGGGGGGGGGGCATTTTCATGCTCTGGTGCCTCTTGTTCAGCCGATAAGATACTTTCACATCTGATAAATTTGTATCTGCGGGAGGCATAATTTTCCCAGAACTCCAATTTAAGGCGCACCGAGGACTACACCGTAAACGTCTTGTTCTTAGAAAAGGCCGGTTGTTTGAATTTGTGATGCTGTATTTATATTTATTTGGCAGCAAAAGAAACATTCGTGGCTGAGAAAATTGAATTTAAAGAGGAAACGTTTCTTTCCCCCTTGAGGATTTAAACTCGTGACATGAGCGAGATCAGTTGTGACTGGAAGAGAAACGAGATGCCTCATATGTCTCCAAACAAATGATTTACTTGATCAGAAGCGACATTTGGGCGAGTTGTCGAGAGTTCAAGATGGCGCGAAACATGCATACGACGAGATACACAGTGGAAGGGAGGCGCCCCTACATGCTGCCCTATGTATCTCGTCCTTGAACGTGAACAGAATTACTTCACTGCTCGCAGAAAAAATGATACACGGCTGCGAGGACTTTTTCAATTTATCACTCTTTCCAGATCATTAAAGCTCAGTTCTCATTGAATGCATCCGCTTTATCATTAGAACAAAGGAAGCGATAGGAACAGCCCAAGTTTGATTCCTTCTCAATGTTCCTTTAATTAAATAGGAAACGTAGATGTTACGTCAGTGCAGACGAGCTGGACTAAGTTTCCTCATGGCACTGTTTATTGAATTAACTTGGGCATCCTGCTCATTTTGCGCAAATAATGCACAGAGGGCGGGGTACTCCTACTAGGGTAGTGTGGGAATTCACAGCGAAGGTCAAGGCGGGCAAAGCATTCATTACCACAATGATGACGTAATCATAACAAAGGCACAAGCAGAAAGCTTAGCCACTCAGATGACTGCAGTCACTATATAGATGACACTTCAATTTGTTCATCGTACTGGATGCGTTTCACTGCTGCTCAGTTTTCTTTGGTGCAGCGACAAAATGCACCAGCGGACGCAGATTAAGAACTAGGCACATACAGGGTGTTTCACCTAAGACTTTACACGCTTTTTTAAATAGGCTTTTTGAGTTAGGAGACAGCTTTTTTCGTCATAGCATTCTCAGCGGCGTAGTACATCAGAATGCAGATAAGACATGCTAACTAGCAGGATGGTTAAATAATATTGAATAGTTAACTGTTTAAATATTACTACTAGGCTCCTTAATTATTGAGAGGCGTGTAGCTCACCGTAAGTAATATCCATATCAGTTTTTAGAATATTGAAAGCGCGGTTACACTCGGCTCAGTGACCCGGCAAATTCTGGCTACATTGGAACAATATACATGCGCTTCTGAGAAGCTTACAGGCAAATCAACCTGTCCATTGCATGTAACTTGTCTAAATAGCGAAGAATTTTTGGTGCACAACGCCGGGGGTAACCGCGTTTTTGAAACTATCAAAACTGATACGGATATTACTTACGGTAGGCAACATGCCTCTGAATAATTAGGGAGGCTAACAGCAATAGTTAAAATATTAACTATTCAAAATTAGTCAGCCATTCTTCTTGTAATAGCACGTCTTAGCAGTATTCTGATGTAATATACCGCTGAGAATTCTATGTCGAAAAAAAGCGCTATTTTAACTCATAATTGATTTGAAGAAAATAGCGCCAGAGCATGCAAACCACGAAAAGAAAAAGGACAAGACAAAAAGCGCTAACTCACAACTAATTTTATTGAAACCAGGCAGCGCCTTTGTATGGCGACGTTTCACTGAAAAAAGAAGGAGGAGGGCAGGAAAGGTAAAGAAATCTAAGCGACCATCACAGCGAACACACATGAGCAAGCGGTAACCAAAACAAAAACAAAAAAGTTAACAAAGATTTTTTAAGGGCGGCATCTAAAAATTCGAACTCGGACGAAAAAAGTGAAACAGATGGGGTGCTGACACACCTATTCAAAATTTCCTTATGTAAAAAGCCTCCAGACATTCACGTGCCTTCTTATCTGTGCTTTTGCCAAGAATCTTAGTCCGAGTCAATCGTGCCTCGCATCCGTCGCAACCCATAATATGCGCTACCAAATGTGCATATTTATCCTTTAAATCTGATAAATTTCGGGCATGTTCCCCCAAGCGCTCGTTGATGCAGCGCCCAGTCTGGCCAACATAGGTCTTCCAACACGTTAAGGGGATAGCATAGACCACTCCTGTGGAACACATGATGAATGGAGAGTCGTGCCTTATCTGGCAACCCCACTTTCTTGGGCTGCAAATACGGGGGCACAGCTTTTTCAGCTTGTTGGGGGCGAAAAAAACGACACTCACCCCATGCCTGTTGGCCACTTTCTTCAAGTTGTGAGCAGTTTTGTGCAAGTAAGGCACCACCAACGGCTTCTGTGACCTGCAACGAACCTCTCCAGAGTTTCTTCGTGTTCCTTCGTTTCTTCGTGTTCGTGAAAGCCGGCTCACCTGATTCTGGAAGCTAGCCAGCAACTGATGCCGGCACGACTTTTTCAAAGAAGACTCCAAGCAATGCGACGCTATTGCTCTTTTCACTGTCTTTGAGTGCATGGAATCATAAGGCAAAAGATCTTTTTTCGCGCGCGGTAATAGCCCCAGCAAACATGTCTCTCAAGAAAGGTTAGTTTTAGATCTAAAAATTGTAAGACGTTAGTGTCAGGAAGTTCATGGGTGAACGTGAGCCCAAGTCCATGTTTATTAAAAGCATTTAAAGCTTCACCTGCTGTATAGGGGTAGGTGAAGGAAGTCTGCTTTTTTAAAAGCCCTAAAAAATCGTCCACGTACCTAAAAACCTTTAACCCCCCCCCCCCCCCCCCCATTAAAAACTATGTCTAAAGACTGGTCAACTTTCGCTAAGAAAATATCGCAAAGGACGGGGGCCACACAGGAACCTATGCACACACCCTTGCGCTGCAAAAAAGGCAGGTTGTCAAAACTTATAAAAGTAGAACTGAGATAAAACTGCAATAATGCGATAAAGTTGTCAACCGACAAACCTGAATAATTTTGGAAAGAAACGTCGCCGTTTGCTTCTATGCATTCCTTTACTGCCGCCAAGAGCTGGTCTTGAGGAATCGAATAAAATAAATCTGCTACGTCTATGGAAAAACCAAAACCAATATCCTCGGTACTCTGTAAGTATTCAACTACAGCTGTCGAATTTTTTTGTGAAGAAGGGATCGTCCATCCGTAGTAATTTAAGTTGCTTTTGCAAGAAAGTACTGACGTTCTTTTGCCAAGAACCTTCTTCACTCACGATAGTCCGGAAAGGTACATCGGGTTTATGAGTTTTGGCAGTAAAGAAAGCATTTAGGCTTTTACCTCGGCAGTTTTTTATATCTTTAGCGAGAGAATCTAAATTTAAATCCTTGCTGAAGTTGCTGAATTTTGTTTTAACTCTGACAGCACTTTTTTTCACCTGTACAAAGTTCTTATTGATTGCCGCGTACGCCTTCTGATCGTACAGATCCTCTGGCAGAACAACAAAACTAGTCTCCTTGTCAGCTTGAACCAGCTTAAGGCGGTTCTGCACAAAGAAGGTCACTACACTGTTTAACATTTCGTCACCCTGTGCTCTAGCGCAGTCAGAAGCACTGTTTTTTAAGCAGTCCACACCCTCTAGGAGGCACCGGTCCTGGTGTTCAGCGACGCCTACTTTAAGGGCCATCTTCCTGTTCGCAGCGATCAGCTCATGCGCCGAAACACCAGGCTTCAAACTGTATTTTGGCCCTTTCTGAAGAAGCCGCTGGACCTTGTCGGGCAAAAAGACATCCCCCAGGACTGTTACGTTACTCTTCTTTCCCGGTGTCGACTTCTTCCCCAGGCACAAAAGTAGCTGGTTCAACATGCCTCTCCAATGGACTTCTGTGAGTTGAGCTGCTGTTCTCCTCTAGGCAGAAAGCTTCCTCGCGGCCAGCCACTCGGGGTGAACAAGGTAGCACTTCATGCGAAGCCAGTCTTGGTACAGACGAACTTGTCGCCAAAGTTCTGAGCGCATTAACTTGCAAATTCTTTTCACATGTCCCCACGAAGGTTTGACAGGGCCGAAGAGAGCACTTACTTCTTGGGGCACGAGTCCCTTGCGGATGCAGAAAGCGTACCTTCTTGCTCGGCATGTCGCGTCCACGATGTGCGTCAGTAAAAGGTCGGCTAAGCCAGAAGAAGGAGGAACACAAAAGAAAGGGCCCACTGTACAAGAAAGATACTGCATTAACACTTCTTTTTGGGCGAGTTGGTGCATACTTGATTTGAAGAAAATAGCGCCAGAGCATGCAAACCACGAAAAGAAAAAGGACGGGACACAAAGCGCTAACTCACAACTAATTTTATTGAAACCAGGCAGTGCCTTTATATGGCGACGTTTCACTGAAAAAAGAAGGAGGAGAGCAGGAAAGGTAAAGAAATCTAAGCGACCATCACAGCGAACACACATCAGCAAGCGGTAACCAAAACAAAAACAAAAAAGTTAACAAAGATTATTTAAGGGCGGCATCTAAAAATTCGAACTCGGACGAAAAAAGTGAAACAGATGGGGTGCTGACACACCTATTGTCAAGTTTCCTTATGCAAAAAGCCTCCAGACATTCACGTGCCTTCTTATCTGTGCTTTTGCCAAGAATCTTGGTCTGAGTCAATCGTGCCTCGCATCCGTCGCAACCCATAATATGGGCTACCAAATGTGCATATTTATCCTTTAAATCTGATAAATTTCGGGCATGTTCCCCCAAGCGCTCGTTGATGCAGCGCCCAGTCTGGCCAACATAGGTCTTCCCACACGTTAAGGGGATAGCATAGACCACTCCTGTGGAACACATGATGAATGGAGAGTCGTGCCTTATCTGGCAACCCCGCTTTCTTGGGCTGCAAATACGGGGGCACAGCTTCCAGAATCAGGTTTGCCGGCTTTCGGCGGCTGGGTTCCCCTGCTCAGTGTTGACTGCTGTCTGCGAGACCCTTCTAAAAAAAACTTAAGCAAGGAACACGAAGAAACTCTGGAGAGGTTCGTTGCAGGTCACAGAAGCCGTTGGTGGTGCCTTACTTGCACAAAACTGCTCACAACTTGAAGAAAGTGGCCAACAGGCATGGGGTGAGTGTCATTTTTTCCGCCCCCAACAAGCTGAAAAAGCTGTGCCCCCGTATTTTCAGCCCAAGAAAGCGGGGGTAGCCAGATAAGGTACGACTCTCCATTCATCATGTGTTCCACAGGAGTGGTCTATGCTATCCCCTTAACGTGTGGGAAGACCTATGTTGGCCAGACTGGGCGCTGCATCAACGTGCGCTTGGGGGAACATGCCCGAAATTTATCAGATTTAAAGGACAAATATGCACATTTGGTAGCGCATATTATGGGTTGCGACGGATGCGAGGCACGATTGACTCGGACTAAGATTCTTGGCAAAAGCACAGATAAGAAGGCACGTGAATGTCTGGAGGCTTTTTACATAAGGAAATTTGGGAATAGGTGTGTCAGCACCCCATCTGTTTCACTTTTTTCGTCCGAGTTCGAATTTTTAGATGCCGCCCTTAAATAATCTTTGTTAACTTTTTTGTTTTTGTTTTGGTTATTGCTTGCTCATGTGTGTTCGCTGTGATGGTTGCTTAGATTTCTTTACCTTTCCTGTCCTCCTCCTTCTTTTTTAAGCGAAACGTCGCCATATAAAGGCGCTGCCTGGTTTCAATAAAATTAATTGTGAGTTAGCGCTTTGTGTATCGTCCTTTTTCTTTTCGTGGTTTGCATGCTCTGGCGCTATTTTCTTCAAATCAAATATGCACCAACTCGCCCGAAAAGAAGTGTTAATGCAGTATCTTTCTTGTACAGTGGGCCCTTTCTTTTGTGTTCCTCCTTCTTCTGGCTTAGCCGACCTTTTACTGACGCACATCGCGGACGCGACATGCCGAGCAAGAAGGTACGCTTTCTGCATCCGCAAGGGACTCGTACCCCAAGAAGTAAGTGCTCTCTTCGGCCCTGTCAAACCTTCGTGGGGACATGTGAAAAGAATTTGCAAGTTAATGCGCTCAGAACTTTGGCGGCAAGTTCGTCTGTACCAAGACTGGCTTCGCATGAAGTGCTACCTTGTTCACCCCGAGTGGCTGGCCGTGAGGAAGCTTGCTGCTTTGAGGAGAACAGCAGCTCAACTCACAGAAGTCCATTGGAGAGGCAATGTGAACCAGCTACTTTTGTGCCTGGGGAAGAAGTCGACACCGGAAAAGAAGAGTAACGTAACAGTCCTGGGGGATGTCTTTTTGCCCGACAAGGTCCAGCGGCTTCTTCAGAAAGGGCCAAAATACAGTTTGAAGCCTGGTGTTTCGGCGCACGAGCTGATCGCTGCGAACAGGAAGATGGGCCTTAAAGTAGGCGTCGCTGAACACCAGGACCGGTGCCTCCTAGAGGGTGTGGACTGCTTAAAAAACAATGCTTCTGACTGCGCTAGAGCACAGGGTGACAAAATGTTAAACAGTGTAGTGACCTTCTTTGGGCAGAACCGCCTTAAGCTGGTTCAAGCTGACAAGGAGACTGGTTTTGTTGTTCTGCCAGAGGATCTGTACGATCAGAAGGCGTACGCGGCAATCAATAAGAACTTTGTACAGGTGAAAAAAAGTGCTGTCAGAGTTAAAACAAAATTCAGCAACTTCTGCAAGGATTTAAATTTAGATTCTCTCGCTAAAGATATAAAAAACTGCCGAGGTAATAGCCTAAATGCTTTCTTTACTGCCAAAACTCATAAACCCGATGTACCTTTCCGGACTATCGTGAGTGAAGAAGGTTCTTGGCAAAAGAACGTGAGTACTTTCTTGCAAAAGCAACTTAAATTACTACGGATGGACGATCCCTTCTTCACAAAAAATTCGACAGCTGTAGTTGAATACTTACAGAGTACCGAGGATATGGGTTTTGGTTTTTCCATAGACGTACAAGATTTGTTTTATTCGATTCCTCAAGACCAGCTCTTGGCGGCAGTAAAGGAATGCATAGAAGCAAACGGCGACGTTTCTTTCCAAAATTCTTCAGGTTTGTCGGTTGACAACCTTATCGCATTATTGCAGTTTTATGTTAGTTCTACTTTTATAAGTTTTGACAACCTGCCTTTTTTGCAGCGCAAGGGTGTGTGCGTGGGTTCCTGTGTGGCCCCCATTCTTTGCGATATTTTCTTAGCGAAAGTTGACCAGTCTTTAGAAATAGTTTTTAATGGGGGGGGCGGTTTAAAGGTTTTTAGGTACGTGGACGATTTTTTAGTGCTTTTAAAAAAGCAGACTTCCTTCACCTACCCCTATACAGTAGGTGAAGCTTTAAATGCTTTTAATAAACATAGACTTGGGCTCACGTCCACCCATGAACTTCCTGACACTAACGTCTTACAATTTTTAGATCTAAAACTAACCTTTCTTGAGAGACATGTTTGCTAGGGCTATTACCCGCGCGCGAAAAAAGATCTTTTGCCTTATGATTCCATGCACTCAAAGACAGTGAAAAGAGCAATAGCGTCGCATTGCTTGGAGTCTTCTTTGAAAAAGTCGTGCCCGCATCAGTTGCAGGCTAGCATCTAGAATCAGGTGAGCCGAATTTCGGCGGCTGGGTTCCCCTGCTCAGTGTTGACTGCTGTCTGCGAGACCCTTCTAAAAAAACTTAAGCAAGTGTGACGTTAATTTTGTGTGCTACGAGGGTAGACGGAGCCCCAGGTGACAGCGGCATCATCAATTACCGAGCCATACTCGTTGAGAGTGAACACCCAGAACGAAGGGGCTTAAGCACAACCGGACCCCCTTTCATGTTTCTACTGTATATGGCTGCAAGCAACTTGAGTGGGATTGCTTTCGGGCCTGCCGCCGTGGACCGCACGGAGACGACCAGAACGAAGGGGTTTAAGCACAACCGGCCCCCCTTTCCATAGTGTCGGCACGAGTCGAACGCCGCCGCCGCCGCCGCCGCCGCCGCCGCGGGGAGACGGGCGTTATCCTCCCCAATTGCCGTGGCCGTTCCAGGGCGGATTCGTTTCGGCGGGCCTGGCCCCGTGGCAAGACGGTGGGCATCATCAATCAACCCTCCCGAGCACATCTCAGGACAAGGGACCACTTTCCCGGCCTTTTAGTGACCTCGTGTTCCGGCCTTGAGGGGCGAGTGTCATTTGATAGAGAACGGAGGCCGGTGACCCGTGGGAACCGACCGCGGGCCAGAGCGCGCCTTACCACAGCCGACCCTATGCGCTACCTCGAAGACAACCTTCTTTCCCTCGGACTCAACACGTGAGGGGGGCGAGACCATAAGTGGGTGGTGCGTTTGTGCGCCCAAGTGAAAGCCCTAGGCCCCCCCCCCCCTCCACTCCGGCGTGGGCGTCCTCACCCTAGGGAGTGTGGGGATAAGAGGATATAAAAGTCGACAAGGAGTACCGAAGAAGGACGCTCAGGACGACATCGTTCGCCAAGGGGGCCTTCAGCGCCGAAGCCCGACGGCGTGCAGCTTCTGCCAGCAACCGTTGGAGCTCAACTCCGGAGCCCCTCCATCGTCCCCATGAAGTCGTCGGCACGTAAGCTCGGACGCCCCAGCCTCTGATGTATAATCTTAATCATGTGTAATTATTGAATATATCTGTTTAAACTGAGCCATACGGTGTCTCTTTGCCTCTACGTCCCGTGTGGACCTGCGCATTATGGGCGGTCATCACACTGGTGTCAGAAGTGGGGTCTCAAAAGCAAATGTCCTCTGAATGCTGCGACATTCACGACTTCAAAATTGTAATCAAAAGGGAATCACGGGACTGATTGTGGAACTTTTACCCCCATTTGAGAGGCTTGAGGCACCGGAGGGCTTGAAAAAAAAAATCTGTATCTGAGGGAGCTCCCACTCCAAAGCCGTCGCTCGGAGCAAGCATGCTGGCATTAGGAGGCGTCATTCCGGCGTTTACAGGAGATAAGACAGGGGTTCCAATCTGCGATTTCTTTTCCATGCTAGAAGAGATTGGGAAAATGGGGGGATGGTCCGATGCTCAAATGCTGGAAATGGCGAGGTGTAAGATGGCAGGAGCTGCTCATGATTTTGCATGGCGAGACGAAAAAGTAAAATCCACGAAATCATTTGCGGAATTTAAGAAGCTCGCGTTTGAGCATTTCGACACTGAACCACGTCACGTGCGGGTACAGAGGTTCTGTGACGCCGGACAGATGGTAGGGGAGGACGTGCGAACGTTTGCGTCGCGGCTTCAGCGCCTAGCACGCGATACGTTAAGCAGGGAGGAGGAAGGAGACCACCTAAGGAAGAAATACGTGGAGGATCTACTTAAAGAGGAAATGACCGCTTTGCTCGTGGCTGGTCTGCAAGACCCCGTGCGCCGGTTCGTGCTCTCGCGCAAGCCGAGCAATTTCGACCAAGCCGTGGCGGCCGCATTGGATGAGGAACGAAATGAGGCGTTAACGACAGCCGCAGCGAGAGTACGCGTCATAGAGAGAGCGGTGCTCAACCCTGAGGTTGCTCTCTTGACAGAGCGGTTAGATCGCTTAGAACAGCTGCTATCTCAGCAGGTGGAACGCCAGGTTGAAGCGCGCGCTCAACAGCGCCCATTCGCTGGAAACCGGAGACCGCCACAAAGCTACAGGCGCGGTATGCGAGATTTTGAAGAAATCGTATGCTTCGCTTGCCAGGGTCGCGGACACATCGCCAGGTTCTGCCAAAACGTGCGCCGTGGGGAGCCACAAAGAGAAGCAGGCGAGACACGCCCTAAGCAAGCCTACAGCGGGGCTCCAGATACCGAGACAAAAAACTAGATAGTCCTCCCCAGCCTGAGGAGCGTGGGGAGGGAGCAGTGGATGATGAGGTGGTGGTAGTTTGTGTGGCCGACGAGGCATGCCCTGTTGTGCGTTGCAAGTTAAATGGTTGTTGCATGGAATTGTTGATAGATACGGGGTCAAAGGTGACATTGCTTAAAGAGAGCAGTTTTAACACGCTTCGAAGGAAGGGGGACCGCGAGGTGTTGGAAGCGTCTGGTGGTATGGCAACCAAATTTGTAGGCATAACGGGGGATCCTCTTGGCATAAGTGGACTCTACCGGTTACACTTCTCTCTCGGCGGAATTGCATTGGAGCACCCCAGCTACGTATGCCCGGACACGGTGTCTCTGCCAAACGGAGTGTCAGGTATATTAGGGCAGGATTTTTTGAGAAAAGGGAAGGTAGTAGTCTCATTCTCTGAGGAAGAGGTTAATGCGGGCGGATCAAAAGTTCCGTTTTTGAACAGGAGAGGGGCTGAGATTCGCATTACCGATATTGACACCCGTCAAACAGTGGGATCATTGGAGAAGGTATATTCGCGGGTTGCCGTCAGGCTGGTCGATGAGGCGGTCGTCCTTCCTTGGTCGGAGCACATTTTGTACGCGTTTGTGCCTTCAGATGTAGAGAGCGGCGCCGTGGGAGTGCTTGAGCCGGTCGACTCTCTCAGCAATGGCCTGAAGGCAGCCGCGTGCCTCGTGACAGTTAATGACGCCCACAGAGTGCCCCTACGGGTGGTTAACTGTAGCCAGCAGCCACTGAGCCTTCCCAAGAACAAAACATTGGCTTTCTTCACCTCTGCGATAGAGAAACGTGAGCCCACCGATACGGTACTCGCAACTGTAGAGCATGCTAGTCCTTCGGCTGCTCCAAAGGTGTCGTTCGATCTTTCTCACGTAAAATCCAGGGAGAGGGAGGCTCTGGCTGGTTTGCTGAACGACTACTCGGAGGTATTCGCCGCGTCCAACCTGGATTTGGGCTGCTGTGGCGTTATAAAGCACAGGATAGAAACCGGCACTTCATCGCCCGTTTACCAGCGTGCGTACAGGATTCCTTACTCCCAACGTGAGGAGATGGAGCGGCAGGTGCAGGACCTGATTAATCGCGGCATTGTCGAACACTCAAAGTCACCCTGGGGAGCACCAGCACTATTGGTGGAAAAGCCAGATGGCTCGTATCGATTGGTAGTGGACTACCGCAAACTAAATGCCGTAACTCGCATCGATCCATACCCCATCCCCAATATACAGGAGACGCTTTCTCAGCTGGGCTCTGCCAGGTACTTCACGGTAGTGGACATGGCGGCGGGATTCTGGCAGATAGCAATGGATCCGGCAGATGCCGAGAAAACGGCATTCAACACGCCCTCAGGGCACTATGAATGGAAAAGAATGCCGATGGGTCTGGCCAACAGCCCTGCTGTCTGGCAGAGAACCGCTGATGTTATCCTGGCAGGTCTTCTGGGGAGGCTGTGCTTCGTGTATATGGATGACATAATCATATACAGTGACAGTTTTGAGAACCATTTGCGCGATATTGAGCAGGTTTTGGTGCGACTAAGAGGAGCGGGTCTCAAGCTGAAGCCCTCTAAGTGCCAATTCCTCAAAAACGAGGTGAAATACCTCGGGCACGTTGTTTCAGCTGACGGCGTGCGACCGGACCCTGAGAAACTAAGGTGTGTCTCGGATTTTCCATCCCCGACTAGCGTCCGCCAGGTCCGGCAGTTTCTCGGCCTGATCGGTTACTACCGAAGGCACATAGAGGAGTTCGCCAAGCTCGCTAAGCCGCTCACCGCCTTAACAGCCAAAAATGTCGCCTTTCGCTGGGACGAAAACGCGGAGGATGCTTTTGGGGCCCTGAAAAGGAAGCTAATGAGTGCACCGCTGTTGCGCCACCCGGATTTTAATTTGCCCTTCGTTATGGCCACAGATGCGTCAAAGTTCGCAGTTGGTGCCGTGCTATCTCAGGTTATCGAGGGCAAAGAACATCCCGTTGCTTTTGCTAGCCGACAGCTGAGCCCCACAGAGCAAAAGTACGGAGCTACGGAAAGGGAGTGCCTCGCCGTTGTCTGGGCAGTAAAGCACTTCAGATGCTACCTTTACGGCCGCAAATTCAAGCTAGTCACAGACTGCCATCCTCTGAAATGGGTGATGAGTGTCAGGGACCCTAGCTCGCGACTCGCTAGATGGAATCTACACCTGCAGGAATACTGCTTTGAAGTTGAGCACAAGTCAGGAAAGACACATCTGAATGCTGATGCACTCAGCCGCACAGCTGCCGTGGCAGCTATAGATGAGTTTGTCCCCGTAGTCGACCCCGCCGAATTACGCACAGAGCAGTGCAAAGATCCTGACCTGAAGCGAATAATCGAAAGCTTAGAGGGCGCACCGTCTCACCCCGAACAGCTAGGTTATTTCATTGGCAAAGACGGCACCCTGTGTCGGCGCACGAGGCCAACCAGGAAAGGGAGACCAGAGAAAACCGCTTGGGAGAGAGTCGTCATACCTCGGTCGTGGACAGAAAGGGTTCTTCGCGCGTTTCACGATGCGCCATGCGCCGGTCATTTTGGCGTAGCGAAGACACGCAGGCGTGTGGAGCGTTTGTACTTTTGGAGTGGCATGCGACAGGATGTTAGAGACTACTGTGCGAAGTGTCATTCCTGTCTCGAAAGAAAAACACCCAAGGGACGAAGACCAGCTCCAATTCAGCCGTTCCTGAGGTTTCGGCTCCCTTCGAGCGGACAGGTATGGACATAATGGGCCCATTGCCCACGACCACTTCCGGAAACAAGTACATTTTAGTATTTGTCGATCACCTTTCAAAATACGCGGAAGCGGTAGCACTCCCAGATCAGAAGGCAGACACGGTTGCAAGAGCATTTGTCGAACAGATCGTGCTCCGACATGGACCCCCGAGGCAACTCTTGACAGATCGGGGAACGAACTTCGTGTCGCAGCTAATGAGGAGAGTTTGCGAGCTGCTTAAGATCGCTAAGAAGCAGACAACACCGTACCATCCGGCTTGCAACGGCGCGGTGGAGCGACTGAACCAAACCGTGGCCGGGTTCCTGTCGCATTTTGTTTCGCGCGACCAGCGGGACTGGGACTTGTGGCTCCCGTATGCAATGTTTGCCTACAATTCCGCAGCACACGAGAGCACGGGCGAATCGCCATTCTTTCTTCTCTACGGCCGAGACCCGGACCAGCCTAGTGAAGTGCCAGAGGGCCCCCGTCGTGTCCCATACGCTTCACTGGACGACTATAAGGTTGAGCTAGAATCGCGCTTGCAAGTGGCGAGGGACATCGCAAAGGAGGCCTTAAAGAAAGCGGCGAAGCGCAGGAAGGAGGTGCACGATCGCAGTGCTAGAGACGCGCCGTTTGATGTGGGGGACAGCGTGTACATTGAGAACTGCCAAAGGCAGATTGGGCTAGCTCGTAAGTTCCAGACGAAGTGGAGAGGACCGTGCGAGGTTGTCGAGAAGCTTTCTCCGGTAAACTTCAGAGTCCGAGACGTGAACCGGCGCTTGATAAGGATACACGCAAATCGCCTCAAGTCGGCACCGGTTCAGTATTCACGAAATGAGGAAAGGGAAAGCGCGGATTTTGATGGGGACAGAAGTGAAGCGGAGCGCGCAGATAGTTCGCAAGAAACGCCCTCTCCTGCATCTGTTCGGCAGGCGCCAGAGGTGACGGCCGGAATGCCACCGGATTTACTTCATGCATTGCTAGAAGAAGCGCGCGAGGTTGCCGCGCAGATAACGCCAGGAGAGGCTCCTGCCACGAGCCCTCGCGAGTCCCAAAGCAGACAAAGGGTCACAGACTTACTTAGTATGACTCATGAAGGCCGATATCCGCTGCGAAATCGGAAAGCTAAGTCGGACTAATGGCGTAAACAGAGCGGAGTTGTGAACTGGTTAGAATTGTGTAATGCCACAGCTCATAACATTGCTATGTGCTTATGTGTTAAGTTATCGGAGTTGGTAGTTAAACCTTTCTGTCATTAAGTAACACCTTCACAGGAGAGCATGCGGAGCGCATGCAGAACCTGCCCTACTTCCTTTCGTTATCTATATTTTTGTCTGTGCCGTGATCGTGCTAGAAGTGGGAGCTCCTTTGTAACTGTGGTAAATTTATTTCGTCCAGTTTGGACTAGAAAGGAGAGGCTTGGGTGCTGAGTTTCATGTTTATCTGTAAAAGAAGATCAGTGCTGCCCCTGGAGACGCCAGTTATGACAGCGGAGGCATATGGTGTTGTGCAGTGGTGTTGAGTGCAGCGAAAAGTGTTTTGTCGGACGCACTGTGCGAGGCGATTCAGAAAGACAAGGGGAGCTGCATGGACTCAAATGTTCGGAGAACATTCTTCTGGAGGGTGAGCGAGTGTGACGTTCCTTGTGTGTGCTACGAGGTTCCGCGTTCGACGGCGCGGCGTAGACGGAGACCCAGATGACAGCGGCATCATCAATTACCCAGCCATGCTCTTTGAGAGTGACGACCAGAACGAAGGGGTTTAAGCCCAACCGGACCCAACCGGACCCGCCGCCGCCGCGGGGAAACGGGCTTTATCCTCCCCAATTGCCGTGGCGGTTCCAGGGGAGGCCTCCCGAGCACATCCCAGGACAAGGGACCACTTTCCCGGCCGATGACCCGCGGGAACTGTCAGCGGGCCAGAGCGCGCCTTACCTTGAGGAGCGAGTGTCAGTTGATTGATGGAGAATGGAGGCCGGTGACCCGCGGGAACTGTCAGCGGGCCAGAGCGCGCCTTACCACAGCCGACGCTATGCGCTACCTCGAAGACAACCTTCTTTCCCTCGGACTCAACACGTGAGGGGGGCGAGAGCATAAGTGCGGTGGTATGTTTGTGCGCCCAAGTGAAAGCCCTAGCCCCCTCCTTCCCCTCCGGCGTGGGCGTCCTCACCCTAGGGAGTGTGGAGAAGAGGATATAAAAATCGACAAGCAGTACGGAAGCAGAACGCTCAGGACGACATCGTTCGCCAAGAGGGCCTTCAGCGCCGGAGCCCGACGGCGTGCAGCTTCTGCCAGCAACCGCTCGAGCCCAACTCCGGAGCGACTCCATCGCCCCCATGAAGTCGTCGGCACGTAAGCTCGGACGCCCCAGCCTCTGAATCTTAATCATGTATAATTATTGAATATATCTGTTTGTTTAAACTGAGCCATACGGTGTCTCTTTGCCCCTCCGTCCCGTGTGGACCTGCGCATTATGGGCGGTCATCACAGCTTTCTCAGCTGGGCTCTGCCAGGTACTTCACGGTAGTGGACATGGCGGCGGGATTCTGGCAGATAGCAATGGATCCGGCAGATGCCGAGAAAACGGCATTCAACACGCCCTCAGGGCACTATGAATGGAAAAGAATGCCGATGGGTCTGGCCAACAGCCCTGCTGTCTGGCAGAGAACCGCTGATGTTATCCTGGCAGGTCTTCTGGGGAGGCTGTGCTTTGTGTATATGGATGACAATAATCATATACAGTGACAGTTTTGAGAACCATTTGCGCGATATTGAGCAGGTTTTGGTGCGACTAAGAGGAGCGGGTCTCAAGCTGAAGCCCTCTAAGTGCCAATTCCTCAAAAGCGAGGTGAAATACCTCGGGCACGTTGTTTCAGCTGACGGCGTGCGACCGGACCCTGAGAAACTAAGCTGTGTCTCGGATTTTCCATCCCCGACTAGCGTCCGCCAGGTCCGGCAGTGTCTCGGCCTGATCGGTTACTACCGAAGGCACATAGAGGAGTTCGCCAAGCTCGCTAAGCCGCTTACCGCCTTAACAGCCAAAAATGTCGCCTTTCGCTGGGACGAAAACGCGGAGGATGCTTTTGGGGCCCTGAAAAGGAAGCTAATAAGTGCACCGCTGTTGCGCCACCCGGATTTTAATTTGCCCTTCGTTATGGCCACAGATGCGTCAAAGTTCGCAGTTGGTGCCGTGCTATCTCAGGTTATCGAGGGCAAAGAACATCCCGTTGCTTTTGCTAGCCGACAGCTGAGCCCCACAGAGCAAAAGTACGGAGCTACGGAAAGGGAGTACCTCGCCGTTGTCTGGGCAGTAAAGCACTTCAGCTGCTACCTTTACTGCCGCAAATTCAAGCTAGTCACAGACTGCCATCCTCTGAAATGGGTGATGAGTGTCAGGGACCCTAGCTCGCGACTCGCTAGATGGAATCTACACCTGCAGGAATACTGCTTTGAAGTTAAGCACAAGTCAGGAATGACACATCTGAATGCTGATGCACTCAGCCGCACAGCTGCCGTGGCAGCTATAGATGAGTTTGTCCCCGTAGTCGACCCCGCCGAATTACGCACAGAGCAGTGCAAAGATCCTGACCTGAAGCGAATAATCGAAAGCTTAGAGGGCGCACCGTCTCACCCCGAACAGCTAGGCTATTTCATTGGCAAAGACGGCACCCTGTGTCGGCGCACGAGGCCAACCAGGAAAGGGAGACCAAAGAAAACCGCTTGGGAGAGAGTCGTCATACCTCGGTCGTGGACAGAAAGGGTTCTTCGCGCGTTTCACGATGCGCCATGCGCCGGTCATTTTGGCGTAGCGAGGACACGCAGGCGTGTGGAGCGTTTGTACTTTTGGAGTGGCATGCGACAGGATGTTAGAGACTACTGTTCGAAGTGCCATTCCTGTCTTGAGAGAAAAACACCCAAGGGACGAAACCAGCTCCAATTCAGCCGTTCCCTGAGGTTTCGGCTCCCTTCGAGTGGACAGGTATGGACATAATGGGCCCATTGCCCACGACCACTTCCGGAAACAAGTATATTTTAGTATTTGTCGATCACCTTTCAAAATACGCGGAAGCGCTAGCACTCCCAGATCAGAAGGCAGACACGGTTGCATGAGCATTTGTCGAACAGATCGTGCTCCGACATGGACCCCCGAGGCAACTCTTGACAGATCGGGGAACGAACTTCGTGTCGCAGCTAATGAGGAAAGTTTGCGAGCTGCTTAACATCGCTAAGAAGCAGACAACACCGTACCATCCGGCTTGCAACGGCGCGGTGGAGCGACTGAACCAAACCGTGGCCGGGTTCCTGTCGCATTTTGTTTCACGCGACCAGCGGGACTGGGACTTGTGGCTCCCGTATGCAATGTTTGCCTACAATACCGCAGCACACGAGAGCACGAGCGAATCGCCATTCTTTCTTCTCTATGGCCGAGACCCGGACCAGCCTAGTGAAGTGCCGGAGGGCCCCCGTCGTGTCCCATACGCTTCACTGGACGACTATAAGGTTGAGGTAGAATCGCGCTTGCAAGTGGCGAGGGACATCGCAAAGGAGGCCTTAAAGAAAGCGGCGAAGCGCAGGAAGGATGTGCACGATCGCAGTGCTAGAGACGCGCCGTTTGATGTGGGGGACAGCGTGTACATTGAAAACTGCCAAAGGCAGATTGGATTAGCTCGTAAGTTCCAGACGAAGTGGAGAGGACCGTGCGAGGTTGTGCCCATTTTTGCCGGTGGGTGGCCGGCGGTGGGTTTCGAACCAACCACCTTCCGCAGCCGAGGCGGACGCCCAAGCCACTAGGCCACGACTGCGGTAAAAATGAGCACAAGCGTCCCCCGGCTCGACGCCCGGCTTCCTCAGGGATGTGTGCTTGGAAGAGGCTCCGCAAACCCCTCTGCACCCCACGGGGTGCAAAACCAGTTTCGAACACTCAGCCTGCAAAGGTGGTTCGTGATTCAGATGAGACAATGAGTTGATCTTGATGAAGCTGATGAAGTTGAAATGACCTCGAACTAGGAAGTTCACCAGATGACAATGTGCTCGAAGAAGTTCAGCATGCTGCGCCCTCTAAGCTTTCGATTATTCGCTTCAGGTCAGGATCTTTGCACTGCTCTGTGCGTAATTCGGCGGGGTCGACTACGGGGACAAACTCATCTATAGCTGCCACGGCAGCTGTGCGGCTGAGTGCATCAGCATTCAGATGTGTCTTTCCTGACTTGCTCCGAGCGACGGCTGTCACCAGAGACAAAGAAACTCTGGAGAGGTTTGTTGCAGGTCACAGAAGCCGTTGGTGGTGCCTTACTTGCACAAAACTGCTCACAACTTGAAGAAAGAGGCCAACAGGCATGGGGTGAGTGTCGTTTTTTCCGCCCCCAACAAGCTGAAAAAGCTGTGCCCCCGTATTTGCAGCCCAAGAAAGCGGGGTTGCCAGATAAGGCACGACTCTCCATTCATCATGTGTTCCACAGGAGTGGTCTATGCTATCCCCTTAACGTGTGGGAAGACCTATGTTGGCCAGACTGGGCGCTGCATCAACGAGCGCTTGGGGGAACATGCCCGAAATTTATCAGATTTAAAGAATAAATATGCACATTTGGTAGCGCATATTATGGGTTGCGACGGATGCGAGGCACGATTGACTCAGACTAAGATTCTTGGCAAAAGCACAGATAAGAAGGCACGTGAATGTCTGGAGGCTTTTTACATAAGGAAACTTGGCAATAGGTGTGTCAGCACCCCATCTGTTTCACTTTTTTCGTCCGAGTTCGAATTTTTAGATGCCGCCCTTAAATAATCTTTGTTAACTTTTTTGTTTTTGTTTTGGTTACCGCTTGCTCATGTGTGCTCGCTGTGATGGTCGCTTAGATTTCTTTACCTTTCCTGCCCTCCTCCTTCTTTTTTCAGTGAAACGTCGCCATATAAAGGCGGTGCCTGGTTTCAATAAAATTAGTTTTGAGTTAGCGCTTTGTGTCTCGTCCTTTTTCTTTTCGTGGTTTGCATGCTCTGGCGCTACTTTCTTCAAATCAAGTATGCACCAACTCGTCCAAAAAGAAGGGTTAATGCAGTAACTAACTCATAAGGTCTATTTTTAAAAACGGTTCAATATTAGGCGAAACACCTCGCATAAAAGTATGCGCAACAAGCTTAAGCTTTTATAATTGAAATGCAAAGTAAATTATTACAGACAAAACAATTTAACCTCCTATTTTGTGAGGTCTACGCAAAATTGAGAGGACAAGTTATTGCTGCGAATCTTTGCAGTGTTTGTTCATTCTTCAGAGCTGCCGGCGCGCCGCTTTATCGCTTTGTTTGCCATGCAAGACGCGACCAGATTTCTTTCGATTGATCGCATCCAGGCAGATCTGATTCTACCTTGTTGCAGGATGTTCTAGTAACTTTGCACGCTTTATCTCGAAAGTTCGCTATCAGCTTTAAATTGAGCACGGCCGACAGCGGCGGGCATTCTATCCGACGACCACCGAACACGCTTGTTTCTACGCCGCAGCCGAGTGATTCAGTCTATTGTGAGCGCAAGGCAGCCCAAATAAGGAGTTTTGTTTAGACAACATTTTCGCAGCCTTTCTGCTCTCTGGACTGCAGTCACCACTTCGTGACAATATTGTCACGAACAACATCATAGTCATCGCTGAAAACAGCACCTGGATAAGGAGATAATGTAATCAGTTGATTGTCCAGAGTCCAAACATACGAATTTTGTATGTAATTAAATGATGGAATGCCTCAGGTTAACTTGATAGACAAGAAAACGCTCACAGTCGCTAAGCTTAGCTGTCACGCTTTCCCAGGATGAGGTGCTTATTCTGAAAACAGCGATTCGTAAGAGCAGGCACGGGGCCAATTTGTGCGTGTGCGTCTGCGATAATACACTAGGCATTACCACGTTCTGCAACTGTAGTGCAATTTGAGCATCGGTGTTTGGTCTTTCCTAAAACCAAATTCGAATTCTTACTCCACTCCTATTATACCGCGATTATATGAAAATAGTCCGCACGAAATAGTCAAATTGGCAACTTACGATGTCGGCCAACTATAAGTTTTTTAAGGCGAAGCCAGTTGGATTTCAGGACTGCGTTGTTCCTTCTTGGTTTAAGCTCGGAGCCCTTGGTACAAGATGCCGGCACTTAGTACCGGCAATATCCAGTACTGAGTCGGCGGGTGCTAGGTCAACTGGAAGGGCTGCTGTGTTCTGCTGGTAAGGCGAGCTAGCCTCGGCCGCTCCGTCCTTGGTAGACATAGAGACCGGAGCGCTTGGAGGCAGGGTAGGGGTCGCCGCGGTGATCACGTCTTCGTGCTTTGCACTCTTCACACGAGGGAGTCCCAACCACGACGGAGGCCACTCCGACGGCTTTTTTACGCTAGTGCTTCAGAGTTGAACCTTTATCCCGAGCTTGCTGCGATGGTTGAGTTTCTGCGACGCGTTCAAGAGACGGCGCTTGACGGCCCCCGGCGTTGCTTGGCTTTGCACGCTTCGAAGCAGGACTGTCTGAGAATGGCGCCATCTTCTTCACCATGACGGCTTTGCCCTTAAGGCGGCTGGTGAAGCTGCCGGCTAATGAGTGCCGGCAGTAGTTGTCGGCAGCTACCATTGACAATCTGTGAGGTCTCTTAATGGACGATCCAGTTTTGTCTCCTTCCTGTGCACATTGCGATGGGTGAGATTCGTTCTTTTGCTCCACGACGACTTGCGCATTCGGCCAGCGTGTCTTCCGAGCGGAAAGCTTTGAAATTTCTCCGCATTCTTTTGAAGAGCATTTGCATCTGACGGGAGCGTCTCTCGGGAGGCATAAATTCTTGAGGAGGGAGTATCTTCCAGTCCGATCTTAAAAGTCCCACAAAGATGAGGTACTGTGTAAGCCATGCACCTAGAGCTTGTGCGCCTCTATTCAACATAGAGAGATGAGTATTAGAAAACCGTTATGAAAATAAAGGGGTACAAGCTGTCATCTCCAATATCGATCATATCAGGTCCACCTGGGGTTTACCTCCGCAGGCCTGCATAATTGCCTGCTTAATAGTGCATCGTGCTGCACCGCATAATACCTCATGGCATGAAAAAACTTGCACGAAACAGTGAACACCGGACAAAGATGACAGACAAGCCGACGTCTTTCGTCTTTCCTTTTATAGTGTTCCGTGCTTGGTGCTGCTTTCATGTTGCCATGTTTACTTGGTCCTGTTGCACTGAGGGCAGCATGACCGACTCAGCGTTGATAATGGAGAATCTGTGATGAATTCCTTAGGTATCCAGACCGGGGCACTGCGCGCGTGCTCGCCATTCATTAATGAATAAATGGTTTCCCTTGCAGTGATGGCTAGCAAACGTTCCAAAATGAAGAGTGTACTTCCAGGTTCAAAGCAACTATAGACCTGCCGCGTGAACAGGGTTAAGCCTCTCTAGAAAGAACACATTACAGAGGGCATAGTTCAAATGGAGCAGACACACTTGAAAACCAGTAACGGAGATGGCGCATGCTCACATTCCATCAGTTCACTGGACAGAGTACGTGCACAGAAAAACTTATTTGTCATGCGTAGCGCTAGTATGCTTTCAGTTAGTATAGATAACTGAAAACAGACAGGTGCATTGTAAACACTGGCACACTTTGGGTAAGGAGTTTTAACCTTAAAATTAAAGGAAGCAGGCTTGCTTAACAAGCGCCCGCTTCTGTTTACGGCGCGGAAAAAAGAGCGTAGAAAAGCTGGTGGAATGATTATAAAAACACTTTGTTTGAAAGTTTATGAGGGCAGACAGGTTGTTGCATACTTTTATATACTCCTGTGGTATCCCCTACTTGCAGAGCCTAGGTGAAAGCATCTACCACCAAGTCACTGCGCACCGTAGCAGCGTTCAGCATAAACAAGTAAGCATGACAAAGCTTCACCTAATTATTCTAGGCGTGTCCTGCGGCCAAATCGAGGGGGTTAATTCAAGCAGTTTTTAAAGACGGCTATGGATGTGCCGTGAATCTTGATCGAGCCTTATATCCAATCGACTTGCTCAGAGGACGTGACCATTACACGCCACATGAGAGCAAAGAGGCCGCATTTGACAGCGTCCGCACAGACACACCCACGAAAAACGTTTTCCTTGGCCTGCTGAAGAAATCGAGTGCTGGTGTTTACAACATGCCTTACTGGTGTCGATGACACTCCTCTCGTACTGCCGCAGCACAAGAGGGCTGAACGCTACCGGTAAGGTTATCGAGCGTATAGATTGTCCTACCGACGAAGCGTGAGGGTAGGCTGGACGTTGCTCGCGATATAAACGCTTCACTCATATTTCTGACCCCGACGACTTACCTTTTAACACTAATGAATCCGATGCCTATGGACAGCTCAGCGGGCCGTTGTGCGTCGTAAAGATAAGACATAGGACACCGCGCTTGTCCAATATGTCGTTCGGAAGCAGAAGTGGCGCCCGATGCTGATGATGATCTCTACGAAGAACAGTGAGCGGCCGCAAAGAGGCACACGTGGTGCAGAATTTAGATATATACTGGAAATATAAAGTGCATGAATAAAAACGCAAATTGAGAGCTTATTACATATTAAAACGACCACAAGGGTGTAAATATTTTCCAGATCCATTCGCTTACTATAGAAATGAGGCGTTCAGGCGGCAGCAAGGCGAATCGAAGCATGCGACCCGCGGCGCCTGTGAAGACGAAGAGAACGACAACTGCACCAGGCACCGGTGGAGCGGTAATTAAGATAGATGTTACTTTCGTGTCTCAAAGGTTATTGTTGTTGGCGTCACAGAGAAATGCGTTCGCACAAACTCGGGGTCAGTAGCGGAGAACCGGTGTGAAAAGACACGTTTCTATAATGAAAGAAAAACTGAACATTACGTTATCGAGGAACAATAGAAAAAGCGGAATGGGGTGCGACGAGGAAAAGATCAGAAAATGGTATACAATACTATGCAGCACAGACATAACTTAAAAGAAATAATAATACTATACAACAGTTGAGGCGATGTAGCCCTCTGGAAGCTAGGAAGAAATGGTACAGAGTGGATCAAGGACATCTGAGCGGATTGAGGGGAAAATTTGCGCAACCGCGCTTCTGTTGCGGTCCACAGAAGCGCTATTGAAGGGAAGGTGAAACGGTTTTCAAGTGGCATGAAACGCTGTGGTTGGGAAGAAGGGACCTTGAAAATCATGTGTGTAAATTTTTTCTCGATTCTGTCCAGAAACAGAGCTGCAATCGCTTCTTAAAAGCCCGACGCCGGCACGCCCTCGCCGCTTCCGGAAGCGCCGGGTGAGAGGACAGCCGAGATGTAGTACTGGCGGAAGTGACGCCATTCACGGAGAGTCGGCCGGCCGTCCGGCTGCGCTTGCTTCGCTGCGGCCCGCGCTTTGGCGCACCACCGATCAACGTAGTCTTCTGCCAGTGCCATTTACTTTCTCTCGTTCGGGCGTTCCGTGTAATGCTTGAAGTCTTTATGTAAACCAGTTCTGGCACCGTACTTCTTTCGAACATCGCTCAGCAAACCGCTTGGTAGAATCCATCGGTTGTTCTCCCCCAGCGTCTTCCACGTAAACCAGACAAACTGGCGGTACGAAACATAACGAAACTGCGTGCACAAAATATGTGCTTCAATATCTCTCTTTTCGTTATATTGCTTGCTTACCTGTTTGTAAACTCTGTCACTAAAGGTTCTTCGTCGTAAGGTCTCTTCCTTTGCTGCAGACCTTACTAGGTTCTTTGAGTTGCTTCTTCTCCGCACCAGAGGTGCCCACCGCCCGAGACGGTTGCTTTGTTGGATGACCGCAGACTTCTTTTCCGCACCAGGGGTGCTCCGTCGTAGACGGTATTGCGACGACTCAGAATGCAGGCGTTAAGGGGAGTATGAATTGACTGTATTATACGAAATGTTTACATTGCAAGCACTTTGATATACATGAGACAAATTGAAAGCGGTCAAGACGGTTAACGAACAAAAAGGTGGAACTGGCTAACACTAGGGGAGGCCCCTACTCGGCCTAGCCGAAGATGCGTTACATCTGACCTTAGCCCAGAACCTTTTCCAGGGCTCCGGGACCTGGTTTTAAAGACCTAAAGGCCCAGCCCCTCCCTTGCATCACCCAATCACAACAAACTAACTCATGATTGGTTTACAGACTGCATGGCACGCCTTCCAGTTTCGGCAAGGTTCAAAACCCTCTCCCTAAAATACACAGCAGGAAAAGAGCATCAAAATCGCTATAAGAAAATAGATTTCGGGAATGGACCGTCGAAACGAGTGGCCCACCAGGTTTACATGCCACGCCCCATACTTCCACAGTATGAATCGAACTCTCTCCCCCAGAAGAAAAAAAAAGCACAAACAACCACACATCGTACCCGCACGTGCAAGCGGTTTCCTTCGACTCTCGGTTTCCCTTGACTGAAGCTGTTCCGCAATTAGCTCAGTCATCGAACTACAGCGGGGCGCACCCGCGATGCAGCCCGTCTGCTTGTTTTTATTTACGACCCTCCTTGACGAGCTTACCCCTTTTCACGAGATGCTTGTCGCAAGGTCGCATCGCGTTTGGCGCCGTTCTGACGAGGGGACCGAACAATGCGAGGGTCAAAGCGCTTGACCGTCGCTGTCAGGGGCTCTTGACCCCAAGGGCGCTCCTTTTCAGTGCGGCGCCCCGCCGCCGCCCGCCACCGAAGGGGAGGGGGAGAGTTTCAAAGAGGAGGCCGCCTCAGGGAGACGACGAGCGGGCGACCGGTTCTAATGACACCGCGAGTCGTACGATCGGTTTACACTGTCATTTCCAGCTGGTTCACATCCATGCTGAGGCCACTTCAAGCACTGTCTCTAAGGCACACAGTCTTGAACTCTTTTGAGCTCGTTACGCACTGTGTGCCGTTTTGCTTTTTCCTGATTGCTTGCACCTGCTGGCAGCACAAGCAATTCTATTAATCTTTCATACACGCACAGCACATGCAACTGAACAAAAAAAGCGATTATATAAGCCTAGTATACTTGAGAAAAGCAAACATTTGCATTCATGAGCGCTTGGTCATGGCTGATGATCGACAATGGCGCCAGAATTCATGCTAATTTGTCCTTGAGTCAGAACGGCAAAGTTGTCGAGCCGCGGTACGCATAAATGTATATCATCCACAAGAAATTCTGCTTGTTACCTCGATACAGCAACAGCAGCAACTATATCTCGCAGCACACTAGTTTTAATGAGCAGCACTGCGAGCTCCGGAATGCAGCCATGATTATTATTCAAAAACGTGTTCAGCATACAAAAAAAAAAAAACGGTCGGGGCTAAGTGCAGAAGTTTCATGGATGAACAGTAGCCCGAACATGCGACAGAAGGAAAGCGCCCACGGGAGCTTCCTCCCGGTCGCCTCGTCTCTTCGCGCTGCAGTACAGCAGTGAACCCACTACAACTCATCCAGTTTGGCATTCTTTTGTAGTTCTAATAAGCCTTCGGGAGTAATTAGACGAGTACCTATAAATAAATGAACAAACAAATGCTTTACCTCGCGCGGCTCGTGTACGCGTGCCGGTGATCTGATTTAGATCATGCTTACAGGTGTTACAAGAAGTTGGCCAAGATTAAAAAAAAAAGCGAAAAAAACACGCAGGACCAGGAGAAGACACACAGACTGTCGCCGGAAAGAAGTTGGTAGCCAGGCTTTTATACTGCACCGGTAGACAGCAACGTTTCGGCACAATTTCCGTTTTTTATTGCCACTTGCACATGCATGTACCTACACAAAAGATATTCACGCGCATGCACCTACGCAAAACATACGTATCAGTCAAGATTTGGTTTTCGTGCTCCCCTGGTAGGACGTGAAAGGCCCATACTGGGTTAACGAAATTTCCGGCTTGCAGGCGCCGCCATGCGCTCGCTTCTCTATTACTTCGCTTCTTATCCGGCGGCGGCACCAGTTTTCTGTTTAGTCTGTAGTTCTCAACGATTTAGAAATAGGTTTGCGCGCGCTCGTCCAGGTTCCGACAGTCCGGCGGTTCCACGTACGGTTACCTGGAAGCAGAAAATATGGGAATGCGCTGCCTACCCCGGAGTCGACGAAGATATTGATAGCAGAGAAATCTGGGAAGCCCTGCTGCGCAGCGAAGAACCGGCTGGGCAAAAACAAGCCAATCCGCCTGGCGGCTGAGTCCGCGAAGAGATAAAATCTCTTTGTTAGCCTTTAGTCACGCAGGCTGCGGCCCCCGCCCTCCAGGCCTGCGTGCCGGGGGCGGTCGGTAGTAAGGGTTCTCCATTTCCGGTGTAAATAAAAGCTGTCATCCATCCACCCATCCATCCATCCATCCATCCATCCATCCATCCATCCATCCATCCATCCATCCATCCATCCATCCATCCATCCATCCATCCATCCGTCCGTCCGTCCGTCCGTCCGTCCGTCCGTCCGTCCGTCCGTCCGTCCGTCCATCCATCCATCCATCCATCCATCCATCCATCCGTCCGTCCGTCCGTCCGTCCGTCCGTCCGTCCGTCCGTCCGTCCGTCCGTCCGTCCGCCCGTCCGTCCGTCCGTCCGTCCGTCCGTCCGTCCGTACGTCCATCCATCCATCCATCCATCCATCCATCCATCCATCCATCCATCCATCCATCCATCCATCCATCCATCCATCCATCCATCCATCCAGTCGAGGTTTCCAACACGTAAAAATGTCGCGACGACTTTCGCTGCCGGCGCACTACGCGGCGGCGTTGGTTCCGTCCTTTTTTGAAGCTGCTGATGACTCGAACATGCATAGTGAAAGTCCAAACTGTTCAACACTGCTTGCATTATCCATAATTTCCAAACCATAGTCCTTAAAAGCCAGCTGAAGCAACGCGCTACGCAGCAACGCCGTCGGTGCCGGCCGGAGATCCCTGTTCATGACGTCACGACAGTCCCGGCCAATCGCGGGCAAGAGCGGCGTTCGCTCGAAGCCCTGAGGCGATGGGGCGCGTTTTCTTCTAAAAAAACAGCTTTTTGCGTTTATTTCCGTTTTTTTTAATAAGATATTCTTTTTAAGAGGACTAAAAGCTATAAAATGACGTAGAGAACTCATTTTTTTTTTCGAAAACTGCTTCAGCTTCCCTCTAAGTATCTGGGATAGATGCTGGCTAACGCTGGTAAGCTTCTCGGCCTATGTGAATTCAATGTTAGAAGTCACGTTTTTTGGTTTAACTGATGGCATTTATAACAGGCTTGGCTTTTGTGCAGCATTTAGGCTCTAGATGATCTGCCGCACATGTAACATCAACTCGCGTCTCTCTACCTCGTCTAAGGTTTGTTCCAAACTTTTCTAATTTTAAACAATGTGTGTTTATGGAAACAGCAAAAAATTGAGAGTTCTCTCAGGTTTGCAAAAACACAATTATTGAAGAATATAATGCTGGAGTTGGATGTTTCTATCGGCTCCAAGTAGAACAGGTACTGTGCGTTCCGTTAATCAATGCGGCATTTCCCAAAACGCGGTTGAAGAATGTCCAAATTATACATTTTCACAGCACGGTGGCCCCAAAAGACACTGCCGGCCTATAAGCCAAAGAGCCTATGCGTCAACATGCACGTATACGTCGCGTTGTAGAGCGATAGAGAGGGTCTTCCATTTAGAAAATATATCTTGCGGGCGTTTGCAACACGCTGAAATGCCACTCTCGTTGGTGAGGAGTCTGGAAAAAAAAGATGAAAGAGAAGGGTACAGAAAATGGAGTAAAACAATTAAGGAATAAAGATAGGAGGTCATTTGATTGGGATGTATTCGCGCATAAGGTTAATGCAATATGGTTTTCGAGTTACTGGGGTAGTGAAGTGCCGTGCAAATGTGGAGACATAAAATTAAGTGCACGAAAAATACACAGCTTGCTAGGGTACGAGATTTAAAAGTTGGTTAATTAGCCTTCATTGCGCGGTTCTGCCATAAAGGGCAGGCTGGCACGCCTAAAAGAGAGTTCATAAATAGTGCCATTTGTGTCAGTGTCTCCATTTTGTGCTCGTAGTACGCTGTTTGCTTCGCATACGTGGCCTCAGCATTCTTACGAAGTCTCTTTCACTGTTTCAACTATGAAGCGGTTATTACAATGTCGGCTGCTTACCTAACCTACGCAGTATCGGAATCTGCTTAGAAACTCGCTGTGCAGTCGGATATGGTGGCAGACCGATTCCAAATGGGGAGGAAGTCTATGCGGGAGTCGAAATTATGCGTGCGGGCCGCGACGAGATGAATAATTGCACAGTGATGAGAAGGCAAATCCCAGAGGTGGCCTTTTCTTTACCGGCGTATTTTTTCGCCATTGGGGATGGCTAAGATTCATTAAAGAAAAGCTACATGATTAGTTCAAGCCCGAGACCCTTGTGGGCCGCTTGGTGTTTCTTTTCGTTCCCCAGGATGACCAAGATGTGTCAGGATCGGTTGGAATCGCATAGAGCGGCAAGCTACGCTGGCTATGTGGTGTAGGTATTCAATGATGCAAGAGACTGGCTGATGACTGGTGACTTTGACTTTGACTTTGACTTTGCTTGAAAGCTTTTGTTGAGCTGCTTTTGAGTCTGATTAAGATCCATCGTGCAGCTGTTTCGTCCATGGATACATAGCACGGCTTCTTTCATACCGCAGAGCTGTGCCGGTGTGAAGGATGCAATCCGCTGAACGCGACAGGAGAGTATTTGCACTGTAGACAGCTCAGAAACCTCAGTGGTAGTTGTTTTTATAAGATGAGCCGTTTGTGAAAATGTGAGTCTCCAGTGAACCCTTTTACACTGTGTAGCTCATAGAGGCTGAGAGTGGTGGTGGTGTCATTGTAAAGGCGAGATTTGTTTTACAGTGGCCTGTTGGCAGTTGCTCCGCCTGATCACTGATTTCGATCATTGTGTCTCCGCCACTGTTAGTTATATAAGGCCAATGGGCTGAGGACTGATTTTGACACTAATCACGGCCGATTTCGGGAGCACTCACGGAACACGGTGCGAGAAACCTCGCCCAGCAGTGAGAAGATTGATGACTTTATTTATTTATTTACCCTAAAGACCCAGAAGAGGGCATTACATAGGGGGGGGGGGGGGGATGATGAAAAGAAAGCACACATAACAAATCAACTCATAACAAATGATGGTAAATATACAGAGGGCAGAGTTTGGGTAACATTTGGTTAAGTGCAGTATAACATATTGAAGCCACAAAATTCAACACGTTCAAACAAGTGAGTAATAATTAGGGCAAAATAAGTAACTAAAAATACAATGGCACATAAAAGAGGCTCCGGAGCTGTTCAGCACACAAGAAATGGCAAAGCAAAAAAGGACCGCCAAAAAGTCACGGACACGGTAAATCATTCAGCACTCTATGACGCCTTTTCCGTGTTCAGAAATGTTAGTAAAGCTGTTTGAAAAGATGATAATTCAGTATGGCCGACAATGCTGGGTGGCAATGAGTTCCATTCATTTATTGACAAAACCAGCGGTGACTTCTGATATTTTAGTGTGCGAGCGAAGATCGGACGTACCTTATGCGCATGATCCAGCCGAGCTGAACAATGAGGTGCAGGAAAGATATGATTTCGGGAGAATGGCGTTTCGCTATAGTATAAGGTGTGAAATAATGACAACCGGGCGAACTTCCTACGCGTAGCAAGAGGTTGAAGATTCATGGCTTGCTTCATTGCTGATACGCTTTGATGACGTGAGTAGGATGACAGTATGAATCTGACGGCTTTATTTTGTACTGCTTCTAGAGCATTTGTAAGAATCGCGTGGGAGGGGTTCCATATAACAGAAGCGTATTCAGCAGATGATCTGATAAGCGTTGTATAAGCGCTGTGCCGTGTTTCAGCGTTCGCAAGGGGTAAACGGCGTTTCAAGAGATCAATTTTTTTAAAGGCTTTATTAGTTATGTATTCAATGTGAGCATCCAAGGTTAAGTTCTGACTGAAAAATACTCCCAGATATTTTATACACGACACGGAGTCAATTCCACTATTATTTAACCGGTAATTATTCTGTGATATTTCTGCTACGCTAGAGAATCTTACATGCTTAGTTTTACTGACATTAATATCCATCTGCCACGTTGAACACCATTCAGTTAGTTCTGTTAGATCTGATTGGAGAGCTAGTGCATCAGTCGGGGTGGTTATCTGCCTGTATATTACGCAGTCGTCTGCGAAAAGCCGTATTGATGAAGTAATATTAGAGGCTATGTCGTTTATATAAATTAGAAAAAGTAATGGCCCTAATACTGAGCCCTGTGGGACACAGGATAATACGCGAGTGGGTTTAGAAATGAGGTTCTCAATTTTGACCGACTGGTAACGATCGGTTAGGAATTGCTCGATCCATGTAGTTGTTTTGTCGTCGAGCTGTAAATTTCGGGTCTTTAGCAGTAAGCGTTTGTGGGCAACACGGTCAAAAGCTTTTGTAAAGTCAATGAAAATGGCGTCTGTGAGATGAGTCATGTGTTGGGATTGATGAAGGTCAGTCACAAGCT
The DNA here is from genome assembly GCA_030143305.2 of Amblyomma americanum. Classification (NCBI taxonomy): domain Eukaryota; kingdom Metazoa; phylum Arthropoda; class Arachnida; order Ixodida; family Ixodidae; genus Amblyomma; species Amblyomma americanum. Next base: position 9,805 of record JARKHS020006603.1, on the reverse strand, counting down.
CAAAGAGTTGCGACTGGCATGATCGGTTTTGCCGGAATCCGTGCTGGTTCTCGAGAAGTAAGTTATTTAGGTTCAGATGGTTCATGATGTGGGAAAAGAAGATATGCTCTAGTAGTTTGCAGCAGATACAAGTAAGTGAGATAGGCCTGAAGTTGTTTGGATCGGTGTTACTTCCTGATTAGTGTACGGGAATGATGTGTGCTTGTTTCCAGTCGTCCGGGAGCTGTCCTGTATCCAGAGATTGTTGAAATATCAGCGCGAGCAAACCAGATGATTCGTGACATGTTAGTTTCAGAATCTTTGTACTGATCCCATCGGGTCCTGGGGCCTTTTTTAGTTCTAGCTTGTCGATTGCGCGGGCGACGCCATTTGTTGTGATAGTAATAGGTGCAAATTGAAACCGTATGTATGTTGGAGAAATGGGCGGTAAATAATCAGTGGGGAGTTCATTTGTGAACATGTCACTAAAAGATTTGTTGAAGATTTCGGCGCACTCGTCTAACGGTAAGGGCGAGCCCTCTCCTGTAGTTGGTGCTGGTAAAATGTTGCTGCTTTTAGGATTTACAGTGCGCCAAAACTTTTTGGGATCACTTTTTAAAAGTTTCGGAAGTGTGTCGTTATAGTATTTTTGTTTCTCTTCTTCGAGTTTTCTTTCAGTAAGCGAAGATGCAGATGGATGAGAGATTGGAATATATACAGGTACCACAGGAGCGCGCTCAAGCACAATCGCGAGTGGAGACATGCTGCACAGGAAACGAAGAACCGCGGGCAGTTTTGTACTTTCATTTGCGTACTCAGAACAAATGAATGACTGAAGATTTTCATGCCGCTTCTACCTCAATCACGCAGAACCTCTCCTAAGCATACTATGAATGCCGGAGGGCGCAAAGCGCCGTCAATCAGATCGCCTCAACTGACGTCGCTTTGCGCCCTTTGGCAGACAAGCTGTTTTCGAATGACGCGGGAAATGACCGAAATTAGTAGAGCCACAGCGCCCAGAGTAATCGCCTTTTCTTAATTCTAAGAATGATAGCGATATTACAAATCATCATCTGACTACACTTATAGATATTAGATAAAAAGTTAGTTTTTATGATTTATTTAATTACTCTACTATTAACATCATTCGCAAGTTTCTTGATCTTCGCTAGAACTTTTAATATTATGCCGAAAAACTTCTCTTCACCTCAAAAACCATAGTTGTAAAAATCAGTGGCGGGCTTCCCTGAAACACTCGGCATGCCGGTAGCGCTTTAGACGTCATCTTCCCCGAAATACGGATCACAAACTTAGCATTTCGTCTATTATAATCTTGGCGCAGGCTAGTTGGTGCGGGTTCGCATTTCGCTCTGAAGTTTTGATATTTGCGCTGAAGAGCGTTCTGCTGGTCCCCACTCCTGAACCTCGGCGGGTTCTCTGGGCGGCCTGAAGGAATGATGGATCTCCGCTATTGCACCTAGCAGCAAAGCAGGTGAGCATGGGGAGGCCCTATGGCAAAATGCGGAAAAAAAGTGGTAGCGTTTTAGCGTAGTTAAACGAGTAGACTTATGAAGGAATGTGTTAAGCCTTGTAAAGAAACGATTTGAGCAAGAGTCCTTGAAGCTGCGCCGCCACCTGAGAGGCGCATGCTTCAACAACCCCGCGTGAGCCGCCGTCATTAACTAGGATGGATGGATGCAAGGCAGGAGCGTCCCCTTTGAAACGGGGCAGTGGTTGTTGCCGCTATGCTCAGTTTTTTTCCTTTATTTTTGTTTACTCTGCTGTAAGTTGTTAATACAATTCGCCATTTCCTTAAAAAAAAAACGTCTTCCTGCACTTTGAAACTTATGTCACCTCTGCTTTTGTGCCACCAATCCTCCAATCACTTTTTGCTGATTTCCACCGCAGATTTATTTACATGACTATTGTTATCTCTAAACCCTAAGGCCTCAGGAAGAGTGACTGTGCCTGCATCGACATCGGGATGCAAACCATCGAATTTTAGGATGAGGTGTTCTATTGTTTCTTCAGATTGACCCCACACAGCACATTGATTGATTGTAAAACATTTTATTCGCCGGGAAGAGCTTGGCAAGAAGTCGCGTTAAGTGGTCGAGAGTACATAGCCCTCGACGACTTTGTCAGCCCACTCCACCGCCAAAATTTGCGTTCTGGGGTCAGAGCTAGCCAGCACGGTCTCCCACCGCTCGAGAGAAGGAGCTGTAACTAGATCACCCGGAGGTGGCTCTATTTTGCAGTCCCACAGGATGTGATCGTAGGTAGCACGTTGGCCACAGTGTTTGCAGTTTGGGTTGTAAAGATCTGGATAAATGTGCGCGAGGAGTGATGGGGTGCGTATCGATCTCGTCTGTAGACGACGCCACGTAACCTCTTGTTCTTTAGTAAGTCTTTTGTCTGGAGGGGGGAAAATTCTCCTCTCTAGTTTAAAATGATTGGTGAGATCATGATATGTGATCATTGAGTCCTTCGTGAAATTCAGGGAGCCAGACTCATCCACTGCCCGGTCGACGAAACCTCGGGCTTTATTGTGGGCTGCCTCGTTCCCCGGATTCCCCGAATGGGCTGGGACCCATATCAATTCGGAATAATTTGGTGAGAATTTGGTTGCGTTAAGGATTCTAAGGGAGGTGTTTGTAATTCGCCCTTTAGCGAAATTATTGATACCCATTTTGGAATCGCTGAGGATGATGCTCCCTTGGGTATGTGCTAGGGCGAGGGCTGTAGCCGCCTCTTCTGCCGTTTCAGAGGATTTCGTTTTCATTGTCGCCGAGACGATGTGGTCACCATTCTCGTTCACAACCACAACTGCAAAGGCATTGGTATTTTTGTATTCTGCCGCATCTACATAAAGTGTTGCAGCGCACTGTCTGTATTTCTTATGTAAGGCTTTGGCTCGTGCTTGTCTTCTACCCTCATGGTGTAAGGGGTGCATGTTTTTGGGGAATGGTTTGATTAGTAGGGCCTTCCTATAGGCGCGGGGTAAGTCTACTTTAGCATCGTTATTCGTAGGTTGAAAGTTAATTCCGAGCCTGGTAAGAATACTCCTGCCAGTTCTGGAATTGGCTAATCGCGCTGTTTGAGCCATTAAATGGGCTTCTTTCAGTTCATTGTAGGTGTTATGTATTCCTAACCTCATAATCCTTTCGGTTGAGGCATTTAGTGGGAGTCCTAACGCAGCCTTATAGGCCTGCCGTATCATGCTATCCAATTTGTCCTTTTCTGCTTTCGAAAATTTCAGATAAGGGGTGGCATAGAGTATCCTGCTCAGCGCAAAGGCCTGCACTAGGCGGCATAAATCTCTTTCCCTCACCCCTTGTCTGCGGTTAGCTATGCGGCGGAGTAATCGCGCCGTCGCTTCTACCGTGCGTTTTAGCTTAGTGAGTGTGTCAGTATTTTTCCATTTGTTTGTAAATACAACCCCAGTATTCTCATGGTCTGTACCTCTTTGACAGATCGTCCATTAAAATAGACGTTTATTTGCGGGGGGGATGTCGTGGTACGCCTACCTCTTTGTTTACGACGGATCACGAAGAGTTCAGATTTTTGCTCAGAACAAATGAGGCCGGAATCCCATGCGCATGCCTCGATGATGTCCACTGCTGCTTGGAGTGTGTCTTCTATGTAGCCTTCGCATCCTTTGGTTACCCAAAGTGTGATGTCATCTGCATAGAACGTGTGATGTAGGTCTGGTATTTGTGCCAGTTTGGGGGGAATTTTGATGAGGGAGAGGTTAAAAAGGAAAGGGGACAGGACGGAGCCCTGTGGCGTTCCTTTACTTCCTAGTTTGATTGGGGCAGACTCTATTGTTCCGACCGTTATCACTGCTGTTCTGTTAGTGAGGAAGGATCGGATGTAGTTGTACGTCCTTTCTCCGGGGTTGATTTCTGACAAGTTTGTCAAGATGGCTTTGTGGGTGACGTTGTCGAAAGCTTTAACAAGGTCTAAACCCAATATTGCTTTCGTTCCTGTTCCCTCGTCAGCTTCAATTATGTCCTTGTTAAGCTGCAAGAGAATGTCCTGGGTAGATAGTTGGGCCCTGAATCCTAACATTGTTTCAGGTAGGAGGTTCATGTCCTCCGCATAGTTTTGGAGCCTATTGAGGATGACATGCTCCATGAGTTTGCCTAGGCATGATGTTAATGAAATTGGGCGTAGATTCTCAGTGCTGAGTTTCTTACCCGCTTTAGGAATAAAAGTGATTTTCGCGTGTTTCCACTCTGGTGGTATGTTGCCTGCATGCCAGTATTTGTTCATAAGGTCTGTAACCGCCGCGATCGACGTTGCGTCTAAGTTCCTGAGAGTCTTATTTGTTACTTTGTCTGGTCCTGCCGCAGATGTTGTCCGCAGTTTTCCAATTGCGTACCAGACCTCTGCGTCTGTGATGTCTGCGTCTAAATTTGGATTAGGAGTCCCCCGGTAGTCTGGTTGTGTGGTACTATCATCCGTGTTTAGATAACGTTCTGCTAGCTCTTTGATTAGGTCTTCAGTTGTACCCTCATATTTATGTATGAGTCTGTACAGTTGACTTTGTTGCACGGGACGTGTTTGTTCTGGATCGAGCAGGTGTCTTAGAAGATGCCATGTCTTCTTATTTCCGAGCTGTCCATTGACGCTTTGACATATTTGGTTTCATTGTTGTGTTTGGAGAGTAAGTGTATGTTCCTCGATTCGCCTCTCGATTTCAGCGATCTTTTTGCGTAGTCGCTTGTTGTGTTTTTGCTGCTTCCAGCGTTTTTGGAGGCCTTTTTGTGCCTGCCACAGGTGTAACAGTTTTGAGTCTGCAATCTGCTCCTCCTTCTCAACTGGCACCACAACGCTAGTGGAGCTGACATCCTCATTCAGGGAGATAACCCAGTCGCTAAGGTTAGAGATCTCCTTTGGAGCTGTTTTGTCGCGAAGTTGCCTGAACTTGTCCCAATCCGTGGTTCGTATTTCTTTTGCTTTGTTTTTAAGTTTTGTCGTGGGGAAGGTGATGCTAAGGATGAAGTGATCACTACCAAGGTTTTGCCCGGTGTTGACCCACTTTGCGTCCTTGACGTTTTTAGAGAGGGATAAGTCTGGAGATGTGTCTACACATACACTGTTACCCATGCGTGTGTGGTCGCTCGGGTTGTTTAGCGTTGTGAGCCCTAGTGACTGTATGATTTGCCAGAGCAGGTTTCCTTTCGGAGTTGCTTTGGTATATCCCCATGCTGGGTGTCGAGCGTTGAAGTCTCCCACAATTAATAGTTGAGCCCTAGCAGCCAGCTTTACCGTGTTTATCAACAAGTGTGGGAGTCCATTGCCTTTGTTTCTGGGAGGGTTGTATACATTAAGGATGAAGAGATTTGAGCCTCCTTTTTGCCTTGGTACTATTTCAAGTAGGGTGTAATCTTCTTCCGAATCATTTATAAAATGTTGAATTGCGGTGATATTTCTATGCACCAGAGTGGCTGTGAAGGAGCCGGCTGCGTTACTAGTATCATAATGAGGTGGCAGATATGCTTTATAGCCTGGCAGTGTAGCCCTGCCGCTAGCTTCTTGCAATGCAATCACGTCTGGGGTTGGAACAGACGGTGCTTGTTGGATGTGGAGCTGCAAGTGGGCCCGCTTGCGGCGGAAGCCTCTGCAGTTCCATTGCCAAATTTCAAATTTTTGGCGTGGTGCCATGTTGGGTTATAGATGGTTGTGGCGTCGTGGACAGATCCAAGGTGGGGGGTAGGCGGGCCTCGATAGTTGTAAGCCTATCCATTATTTGCTGCATGCAGGTGGCTATTTGGGATACCTGTCCCTCTAGTGTTGCAAAGCGAATATCTATCTCTGCAAATTTGGTAGTAACGAGACCTTGGAAGGTTGCTTGTTCTGTTGATATAGCGCTAGTTCTCTCTGACAGAGTATTCATGTCTGCCCTGAGTTTGGTAGGCGCTTTCGACGGCTGCGGGGTGTCGGCTTCCGAAGCCTCGGCCTTTCTTTTGGATTCCTCGCCTTCGTTTGTAGGATGCGGTCTTTTAGTTGCTATTCTGGCGTCTGTGTCCGTCGCGTTATGGGCTGAAGACTGGGACGCGTTGGAGGGAGTGTGGCAAATAGCGTCTGTTTCCATCGCATTATTGGTCGAATCCTGGGACGCGATGGGTGGCATTCTAGCCGCAGTGGCATTCTGTACCTGATGCGCTTGTAACAGGCGTTTAATGTCAGCCAACTCTTTTTTAAGGCTGGCAATTTCTCTGTCTCGGGATTGTAGTTGGATCTGAAACTTCTTCTCTCGAGCGTCAATAGATTGGGAGGCCTCTGCTGGCCAGCTCACCTTTTTATTGGAGCGGCTATCGCTGCGTCCGCGGCTTGAGCTTCTCTTGTCGTTCCCTGCAGGGTTCCCCAGGGGCGGGAAGGAGCTGGAGTTGTTCCGGCTGTGGCTTCCTCCTTTTCCGGTAGCACTGTGTTCCTTCTTCCTGGGCCTAGACTGGTGTCCGTGTAGTGATGAGTCGTTGTCCCCTTGCTTGGGTGTCTGGTTGCCATGGGGCGTTCCTTGTTTGTTCTTGTTGATCAGCCGGAATTTGCAGTTCCGGCTGCCTGTGTTGTGGCCCCCGTTGCAGACGATGCATACGGGTTGGCAGGTTGGCTGTTCTCCCTCAGGTGGAGGCGAGTGATTTTCTCCGCAGCGGCGGCAAAGGTTCGTTGTAGGTTTGTAGCAGACATCGGCCCGGTGTCCTACTCTCCTGCAGTTGTAGCATACCTCATGTTGCTCCCTGAAGGGGTGGACCCGAAAGACGCCGCACTGATAGATTACTTGGCTGGGTAGCTTCTTTCCAAAAAAGGTGATTTGTATTGTTCTGGATTTCCCGATCCTTCGGGCATCCACAACTTCTATTCCTTCGTTTCGGTTTCCGAAGCCTTGGCGAACCGCTTCGGGCGAGTCTCCCGCGTAGGCGTTGTAAATGACCCCTTTTACCGAGTCTTCGGGCGCCGCCACGTACGACGTTACGTTGTAGGTTTGATCTTGGAGGTTCAGTTTTTCAATATTGGCGTATGCAGTCGCCCGTTGACGATCGGGCGTGCATAGCGTAAAGGTGTTGTTGGCCGTATTGACTCTGATAATGTCTTCATTCTTCACCGTATCATACGGCAGCCTGGCCACCTCGCAGGCGCAGAAGAGTAGTAGTCCGGGCGCAAAGTCCCTCAGATTCCAACCTTGTGGTCGGCAGACGATTTTGTAGTCGTCGGTCGGTAAGCGCGTCGGTCAGTAAGAAAGGCGGGTAGAAAGCCCTTCTCCCACACAGCACATGTGTCATCTTCTTCGTTAAATTTTTTTCTGTAGCTGCGCGTTCTAAGACACCCTGACCTAGCTTCAAAGAGGAGGGCACTGCCTCTTGAGTTATCATAAAACGTTTCCTTCCTGATCTGCCTTTTCCAGCATCGATATATTTCTACACTATGCTTCTTTTCCATTGAATCTATCCAATTTTTACCTTCGAAGTTTTTAACCTGTCGTTTAAAGCTCTTTCTTTCTTCTTCTTCGTCTCTGGCAAACTTACTGGCCAGCTTTCTAGTTCGTTTCCGCCACTTTGTGTCAACGCTCTTTCTGTACAGGTATTTAAATACCTTAGCTGCCCACTTGTTATCATCCAATTTCCTCAGGCGTTCTTAGTATAGCACTTTACTCGGAGCTTCTCGTGCTTCGAACGTTGCCCAGTCTATATCCCCCTGTACTGCCTCGTTTGTGGTTTTCCAGTGGGCACCTAGTGCTAATCTTCAGACAGTTCTCTGATTTACTTCTAATCACGGCTGAACTGCAACCCTTAAGCATAGAACCGCATTCCCGAAAGCAAGCCCCCGCACCATTATTCCTTTCCAAATACCTCTGAGGACTTCACACCTGTTGTACCCCCCCAATGCCCTATGTTTCATTATCCCGGCATCTCTTCGCCCTTTTGCTATGAGAGACTGTTCGTGCTTTTCCGTGTACATATGCCCGTTGTTTACCCATACCCCGAGATATTTGTATTCGGCCACTCGGGGTATTTCATGGCCATGCATTGTAAGCTCCTGATCAGTTGTGCCGTTGAAAACCATCACACCTGACTTAGTTGCGCTAAAACTGAAACCTAGACTGTCTGCTTCGTCTCCACAGCAATTCACCAAAGTTTGCAAATCTTCCTGGCTTTCTGCTAACAGTACAATATCGTCCGCATGCATTAAACCCGGTAGTCGTTGCTCAACAACATTTCCGCCTAATGTGTATGACAGGTCATAACCTAGATTACTTCCTTGTAGCCTTCTTTCCATACTTATCATATAAAACATGAACAGCAGCGGTGATAGAGGACAACCTTGCCTTAATCCTTTGTGTATCTGGATATTTGTTGTACTCTTAATTCCTTTCCATGTTATTTGAACTTCATTTTCTGGATATATTTCCTGTAGAAAATTATTTATCTCATGACTAACACCTTCACCTTTTAATATGTTCCGCAGGAGTTCCCTGTTCACGTTGTCGTATGCACCGCTTATGTCCAAGAAGGCTAAATACAGAGGTTTGTTTTCCGCCTTAGCTATTTCTATGCACTGGATAAGCACGAACAGGCAATCATTTAAGCGCCTACCACTTCTGAACCCGTTCTGAAGTTCTCCGAGTATTCTATTACTTTCTACCCATGACTGCATTTTTATTTTCACTGCCTGCATCGCCAGCCTGTATGTAACTGATGTTATCGTAATCGGTCGGAAGGATTTTATGTTCGTCATATTGCCTTTTCCTTTATAAATCAAATTCATTTTACTCTGTTTCCAGCTGTGCGGAATTTGCTGATTCGTTATGACTGCCTACAATACTTTTATCAGCGTTTCCTTGCCTCTTGGGCCAAGTTCATTAATTAGCTTGATTGGAATTTAGTCGATCTCTGCTGACGTACATCTTGGAATATTTGTTTCCGCATTTTTCCAGTTAAGATTCGTCATTTGCACGCTGTTTTCTATTGTGCGTTCCTGTGTTCCTCCCTCATTTGGGGTGATGATTACTCTATCGTCTTTCTTAAATGACTCAGCTATAACTGATGAAGTGTAGTTCACAGCGTCATCTCCCTCTAAACATTTTCCTTCGGCATCGGGAGTCTTTTCCTGCTTTCTGTGATTCGCATTACCCAGCCAGCTTATATGGTTCCAGAATTGTCATGGCCCCCCTTTAGTTGCATCGCGAACTTCAGCCAGCCAGCGATCAGAGGACTGCTTTATTTTAGCCTGGACGAGGACCTGCACTTGCTGTTTCTTTTGTCGATAAGATTCTCATTTTCGGCCTTTTTCCTCTTGAGATAACTGCGCCCTCTTTGCTTCTCTGTGTTCCTGTGATGCCAACCGTCGTTGTTCGATGGCCTCCCTAATTTCCTTATTCCACCAACTTCGTGGCTTCCTCTATCCTCTGGAGCGGGTTACTCCTTTTACTTGTTTTATTTTTTACTAATGAGGAGTTTTAACTTATTATAATCCCACTTTTTCATTGGATGTGTCTATATTGCTTCCTCTATGCACGCCGCTAATTTGCGCTATTTGTTCGTCAATTAATTTTCTGCACTCTTTTTGACTCCCTTTCATTTCTCTTTTGAGCTGGGCTCCAATCTGTAGATTAATACGCTTATGATCACTACCGAGGCTGTACTTCCCCTCTTCGTCTATTTCCATCATTGTGAGCTTGCTACACATCCCGTGCGAGAATAAGCAGTAGCCAATGGTCGTTTGCGTGTTACGGGATTCCCACGTGATTTGTCCCTAACACTTAGTTTCTCTATTTACAATAACTAGGTTGTTTCGCTCACAGAAGTCTAGCATCAACTTCCCG
>JARKHS020006602.1:0-128900 GCA_030143305.2 Amblyomma americanum | reverse complement strand
CCAACAACAGCAGCACTTCCCAGGCGTGCTGCAGGAATTTGAGGCGTCCGTCTAATTTGCTTTGGAAAGGTATTTCTATAGTGCTCTAGAATACTTTGTGTCCAGCAGACATTTTAAACGCAGGTGCACCACCGACTTCGTGAAAACGACGCTAGGCGCTTCGAGAAAACATGTGAAAAGTAGCTTACACTAACGCAGACGCCGTGCCACAAAGGGCTACAGAGTTGCGGCGCGAACACTGCGTTATTTAATATGATCACCGCGGTAAAGTCTTCGTACTGCACTGCATTTGAATCCGGGAGAATGGCCATACAGTCACTCCAGCAAATAAATTAATTGCCGCACCGCGCTGGTATGCTCACGGATACCGACACACAGCCCCTATTTGCTACATATATGGGAGCCAAAGTGGCGTGATCAGGGCGGTATAAAGGTGCCGACTAAACTACACTGTCTCGGACCTCGAGTGTGATTAACGTATATTTCCCCATTTCCCCCCACAGGCTTTGTGCCTTCCTCTCAAAATAAAGGACGTTCAATCAGTTATTATAAACGAATTATTAGAGTATAGCATGCCACCTCTCTTCGCTCTAGCTCTGCGGTTCAACGTACCCCAAAGTTCTTTGAAGGCACAGCCTCTGTGGGGTTATTTAGAGCACACTGACATATGTACCCCTGTCCAAGGCAAGAATAAAGTTCAGGAAATGAGTCATTAATTGTGCCAGTGCACGAGTAAAATCCTCTCTTTACCTAGAATCAGTATGCATGTTGTCGTGGACATACTGGACTCGTTAAGGACTCGTTTTCATGTCATGCAATGTATACATGGGACGCTCCCTTGTACTTATGGCGAATTCCACTGGTGGATCTGAAGCGAGGCGCTCGAATCGCAAAAGAGCGCCCCAAACCGCCTCGGAGCACAGCGACCGTTGTCGACCAGCGCTCCGCATTGAACGGAGTTGCTCCAAACGACCAGCGGAATTCGCGCGGTCGGTCCAGGTCGGCCAGTGGAACTCGAATTTGTCGTCGCGGAGCTAGAAAAGCTGCTCCAGCACGACCAGTGGAAATCGCCATTAGATGATTTGATATCTACAAGGAGTAGAATTTTCTGTGTGTCAACCTATGTACTGCACTGATATTCGTGACGAATGTACCGGAGCATTATTGATAATGTTCAGTCCGCGTATCAATACTTGCGAAGCAGAACCGAATTGAGGTATGGGTACAGTAGCCATTGCAGTATGGTTCCAAATACCGAACGCAGCCATTCAGGGATGTTGCCGTAGCCATGCCGTAGCCGAAACGCATTGTCACCGTCGTTCAGAGGCAACGACACTCGTGCTTTTTCTTTCATAATGCTTGCATTTGTGAGATACGAGGACAGAGTGAAAGCAATAGTGCCGGTGGCACTAATTAAGCGATTTACGCCTACGCATGAAGGCGACTTCAACAGTGAGAAAAAACATGAAATATATTGGTGTAGTGAAGACGGAGCGGTACTAGGATACTACCCAGCGTACGTTCTCGCGCTTGCATGTAAGCCTGCCTTTGTATGATTTGCTTAACCGTATCTGGAGAGAGCTTAGCCTGCGCCAGCACTTGTTTAGAGCGCGCGAGCTGTTTGCTCCGGCCCTGAGTAGCATTCGTCGTTGGCCGCAAATGTGCCTTGAACATGCCTGGCACCTGCCGGCCTGCGGTCGGCTGTGTGTGCTTTGCTTCTGTTGGCTGTGCAGACTCAATCTGAGGTACTGAAATTCACTAGTAACATTTGCGTTCGAGCGCAGTCGAGTGGACAATTTATAAATTTTAATTTGTGGGGGTAAACGTACCGAAGCGACACATGGACCATGAGGGATAAAGGAGGACTCCGGATTAATTCAGACCTTCCGGGGTTTTTTAACATGCGCGTACATCGCACAACTCTGGGCCGATTTGTACTTAGCTTCCATCGCAATACGGCCCGAGGGGGGGGGGGGGGGGTCCGAATAGACATGCAAACCGTACAGGTACAGTTTGGCCATAGCAGATCAGCCACGCTAACGCATCGCTTCATTTGCTTCTAAGCACACCGCTCGAGCGCTCTTCACAAGCGTAGTGCGGTCCTGTTCTGTACTCGTGTGCGGTCCCAGGCGCCAGGCCGCAAGGCATTGAATACGGCTGTAGCGATGCAGCACCACTACAGCCGTGTTCGCCTTGCGGTCGTGTTCAAATGGCTGCCATCGAATGTGTTTAGCTATTTGTCCGCTGCTCAGAGCACGAAGACCAGGCGAAGTGCAAGCAGTAATGTTCCGCTCTTGTGTTCCCAACACGTGGCTGTACCTACAATAAACGATACCTACAGTGTACAGAATGTGTTCTCTACCTCGAAAATTGATACCACCATACTTATGGTCAACGTACAGCTGCGCAGATGGTGTAATATTGTGACGTTTTGAGTAAGGCACATTTGGTGTTGCCAAGGTGTGAAGCTTTGCGTCTGTGCCGAGTTCTGTTGATGGCAGCTTGATCAGGAGCACAAAAGCAACATTAAGTTCTCATCTCATAGCTGTATTAAAGCTGGAAAGTTACTCCATTTTAACCCATGAATGGAACTAATTCAAATCTGGACAACATTATCTTTTCAGATACATTCGATTCATTAAGGAAAAAAATAAAACTGACGCGGGAACCGCTGCCGCGTTTCATTGAAAAAGCGGAAGAAAGGGTGCCAGGCAATGAAAGGGTGCCAGGCGATGAAACGGTGCCAGGTGAAAAGAGGGTGAGTATGCAGTCACTCATGTGTATTCTTTGTATTCTGTAGGCTTGCACCAAGCGCCTTTGGCATACATAACCACCTATCTTGTGGGTCTATCTCAACGCTGTTGCTTATTCAAAAAAGGTAAAAACCATGCAGAATTGAGACTTATAGTACAACAAATAAAGTCACTGTATTTTCTATACGAGAGCTTGCCACAAAGAAAGGAAGCTGTCAGGAAGCAGAAAGCTGCGAGCAGCAGCCTTCATTCTGAAATTATTGAGGAGCACGAGCAAAAGGTAAATTTATTGGAGGATTTTTTTATTTTACGAGTAGCCTCACTTGCGGCAATATATTGGTGCACATAATTTCTGTTGTCTACATTATTGTTCTTGCGCATTCTAAATTTTAGACTGCAGAGTTCGGCAGCATAAAGGATGCCCTGGCCCGAAAAGATAAAGAAAACAGGCGCCTGCGGAGGGAATTGCAGGCTGCCAATGAATTAAATAGGCAGCTTACGAGTGCCCTGCTGGAGAAAATTGGTAAGCACCTTTGGTTTTATTTTTGTGAGTCGGTTGGCGTAATACTTTAAACTTCATTGAATTACACAATTCATGCTGTACTCAGATGCGTCTCTTAGCACATATTAACCCTTTGGTCTCACCGAGCATCAGGTATGGTTTCACTGATGGAGCACAGGTTGAAGGAACGCAGGCAGGGCACAGGCAGCAGGAGTAGAAAGAGGCAAACTATTCACTTATTTATAGCATGGCTCAAGATGGAGACAAAGAAGTCAAGTTTTCTCTCCTTGAGGTTTTTCGTCCACTCTTGCAGACTGCATTTTTGGCCGGTGGTCACGATATCCCCCATCCAGCAGAGTTGGGACCCCTGAAGCCATTAGCAGGAGGTTGCAGTAGGCGACCATGTAGAAGCGCAAAAAACAGGGACAAAGAAGGACTGGACAACACGAGCGCTTCGTGTTGTCCAGTCCTTCTTTGTTCATGTTTTTTGCGCGTCTACATGATTGCAATGCAACAACTCACCCAAAGGTCTGTGCTCCTGTGCAGTAGGCCTCCCAGTTCCACATCATACACGAGTCCCAGGCCCATGTACTGTGCGATGTCGGTGCACGTTAAAGAACCCTAGGTGGTAAAAATTTCCGTAGCCCTTCCCTACGGCGTCCCTCATAGTCCTTGTTGCTTTGGGACGTAAACAGCCATAAACCAAACCAAACCAGTTCGACATCGTCCGAGGAAACAGATTCCCGGGAGGTTCTTCAAACTGGCCACCCTCTGGGCCCACAGGTCACCCAGAATATGGCCCAGAATGTTCACTGAGCAGCGCATAAGGTTCTTCTCTCCCACATGCCGAGGCCGCCCAATTTTCCCATCGTCGCACTGTCACGGTAGCTGTGTGACCTCTGAAAGAATCTTACCAATAGCCATTTTTTAGCAGAGATACGCAGATGCATGAAATAGAGGAGGGCGTGAGTTTGAAAAAAATGGTGGATGATGTAGCGTGGTTAGGCCAAATTCAAATTAGCTGCACTAGCACTCCTGTTTTTAGTTTCGGTTCAAGGCTCGGTTTTCAAGGTCAAGGTGGCATAAGTGAAAGATAGGCGAAATTGTTGAGTGGTAGCACACTACAAGTTACCGGAACTGGCTTGCAAACTTTGGCAGTCCCAAGAAGTTTTAGGGAGAAAAGCCTCCGAAACAACAACCCAAACACTGGGGCTTCGCCGAAGGCTTCTCAGCTGGCGATTTATGATGACGGCTTTCGTCAATTTAGTTCCTTCATTAGCACTTGGACGTCTGCTGTGCGATGGGCGCGGAAGGCTAAGGTACAGCCACAAAGCCTCTGCTTATGGAAAAATGGGCCGCTTCCTCTAAGATGAGCACAATAACACATGCCTTGGAAGAACAGGAAATAGAAGTTGTTTCTCAGCTTGCTCGGACAGGTGCAGTAGTTGCTTCCAGCCTGAGTACTCGCTTTGTCATAAACATTTCAGTATTCACGAGGCACTGCAAGTGTAAATATAAAGTGCAGCAAATTTTTGGCATTTTTTGGCCTAATGATTGCTTTAATATTCCTGGGAATGCTCAAACTATGCTCCCCTCTTTATCTCAATCTTGCTTCATGCAAATAAACTTGCAAACATTTAGTGGCATATTTGAAGGGACACTGACGACAACTTGATGTTGGCCTCTATGATAAGATTGCTGAATTCTGATGACAAAGATGCACTTTCACTGTAAAAGGAGCTTTTATGAGCTAGGAAGGAGAAATAGAAGCCATTTTCGGACACTCTTCTACCTTTTATGTAACAAAAGGCCTTTCTCTGCCGCACTTCATTGTCGTTCCACAGTGCTTATTTTTTATGTATTTCAATAATCGCAGATGAAATAGCGAGCTATGTTCGAAGGGACCAGCAGCGTGGTGAGGTCATTGCAGAATATATTATGCCTCCCTCTCTGTACCCAGGTAACACTTATGATATTCCCGAATATCTTGTGAAATTAGAGCAACTGTAATCAATGTTTCATTTGATATGTTTGCAGGCGCACAAATTCCCGAGGTGATGCTGACGCCCACAACAAGTGCTACAGGTGCTACAGGTAAATTTTTAACTGCTAATTTTTATTTCCGGCTCCCTGAAACATCACCAGTACAAGCATATGAGAACAGGTAAATCAGCTGAGGCCAGTTCTTAGGGCCAGTATTCTTACTTTATCCCTTGAGCAGTGGTAACAATATTAATAACACAATAATAAAAAAGGAATACATTATGCCTCCCTCTTTGGAGCCAGGTAACACTTATGATATTCCCGAATATCCTGTCAAATTAGAGCAAACTGTAATCAATGTTTCGTTTGATATGTTTGCAGGCGCACAACTTCCCGAGGCGATGCTGACGGCCACGACAAGTGCTACAGGTGCTACAGGTAAATTTTTAACTGCTAATTTTTATTTCCGGCTCCCTTAAACATCACCAGTACAGGCATATAAGAACAGGTGAATTAGCTGAGGCCAGTCCTTAGGGCCAGTATTCTTACTCTATCCCTTGAGCAGTGGATCCCTCAAAGCATTCACTGATTTTCTGAAGCAGTATAAGGTGGTGTTGAATTCAGGTGAAAACCAAAGCTTTCTTAGATCAGCTGTGAAAACTGCCAGGGGGCCATTTTTGGTCAACTTTTCTGGGAAAAAGGTGCACATTAGAATCAAGTAAATATGATAATTGGGCAACAATGAAGTATAACAGCAAACGAACGAACACCGGCCAAATTATAAAAAAGGAAACGGCTGACGTTTTTGGGCCTGCATGGGACCTCTGCTCACCGGGAATACTATAGCACATGGTTGGCTAAGAAAGGAAATTCAAAGAGTGACTGACTAGTGTTTTGGGAGCCATTGCCAATCTCTCATGGGAAATAAGAGGACTGATCTGTAGCAGGCAGTGTGCGGTATGGAGGAAGGGAAGCTCAAGAGAGGCCCTTTCTCACTGAGTTGCACGATAAAAAGTGTGCTGGAAGTCGCATGTTTTTCTTAGGACTACTGGGATTCTTTGACCGGCGGCAGAGCCAATAATGTTGAGCGTAGCATGGTCTTTTTCAACATTGTCTGCTGTGCATACACACTGAAACAGTGGCCAACAAGCAAGGAGGAGCACCCATGTTCGGCTTCAAAAAATGTGACTTAACGGTCTCTCAAATTCTTTTTTTGCTCCATCTTGTGTGGTAAGGCGCGATATGGCAATAAAGGCATTCATGCTCTTATTGAGCAAGAGACGCATGCGGGCATTGGCAAAAGGCGGCGCACACCACTAATCATCCTATGCCTACCTGCTCCAGTCTGCACTGCTGAAGCTCTGTGCTGAACAGTGAAGCGAATATCCTCTGTAAAGGGGTAATGATACAGGCACGAGGCATTAACTTTCTTCTGGAACTTTGCACTGCGGTTGTGATGTGCTCAGTAAACGTTCGGTATTGGTGAAGGCAATGCATAGATCGCTGGGACATTTGCATTTCAGGTTTTAATTGCGAAAGCGCTTGCCTGTGTTTAATTTGCTCTATTTTCATTAGCCAGAAATGCAGTGAAGTGGTGTACAGTATTTTTTTTTGACAATGGTTTTGTTTGTTTAGATGTTGACTCGGTCCTGGCTTTCGTGTCTCGAACTGAAGCTGATGTAAATTGTGGTGAGTGTTGGATTTTTCTCGATCCGTTAGTGACCAGTTCTGAGATTGGCTTTGTTTCATGGTGATTCAGCCCCGCCTTCTACATCTCCAGAGGAAGTTGCTGTACCTTGCGGTGAGTCTAGTATTTTGCTCATTCATTAGAGACCCATTCATCCAGCAAATTTCGGAAGAAAAAACAATTGTGCAATTGTTCATCATAAAATGAATTTCCAACTATGATGAAAAAAGCTCTGTGAACCATTAAAATCAAGCACACATGCTTGTTTTGATTTATTTGCATCATTTTCTTTTACAATGAAAGCTCGTTAAATCTAACCCGAAGGGGACTGGAAAATTGTTCGAATTAAGCAAAGTTCGAATTATCGAATGGCAGCAGGAATAAGCGGTCATTGCGCCCTATCACACGGGCTGAATTCTAAGCAGTCGCACCTAGACTCATTATCAAGATCTAGGCGCTACTATAAGTTTGTGGCGGGCAATTCTGAGAATCAAATTCATGCAGTCCTGATGGCAAATAAAATTGATTGGCCAGTTATGCACCAGAAACAAGTACTAAAATGCATACGCGTAAGCAGTAAGCTTTAGTGCTAGAATATAGGACACTATTTACGCTCCAAAGCATGTTTATTTATGGGGAAGGGTTTTCAAAATTAAAAGTAATCGGTGATGTGCATTTGCTTGTGTTCCTTCTGCTGAGGCTCCATCAGCATAATTTGGAGCTTGCCCAAGAGCTCCAGTGCAACGTCAGAGTTCTCATTGGCATAGAAGTAGCGTGCTGCAACATCGAGTGCCGACACTACTTCACATGCGAGTAAAACCTAGAAAGCTTTGTTTCCTCTTCTCCTTTTTTACTGGAAGAGCACTGCCCGCATCCTGCACAATGGGCGAGTTGCAGAAATCTTGAAGTCTGCTACCGTGCACAGTGAATACTCCTTAACCATGGTGACTAGATCTGTTTTGGCTGAAGAAATTGGGTGCAGCACTGGATTCTTAGGGAGGCACAGAAACGTTGCAAATCTTTTCTGCACGCTCCTGCTGTATGTTGTGGTAAAAGGATTAAGCACACCCGTGCTGAGCCATTACTTGCGATGGGAGATGAAGCAGAGCTGTTCCTACCTGCTGCTTGTCACATGCATGTGGGGCATAAGGCAATCATCTCCAGCACTGCACCCAACTTCTGCGTGCAGGGCAACACGTGCCATGACGGAGTTCTTGCTTTGCTGGGTAGCTGACTTCCAGAATTCTGCAGCCCATCATCGAGTTATGATCAAGGTTTCTGAGTTGGCCAAACTGCATTTTGATGTCAAAAGTGTGATGTCTTCTGACTTCAATATGTGCAGAGGACACTACTCAAGCAAAAGCTCCTGCTACCCTGCCTCTAAACACACTTGATGCCGTGAATGGGCAGGTGAGCATGTACATGTTTATTTCAGTAGCAAGAGATTGCAAGTTGCATATCATACTAAACCCATTTCATAATAAGTCGCTAAGACTGCTTTGTTTTGTTGCATAGGGGTGCATAAAAAAATGGTTTCCTTCCTGGAAGCACAGCTGACTATTCTGTTGGTTCTGGCAGCTTTTGCATAAAGGCACACTAGGCTGGCTACTATCACTTGCCACTGTCATTCCTTGATGAGAAAGAAGACGCGCAACATTGTTCTGGCATGTTTGTTGCTGCAGCCACAGGATGGCTTGCCTTGGGGCGAACACCGTGATTGCTGCCTAAGCGGCCATTCGGTGGTATTTTGGCTACCAGCGATGCAAAGGAGAGTCAGTTGCTGTTTGATTAAAACTTCTTTCTGGGCGATTTGGTGCATTCTGAACCTAAGAAATGCAACAGCCCTAACTCATGCATCCACAGAACGAGAGGAGAAATACGAGGCACAAACGCCGACTGTCAACTTAAATTTTATTGATGGAAGGCAGGCACCTTATAAAGGCGAGGAACAGGTGGGAAAAGGATGGCAGCGATACAGCTGGGGATAACTACAGCATCGAAGACTGCACACGCTAGCAAGCAGTATTAGAAAATCAATCCTTACCAAAACACGCACAAAATAGAAAATTGTTGGCCACTTGTCAAAAGTTGACCTCTGAAGCAAAGAACAATAAAGAGTGGTGCTAATGCACCTACTGCCATATTTATTATATGGTATGCTTCCAGCTGACATGCGCTGTCTTGTCGGCACTCTTACCGAGAATCTTGGTCTCTGAGAGGAGCCACGCACCCTTTGCACTTCCTAACCTCCATTCATAACGAAATGTGTGTACTTGTCCTTTAAATCACTTAAATTTCGGGCATGCTCCCCCAGACGTTCCCCGATGCACCGGCCAATTTGGCTGACAAAGCTTTCCACATGTCAAGGCAATGGCGTAGACCACTCATGTGGAACACTTGAACTGAGTTTCATGTTTTACCTGGCATCCACATTTCTTGGAACTGAAGCGATTTAAAGAGGCGAGTACATTGGTTTGGTTGTGCACGTTGGTTAGTGCAAAGGATGCATGGCTTGGTTGGGAGAGATCTGGATTCTCTGTAATAGTGCAGAAAAAATGGCGTGTCAGCTTTGAAGTATACCATGTAAGGCAGTAGGCGCATTAGCAGCCTGCCTTTATAACTCTTTGCAGCAGATGTCGGCTTTTAGAAGTGGCCAACAAAATGAGTTTTTTCCTTTGTTTTGGTTTTATGTTGCTTGCTTGTGCTTACATTTTTTGTTGCTGTTGTTATCCCCCACTGCCTCGCTCCCATTTTTTTCCCATCTGTTCCTCACTGCTATACGGCGTCTGCCTTCCATCAATAAAATTTCAGTTGACAGCCAGCGCTTCTGTCTCGTATTTCTCCTCTCATTCTGTGAATGCATGTGTTAGCACTGTTATATTTCTTAGACAGTTGCTGTTGCTGGTGCAGCAGAATGTCAAAATTGCATGTTGCAGGCACGTAACCAAGATTGTCAACACTTTCACATGCAACTCATGCCTTTAATGCAGTTTTTGCCATCTCCAACCACGTGGTAACGTGCGCTGTGGAGAAAAATTTCCATGAGGACTGACAGACAGAAAAACTTTATTTCTGCAAGTGAGTTTTAGACCCTGCTGGGTCCCTGGGCCACTGCGCGGTCCCGCACTGCATCATGTAGATCATGTTGGGACACGACGTTGGTAGCCCGAGTCACCGCAGCAAGCTGTGATGTCAAGTCTGCAAATGTGAGCAGGACCTCCCAGTCCTCTCAGCTCGAGATGCCGTGCTGTCCCTGCGGGGGAGGGTCAGTAGGGCAGCCGAAAAGGATGTAGGGGAGTGTGGCCTGAGGGTCACCGCATAGGGAGCATGCAGGGGACGTGCCACAATAGTGGGATAACAGCTGAGGGGATGACAGAGAGCGGGTCTGGAGGCGTCTGAAGACGATCTGTTGGAAGCACGGTGCAAGAATACTGAGGTGGTGACACTGCGCCCGCTGGAGCGTCCCGATTATGTTCAGCCACGGCGGAGTGCGACATGCCGTTTGGCTGCAAGCCGACAGATGGCGCCGATGTCAGCGGGCCCAGTTGAGCGGTTCTGGCGCCTTGAGATTCCGCTGCCCAAGCTCGATTTTCGCTTTGGTGGCGTGATTTGAATTCAAAACACAAAAGACATTCGTTGCTTAAAATTAAAATCAGTAGTGTAGCAGTCATAAAATTTTGTTTGCATGAAATTATCTTGTGCAAAGCGGTTAATGATATGGGCTCAGTCGAGCAGCACTCGAAGCTCATTCACGTTTCGCTTCCTCGCTCAATTCATGTTTCATTCGATCTAATCATAGATCTAAGCATAATAAACATAAGTGGGGGTCCTCGAGCCCTTTTACGCTTACAAGGGCAGAAAATTATTGCACCGGAAAGTTTTTGCTTGACGCTTATCGTTGCTTCTTCACTCTGTATGAAGACCGTTCAAACATTGTTTCGTTGAGTGGGCTAATTTTCAAGATGCAGAGCACTAGTTAGCGAAGCTATTTACAACTCGTTTTAGGTAAAAACTTTCTCACGCTGGAAATGTATCAGACGGGATGAAAGGGCGCGTCGGATCGTGTACCATAACCCAACGCGAAAGCTTGAGAAAAAAGCATTTTTATTCCGATGCAAATTATCATAGAACGGGCACAATTTTCAATAAGCTCCTTTCCACTGGATGCTAAATGGCGATGCGGTGTATTTGTTGAAGCACCATCAAGTGCAGGCATCAGAGTGGCAGAGTCAGAGTCAAACTGTTGTCGCTTAACCGATGGCTACAAGGCTGTTCCCTTATCTGCAGGCATCACAGCATGCAAGGAAGCTTGGAGAGGCTGCATCGCCCTGTTGTTGTCGACCTTCGGCTGACGTAGCTTGGATGCTTGCGCAGGAGGTTTCCTCTTCCGGGGTGGTTTTCTATGTCTCTGTGCCGTGTAAGATGTTCTGTGGCCGTGTGAGATACTTAGGACAGTTCGGAAACAGTCACCGACCGATTTTTCGGAATCGAAGGGACCCGGAAAATGGTCCGAATAATCGAACAGACCGAAAAATCCGTGAAGTACAATAAAACCACTTTATTGAGATGAAATCGGCTTAAAAACGTCACTGATTTTACCTCGCGACAAATTTCTCTTGATGGCGACGATTTGCGCCTGTATTTGCTCCAAACTTGTGCTTTCACTGTATACGCTAGACAGTGAGGTCACTACATTTAGTTGGAATACTTCCCACACTTCTTTGATTGACCCGGTAGGGCCATGTGGTCCACAACCCGAGTGTGGACCACACTGCTCGTCAAATACAAGCAAAGATAAGGCACTTTTCATTCAAAGAGGCGGAACCGCCGGACGCAATCACAAAACGGCGAACGGATGTAACTTCGTGAAGACTGAGCGCCACTCGGTCTACGCGGTCAGAGAAACTTAAGTGACAAAACGACAAATGGCAAACGTATGAGACCCGTCACGGTGGCTTAGTGGTTAGGGCGCTCGACTACTGATCCGGAGTACCCGGGTCGGGTCCCGACCACGGTGGCCGCGTTTCGATGGAGGCGAAACGCTAAGGCGCCCGTGTGCTGTGCGATGTTAAAGATCCCCAGGTAGTCTAAATTTTTCCGGAGCCCTCCATTACGGCACCTCTTTCTTCCTTTTCTTAGTCCCTCCTTTATTCCTTCCGGCCGAGATGCGAGATAGCTCCTGCACAATTTCCTTCCCCCAACAACCAATTTTCAATGTATGGGACAAGCAATAATTGCCCGCGACAATGTCGGCGACAGAAACAAGTTGACAGCGATGACAATCTGGCTGCAACCTCGAAGTGTCGGAGATCGCAGGGACCTCTACTGGCAAAAATGAGGTACCGAAAGTATGTCAAGCCAATCTAACTGCACCGTAAATCCACCTCAATCCAAGATGACACCTTTTGCGCCGGTGGAAAGCCGATAAGATGGCCGATTTTGGCCCGCAGGTGACTGAAATTAGTGCGAAAAATCGTGCTTTTGGACTTTTGATATCCGAAATATCTGTCGCGAGTATGTATGTGCTTCTATGGGGTGACTGACGGCGCCTCATTGAGGTTCGAAATATCCTACAAGACCGAAGTTTTGGAGTCCGAATTACCCGTCGGCTACTGTAATGTAGGAACTGCATCCCTGGAAAATACGGGCATTTCTTCCGCGTAAAGTAGCACTTTTATCGAGCTCCGCATAATATGCCCGGGATATCGCATCCTCTGCAAAATGCTTGGCGCAGATACGGTCAGTGGGCATTAATGTCTGGTCTGCCTTAGGAATCGCACGGCGCCACTTCTCCAAACGAACATTGTCGGACGGAGCTTTGAATAATGACACACGCTCCACACATGTCTGGTAGCCCGAATTGCAGTTCGGCACGAAGCACTTTCTTCCCATTGCGCTGCACTCACCTGCTGTGGGCTACTCTGCCGACGATAGCCAAACACAAGATCTTGGTGCAAAATAAAACAACTTGTTAAAAACAGCACAGCAGCGCAGCTGCACACTCCGAAATGTGCCAAAAGCACGTGCTCAGTGCCGCGCCACGCCGGACCGAGCCGCCCAGCGTGGGCCCGCCTTTCGCATCACCCTCTTAATACCGCATTTACACGGGCACCCTTAACCATGGTTAAGTAAACTGCGGTTACCCTTAACTATAGTTAGCCGCGCTCACACGGAAAGCCAAACTGCAGTTACGCCACTAACCGTAGTTACCGTAAACCGAGCTGGCTAACCTCCGTTTGCGCTTAACCGACAAAATGGCGGCGTCCGCGGAAGGCATGGCGGCAGCAGCAGCAGTGTCGCATGAATCGTCCTCCCAGAGGCGTGTCAACTGGCCTGATGTAACAACAGCGGCTTTGATTCGCATCTGGGAGGACCAGCTACTCGCTCTGCGGGGAAATACGCGCAATGCGCATATATACGCTGCCATGGCGGCGGAGCTGAACGCCGGGCTAGCGCCGGGCGAAGGCCCCTACACTGCAAAGCAGGTCAAGCAAAAAATGGATAATCTGAACAAAAAATACCGGTAAGTGCTATCTTTACTCTCATTGCATTGCTCACCTAGCGCTGTTTTTATGGCGCGACGTCAGCCCCACGTGTGCGGCAGCAGTGTGTTGGTTCAGCAACGTGCAAACTTTTCGCCGTCGTCGCGTATTGTTTACCTCGCGAGCGCCCAAGATGTTTCAATTATGTATGCACTCATATAAGAACTGAACAACGAGTGCCTTGTGACAGGAGCAGCATATGTTACACAGCGCCAGTCCGTTTTTTTTTCTTCGTAAACTGCGTAGTTGTTGGCCTAACAAAAGATGACACATACCCACACTGGGGGATCACCCAAGAATCGGGTGGCTGTTCACCTGTACTGAGTTAATAAAAAAGAAAAGCACCTTTTCGTCTTCGTTTGTGTACGCGTGCATGCACCGCTCTGCATGCAAACTTTGTCTCTCATTTTCGCGGCAGCTGTTGTCGTTCAAAGCTTTTGTTTCAAACTGACAGAGCGCTGTACATAGTGACCTTGCCATACAGCCGCCAGCACGCATGGCAGCACGCATGGTCAGCGTTGTGATCATTACTTATCTCCTATTTAACTTGCACTGATTGATTGGCAGGCAAAATTCTCAGTCAATCAACTTCCGCTCAAGTGTAAGCATTGCGTGCAGAACCGAATACACGTGCTTCAAAATTTCACTCTTTTTTTTTTCTGAGTTAAGGTGTCTTTATAGAGTGCTCGGGTACTTCTGGCTACCAGCTAAGGTAACATTTCAGCAAATTTCTCGATTTTCTGAAATATATAACTTTAGGCCTCACTGGCCTACTATGCAGACATTGCTAGAATGCTATCAGCTGAACCAATCACTTGAAAAGCTCCAACTGGTGCAGTGAAGTGATATTTTCACCAGTACCTGCCAGTTGGTACCTGCATATTGATGTAAGATTTGTCTTAAGTACCAGTGTTCACAGGAAATTTGATGGCCTAAAGAGATCACCAAGAGCACATTTATTACTGAAATCATTTCTACCTTTCCAGGCAGCTGAGACGAACTGGAACTGACACTAGCTCTCCTGGTGTCCCGTGGCAGTTCTACTGGCAGCTGCACAGTTTCCTCGGCAGCCTACCCATCAATGATGATGGGCGGATGGAGGAAAGTTTGGAGGTAATTTACAATTTCAAACCTTACCCATTATTAGACCACTCAGTCACTGTGGAATTCCATCACTATGAATTTTTTAAATGTACAGAATACTGCACAAGGCACGCCGGCTGCGGATACTAGAGAACTGAGTAGAAAAGGGAGGGAAGAGGTTGCACAGAAAAAAACGACACTTGTACAACCATGGTTGTCAGGCAAGCGCGAAAAAAAGGTTCTTAACCCACAGCAGTTCAATCCAAAGTGTCATACTGCAGTTACCACCTCATCTCTATCTACTTTGTTTCATTGGTTTGGCCGCTTGCCAAGGTTATATACCAAGTTGTACGTAGTTAATTACTTGTAATCTGTTACTTGTAATTGAATACATTTTATGTAATTTTGTAATCAATTACTTTTTCAGACTAACATTACGGTTTATACAGTTATCCTTTATTTTTATAGCGTTGTTTATTGCCGCTGGGCATAAGGGGAGTTGGGAAGAAAAGAGAAAGGATATAAGTGGCGAAATTGAGGCCACGTCCCAGTTACGGCAGGAGTGAGGGCAACCCCTACCCGGATCCTCCGGAGCACAATCTCCTCTGCACGGGTAAGACCGTGGGGCGGAGGGTTATCGCACTCTGAGGGACGAGAGCACGTGTGTGGCGCCGGAGGTGTTCCTTGTGAGGAGGGTAGCATCATCTATACTGAGGAATTGAGGCATTGATGTGGGTAGGGTCGGCAAGCAGGTTGCAGAATCTGCAGAGCTTTGTGAATTGATTAGGTCACGTGGGACCCACTCAATTCGAATGGCTTGCGGGATGCGAGCCACCAGGCGATGTATATTCTGGCAGATTTCTGGGCTGCGGCTGACGCGTCGGAGTAGACGTATTGCTTGAAGGGCGTCAGTGCGGATGATAATGTGGGCTGTAGGGAAGCAAGGAAACTGCGGCTACAGAGGGAAGCGAGTCTTGTATAGCAACCAGCTCAGCACAGAGGGAAGAAGGTTCCGCGAATCGAAGCCTGACCGTCTTGTCAAGTGCAGGCTTGCAGGGACAGTAAACTGCAGTTGTTACACAGCCCTGGATACTGACATCAACATATATAATAATTGAGCCGCGTTATTATTATAACATATATAATAATGTTAACCGCTCAGTCGTGCGGCTAAAATACCTCTGTGAGCTTGCACAGTGTTGATTTTAGAGAAATAGGCCGGAAGTTGCCAAGATCCGTCGGTGGCTTCCCTGCTTTTGTAATTGGGATCACAGTGACCAATTTCCAGGTCTCAGGAACAGAACCGTTTGGCCATACTGGGGCGGTAATTGACCACTGTAATCAGTTACATTTCAGATGGAGTTATTGTAATTGTAGTTGGTAACTTAATTTATGCAACCTGTACAAGACTGGTTATATATTACCAATGACACTATCGACGTCTCATTCATTTTAAACATGCTATTCATTATTGCTGTTCAGTGATTAGTTTTTGCTAGACTGAAATTAAGTTCTTCAATAATATATCTGTGCAGTTATATGCAGATAAAAGATTTGAACTGTCCCTTTGTTCTGGCTGGCGTAGGTTGGGGCAGCTGATGATTGCATACTATTACGGCAGCTTTGACCATTCACCTGGGAGATGAAAAATGCAATATACTATGTTTGGTCGTGTGCAGCTGCGAGTCGTCAATGAGGTGCCAGGCACTGGCGAGGTACTGGCGTCAGGGGAAGACGAGCCCCTCGGAGACAGAGCGGACCCTCAACTGCTGAGCACGTCTCCCCTGGCTGTGCTACAAAGTACGAGTGGAACTATGGGCTGCAGCAACCGAGGTGGAACAAGTGGAGGCGGCAGAAGCCGACGCAAGCGGGACAGCAGTTTCGTTGTGCACCAGCTTCTTGCGCTTCATAAAAACGAAGCCGCACAGGCGGTGAAAGCGGAGAAAAGGGCCCACAAATTTAGAAAGAAAATGCTTAAAATGACAAAAGAGGGCAATGATATTAACGCCAGCTTGGTTCGGCTGTTAGACAAGTACATGAAATCAAAAGAGGATAAAGAAAATAATGACAGGTAATTCAATAAACCTTTTTGCTGGGCAAGTTGGTTCATTTTACTTGAGGGGATGCTTGTAGCGTGACAAAAAACAAACAAGGGACAGATGTCGAACGGGACAAGTGCTACTCTCAACTAGTTTTATTGAAAGATCAATCGACTCATTTATACAAATTCCCTTTTCCTTCAAGAACACAATCACCAGAACACTCATGCGAATGACACACAAATTTCACACGCATCACATCAGGCTATTTAAAAACTTATGCTCGTTAAAGTACATCTTTACCGAAAGGCTGGTGGCGCACTCCAACCCTTTCTTTTTGATATGGAACGCCTCTATCAGTTCCCGTGTTAGTGCGAGCATGAAAAATGCGTCGAGAATGGGAGTGGAGCGAATCCGGTAGTTCACCGCAAGTCTTGCAAATGCTCGTCATTCCTAAAAAAGACAGAGGTCATTGGTCAAAGCAAATGCGCGCTAAAGCGGGAACTAATATAGGCGTTTGATATCAAAAAGAAAGGGCCGGACTGCATCAGCAGCCCTTCGGTGAAGATGTACTCTGACGAGTATGTTTTCAGATAGCCTGATCTGATGCAGGCGTGTGAAATTTGTGTGCCATTCGCATGAGCGTTCTGGTGATTGTGTTCTTGAAGGAAAAAGGAAACTATGTAAATAAGTTCGATCGATCTTTCAATTAAACTAGTTGAGAGTAGCGCTTGTCCCGTTCATCTCTGTGCCTTGTCTGCTTTTTGTCGCGCTACAAGCATCGCCTCAAGTAAAATGAACCAACTTGCCCAGCAAAAAGTTTTATTGAACTTCATTTCTAGTACAGTGGGCCCTTCTTTCGTGTTTTCCTCTCGATCGCAAGAGTCTGTGTTAATCACCCACATCACTTGGACGACATGCAAGGCAAGACGCTTGGCGTATTGCATAAGGAAAGGGCTGGTGCCGGTAGAGTTGGCTGCCGCCATAGACGTTGAAGATCTCTACTATAATATTCCCCACAAAGAACTGTTTACCTCTGTTCTTAAGTGCATTGAAGAGAAACCTAGTTTGGGGAGCTGCTCCAAAGACCACTCTTCAAAATATTTACCTCCTTCAGAAGAAGGCCTTAAGAATTATTTTTAGCCAACCTTATGATTATCCTTCCGCAGCCCTTTTTCACAATAGTAACGTGCCGAGAATATTTAGTCTCTTTGATATACGTCTGTCCTTGCGCTACAAACAGAAAACTTAGGACAAAATTTCAACAATATCTCAAATCGCTAAGCTTGAGCTCCTTGTACTTACATACCCGCTACGCCGTCTGCGGCACTACAACCTTAACACGCCACGAACTAACTACGGGATACAGATGCTTAGATATTATCTACCCGCACTACTCAACCGCCTCTTTGATGCAGGCATTGACATTAATAAATGCAGCAATGCTGACCTCTGGGCGTTCTTTCACTAAATAATTCTCTTTTTTTATTGTTTGTGGCTGTTACGTATATGGTCGAAATATGCAGGTTCGTTGAAAGCTTAGCGTAACCCGACAGCACGCCAATCATGTTGTCTTCATTCATGTATGTTGAAAATTTTTCTTTTTTATACGTTGTCAATGCGTTCACTGCTGTGAAATTAATTGCTATAATCTGTATATAGAATGTTTAAATCATGCTTCCAGTGCATGCTTTGAATTTTGTATATAACTTGTTCTTTATGTTATATTGCGCGCTTAGTTTGTGTTTCCGCTATTCATTCATGGATTGTGAATTATGCCTTCGGTTTATGTATGCCTTTCTTGTTTGCATGTGACCAATGGTGCCACTGTTGCTGGATGTTGTGGGCCTTGGGAGCTTGTCAAGCTACGGCATTTTTTCCCGGGGCCCACTGCTCTGTAGCAACAAGTAAATAAACTGAAACTGAAACATAAAACCTTTGGTGTTTATTTCTCCTCTCATCTACAGTGGGACAGTCATGCAGACTATCTGCGAAAGCGTTCGGTTGTTACTGGAATATTGTCACGTTGCCGAATGATCCTTCCTCAAACTGCTAAACTCCAAATATATCATGCCTTATTTCTTCATATATAAATTATTGCATGTTAGTCTGGGGTACAACTAAAACAAACAAAGTTCTACTTCTTCAGAAAAAGTAATTCTTCATGTAGCGAATATACAGCCAATGCACACAACTATGCATACTTTACTGCATGTAACATGATACGAGTTGATCGTATATATAAATTTTGATTACTACAGGTTATGTATTTTTCTACATCTGTTGCTAAAAAGAAAGGGTCGGACTGCGTCAGCAGCCCTTCGGTGAAGATGTACTCTAACGAGTATAAGCTTTTAGATAGCCTCATCTGATGCACGCGTGTGTTATTTGTGTGTCATTCGCATGAGTGTTCTGGTGATTGTGTTCTTGAAGGAAAAAAGAAATTGTATAAATGTGTGCCATCGATCTTTCAATAAAACTAGTTGAGAGTAGCACTTGTCCCAATCGTCTTCTGTCCCTTGTCTGTTTTTTGTCGCGCTACAAGCACCCCTCAAGTAAAATGACCAGTAAATGCAGTAAGTATCATACATACTCGTATCATCAACTACCTTGACGATCATAGCATTATCTGCGATCATCAGTGCTGTTTTCGCAAGGGCTACTCATGCGACACCCAACTTGCCGGTTTTATTTACGACATACATGCACTTACTGACGCTGGTTTTCGAGTTGAAGCAATATTTTTCGATTTTTCTTAAGCATTTGATTGCATTCCTCACCAAAGGTTGTTATACTTTCACAACTGAACATTCACCCTTATATTATTGCATGGATAGCAGATTTCCTCTCATCTAAAATCCAGTTCACAGCAGTTAACAACTCAAATTCATGTTTTGCTATTGTTACGTCTGGAAGGCAGTTTACTTTTTCTCAACTATATTAATGATTTACCCAGTTACGTGACGTCTATAATCAGGCTATTTGCTTATGATTGTGTGCTTTATCGATGTATAACCTGCAACGCAGACAACCAATTACTGCAGTCTGATCTAGAAGCGATAAGCACATAGTGTTCTAATTGGTTAATGCCATTAAATCTTTGCAAATCTAAGGTCATGTAATTCACCAACAAGCCAAATGTTCCTACCACCTACTCTCTTCCTAGCTATAGTGTAGAACTCGCCACAAGTTACAAGTATCTTGGCGTGAACCTTCAGTCCAACTTATCATGGAATCATCACATTAATCTCACTCTTGCCTCCGCTAATCGTACTTTCGGACTTCTCAAACATAATTTGAGAGGCCGCAACACATGCAAAAAAATCTTGCGCATACCACATTATTCAGTCCGAAACTCTTCATACACGTCTGCCATTTGGGGTCCTCATCAGACTTATATCATAAGTAACATCAAAGCCTTGCAAAACCGTGCTGCGTGATTCATCTTTTCTGATTATTTATGTTACACCAGTGTCACCTCATTGAAGTTTACAGCCGAGTAAGAAAATTTCCTGCCTATCACTTTCCGTAACATTTATCACCATCCTTTCCTTCATGGTGAATTCTTTCAGCCACTGCCTATTACCTTTCCATGTCATGATCATCCTCACAAAGTTAAACACATTAACTACCAGTCATCCCATTATGCATATTCTTTTTTACCCTGCACAATAACTGAACTTTACCATCACACATTGCCATATGCGACCTAAATAAGTTCCAACACCTTAATCACGCACGTTTCAACAAATAAAAAGGTCTTTTTTTCAGCGTACTGTCTTCTGCCTTGTCTTCTTTTATTTTTCATATGTACTTCAGCGCACTTTTTCCGGCGTTGTCTTTTCCTTGCGGTGCTGTTATCTGTTCCTAAAATTATGCTGCTATGTGCATTATTCAGACTCTTCTTGTGGATGTCTATTTTTTATTGATATTTTTGAAACCACAGCGGTGGCCAAGTTGTTGAGCATCTGTCTCGTATGCGAGAGGTGCGGGGTTCGATCTCCAGTGCCGCCGGGTACCCACCGGTGATACAATGGGTACAAGCTTTCCCCTGCCCTGGTGCTCGGTTTATTTAGGGTGAAAAGCTTGGGAAATGGGTCTTTGACCCCACCTTGAGAAAAAGAAAATTACCTTGTGTCATGGCGCTCTTTGGCCATAGATGGCTTTGCACCAGAAAAAAAAAATATTTGTGATTTCACCGGTTTGGTTTAGTGCATTATTATAACCTTGAAACAATGCCTTGTACCCACTCCCTCCCATGTAATAACCTCGAATGAGGGCCTTTGGGGATATTTTAAATAAATAAAATAAATAAACTGAACATTCATCATGAATGCTCAATATTTGTTGGTTTGCATTCATGATACAACAGCATGTGATTAGCAGTAGCAGTAAGTGTTTATTTTAAAATTAACAAAAAGGAAGGTAAAACATTTTTGCCAGCCCCGGCATCTGTCATCGATACTGAAGCACCTGAGCTGGGGCAGCGGAAATACAGGACAGCAGGCAGTTTGAAGAAATAAAATGAAAGAGGTGAGCAGACAGTAAGAAAGGATAGAGGATAAGGCGATAAATACACTATTTACATAATACGTTTGTACAAGTCGCGCGCGTGCAGAGTTAATAAAAGAACGGAAAAATACGCGCACAACAGTTTGCACACAACAGCTGCAGCAGGGTGCCCAGCTGTTAATTGTCCGAGGTTGCACACGCGGAGCGTTCGGTCACTGCACGGCACTACTTGATGCAAAACAGACGGGACAACAAGCCCCTCTGTTCGAGAAGTGCACAGAGGTTCACCAAGGTTCGCTCACGGGTGTGCGCACTGCCCTGCAGCCATAATACCGATATTTTACAGGCATAACTTCAAAGCAGTAAGCATGCATATGCACTGCAAGAGTAGTATGTGAATAAGGAGTGGGTGCAGGTAACCAGTAACATCACTGTTGCTTTCAGAGTATTTAATAATAGAAAGCACAGTGAAAAACACGGGATATGAAAGATTTGTGAAAAATTGTATTTATTATTTTTTTGCAACTACCTTTGTAGCTATGCTCAGGTCATTCAAACAGGTTACTACTTTAGCTCAAGTGTTTTACAATCTGGTCAACATCGGAGTTCAGTTTTGTTGCCAGTTTTGTGTAATTTATATGTAAACAATGTAATAAGAACATAGCACACTACTAATACAGCACACACAGCACACCACAGTAATAAGCACAACGTCACGAACAACCAGCGGAACCGTCCAGGCACAGATCAGAGACCGCGTTTAGTCCAGAGCACGCACGAGCGACCGAGCGTTCGGCGCTCGAGCGCCACAGTGTTCGGCGGTTCTCGTCGTCTTCGTTGAGCGCCAGCGTCTAAAAATTCTAAAGCCTGTGTTCAGTCTTCAAAATTCCCTCCGGGCAAAAGGGCGCCATCCTGGCGGCCTAGGGCGATGTGACGACGGCGGGGTTGTAGTAAGGTTTCAGGAGGGTCGTGTGGACAATTTCGCGGCCTCGGCGGCGATGATCAGAGGATGGCGTAAGGGGTTCGATGAGGTAATTGACGGGGGATGTCTGCTGGAGAATACGGTAGGGTCCCTGGTACTTGCTAACAAGTTTGGACAAAAGGCCGAGACCTGAGGAGGGTACACAGAGCCAGACCAAAGAGTCAGGAAGGTAAGCGGGAGGAAGTGCAGGGGATCACAGGTGCTTTTCTGCTGCTGCTGGGCGTGAGAAGTGAAGGACCGGACAAGCTGTCCGCATTCTTCGGCATAAGTTGCGGCTTCAGAAAGAGTTGTAAATTCGGAAGCATCAGGGCGGTAAGGTAGAATGGTGTCCATTGTGCAAGAAGGCTCACGGCCGTACAGGAGAAAGTACGGAGAGAATCCGGTGGTGGCTTGAGCAGCGGAGTTATAAGCGTATGCGACAAAAGGGAGAACGCGGTCCCAGTTACAATGGTCGGAAGCAACATACATGGCCAGCATGTCGCCGAGGGTGCGATTAAAACGCTCAACCATGCCATTTGTCTGGGGATGGTAGGCGGAGCTGGTGCGGTGAACAAAGTTGCATTCCTGAAGGAGAGCTTCTACAACTTCTGAGAGGAAGGCCGGACCTCTATCACTGAGCAGGTCTTTGGGCGCACCATGGCGAAGAATGATGCAATGGAGAATGAAGGATGCAATGTCGTGGGCTGTAGTGGATGGTAAAGGCGATGTTTCAGCGTAACGTGTAAGGTGGTCGATGGCAACGATGATCCAGCGGTTCCCGGTTGATGTGCTGGGAAGAGGGCCGTAGAGGTCGGTGCCAACACGCTCGAAGGGCTGTACTGGGCAAGGCAGCGGCTGCATAGGAGCGGCGGGTCGGCGAGGTGGATGTTTTCGTCGCTGGCATGCAGTGCAGGACTGAACGTACTGGCAGACGTAATGGCCCATCCCACGCCAGTATTACCGCTGTCGTAGATGGATGAAAGTCTTCAAGAATCCGGCATGGGCACACTGGGGATCATCGTAGTAGGAAGAGCAAATGAAGGAGCGCAGATGTGTCGGAATGACGAGAAGCCACTTGCGACCATCCGGGAGAGAGTTGCGGCGGTAAAGGAGCGCGTCTCGGATGGCGAAATGGTGGGACTCACGACGGAGAGCACCGGAAGGAGGTCGAGACGATTGGCCAGATAGGAGATCAAAAAGGCAAATGATCCATGGGTCTTTGCATTGCTCGGAAGCCATATCAGCGAACTCAAACTTCAAAGAAGGCAGGGCGGATATATAAGGCGCTGCCTCAGATGGTACAGAGGAACGTAAGAGGGCATCAGCATCGGCATGTTTGCGGCCGGAACAATAGATAACGCGAATGTCGTGCTCTTGGAGTCGCAGAACCCATCGCGCCAGTCGACCAGAGGGATCTTTCAAAGAGGACAGCCAGCAGAGGGCATGGTGATCGGTGACAACGTCAAAAGGGTGCCCATACAGATAGGGGCG
The DNA here is from genome assembly GCA_030143305.2 of Amblyomma americanum. NCBI lineage: Eukaryota > Metazoa > Arthropoda > Arachnida > Ixodida > Ixodidae > Amblyomma > Amblyomma americanum. The sequence goes on along the minus strand of JARKHS020006602.1, from coordinate 105,347 downwards.
AAATTTGACAATCACCTAAAGGATGGCTAAACACTCCTTCTCGGTGACAGAATAGTTGGCTACAGCTTTTGTGAGTGTCCAGTTAGCGTAAGCGACAAGGTATTCGTCAAAGCCTTGCTTGCGTTGAGCGAGTACTGCACCGAGGCCGACGCTGCTGGCATCGGTGTGGAGTTCCGTCGGAGAACGAGGGTAGAAGTGACGCAAATTTGGTGGAGTCGTGAGGAGGCGACGGAGTGTCGTAAACGCTTCATCACAGGCTGGCAACCAGGCCGAAAGGTCGTGACTGGAAAGGAGCTTGTTCAGGGGGTCGACGATAGTGAAAAAATTGCGGACAAAGCGCCGGAAGTAGGAGCAGAGGCCGACGAAGCTGCGGAGGTCTTTTACAGAAGTGGGCTTTGGAAATTCAGCCACACCTCGCAACTTGGCCGGGTCCGGGAGAACGCCATCTTTCGACACGACATGACAGAGAATGGTGAGCTGCCGAGCTCCGAAGCGGCACTTTTTCAAATTATGTTAGAGGCCAGCGTCGGCCAGGCAGCGAAGAACAGTCTCGAGGCGCTGGAGGTGAGACGGAAAGTCCGGGGAAAAGATTACAACGTCGTCTAGATAACAAAGGCATGTGTGCCATTTGAGCCCTCGGAGTATGTTGTCCATCATGCGCTCGAATGTGGCGGGTGCATTGCAGAGGCCGAAGGGCATGACATTAAATTCATAGAGCCCCTCGGGTGTGACGAATGCAGTTTTTGGGCGATCGGCCTCCGTCTTTTTTCTTGACCAGAACCACTGGCGATGCCCACGGGCTGTGAGACGGTTGTATCACGTGACGCAGGAGCATGTCAGTCACCTGGGCGTCAATGATGCTGCGCTCAGAGGCTGACACGCGGTACGGACGTTGGCGCAAAGGGGCATGGGTTCCAGTGTCAATACAGTGGGTAACGGTGGTGGTGTGGCCCAAGGAAGGTTGCCGGTAGTCAAAAGAAGCTTAAAATGCTGCAGAACAGCTACAAGCTGGTCTCGTTGAGTAGACGTCAGGGCGGCGTCGACGGAATGGTGAAAAATATCGACAGACGACTGATTCGGGATGGGAACAGGCGTAATGGCGCTGACGTGAAGGCCGGCCGTACTAACAACGAGGGGGTATGCAGAGGCGGGATCGAGAACAGCAACGTTACCAAGCGATTGGCCATGGAGTGAAGTGGTAGGGCAGGAGAACGGGTTGGCCACATAAATAGCGCTGGAGCCACGAACAATTGTCAGCACAGCATGAGGCAGCAAAACAGACTTCTGGCCAGCGCATCGTAAAGAGGGGGTATAAGTCACAGTTGCATCTGAGAGCACAGCACAAGAAAGAGGCACCAGCACTGAAGAGAAAGGTGGAACGTCTGTGTCCTCTGAGACGACCACAGTAGCGGCAGCAGCACCGGTTTCGTCCAAGGGGGCGTCACTGTAGGGCGACAAGTCAAGCTGAGCACGGGCGCAGTCAATAACAGGGTGATGTGAGGAGAGGAAGTCCCAACCAAGGATAACGTCATGAGAGGAGCGGGCGAGGACGATGAACTCGATTGTGTAGGGAACGTTCCCGATGAGCAGGCGGGCGGTGCAGGCGGCTAACGGTCGAATGTCCTGAGCGCTGGCCGTGCGGAAAGAAACAGGAGGAAGGGGCGTCGTCACTTTTTTGAGTCTGCGACAGAGGATGTGACTGAGAACCGAAACGGCTTCGTCAGTGTCAACAAGTGCTTCGACGGTGACTCCTTCAACGAAAACAGTAATAATATTGGCAGGTGCAGAAACAGGTCTTGAGTGAGCCGCTGATGACGCAGTTCTTGCCTCCGGAACTGCGGTGGTTAGTTTTCCGCGTGGACGGCGGGTTGGAGACGGAGCATTGGAGAACGGGAACGACGGCCAGGAGACGGCGAGCGGTGGGAGCGGGGATGGTAACTAGGAGAGGAATCCGGAGGCGGCAAGTGTGACGCAGGCGAGGACGACGGCGGAAGGTCGTACGTCGGCTCACGCCTATAATCGTAGGGACGGTGGTCACGACTGCGACACAAACGAGCCACATGACCAGCGAAGCCACAGGCGTAGCAAATAGTGCGGTTGTCTTGTGTGCACCAGGGGTTGAGTGGCTGCAGCTGTGATCGGGGGCGGGCAACCGGACGGTAAGGTGGGGTTGCAGGTCGCTGGGGTTCTAACTGCCGGGTAGGTGGCCTGTAGACGGGCAGCAGGTGAGGGCCGCGACCGCAGGTGGTAGGCAATGCGCGGGTGCGAAGCTCCAGGGCGAGGAATCGTTGGCACCTCCACCACTTGTAATAAGAACACAGCACACTTCTAATACAGCACACACAGCACACCACAGTAATAAGAGCACAGCACAGTAATAAGCACAGCGTCACGAACAACCAGCGGAACCATCCAGGCACAGATCAGAGACCGCGTTCAGTCCAGAGAACGCACGAGCTTCGGAGTGTTCGGCGCTTCTCGTCGTCTTCATCGTTGAGCGCCAGCGTCTGAAGATTCTAAAGCCCGTGTCCAGTCTTACAACAATGTCTTCTGATATCACTCATTTTAGGTTATTTGAATATGCAAACATTACCATTCATCTCTGTTGTCACTTTTCTCTTAACTTTGCTATGGCCTGTTCAGAAGTGGACGCTCTTCTTTTATAAACTGTAATGAAACAACCAAATATCTGCCGATCAGCAAAAAACTAAGCGTCTGTTTTTGCAGCTCTCACGAAAAGCTAAAGATTGTGCCACCTTATGCCAGATTTGCCAGATTTATGCAAAATGTTTCAGTTGCCTGCAAGGTGGTTCGCCAGGGCATTCCTTATTGCTACTCCTGACGGCTCTAATCGGCTACTCGTGTATACTGGTTGGGGACGCCTTTCGTTTGCACTTTGCACCGCACTCAGCCATCCTGCATCACACTCATCACTGAATTGATCGCTGACATTGTGTAGCACACAAGCAGCTCGGACCACAATGTTCACATTGTGAATACTGCACTCGAGGCCCTTCAACAGCATTCTGAAGCGTGCCTTAACATGTCCAAACGCATTTTCTACGACACGTCTGGCACTTGACAGATGGTAGTTGAAGGTCTGTGCGGTCGACCCAGCAGTTCCAGGAAAGGAGTAGGGCTTCATTACATTCCTCTGCAGGGCGAACGCTTGGTCAGCAAGAAGCACTGGGCCAACTTGCACCCCTTGAATTGTCCTTGTTTCCAATTGAAACAGGTCAGTGTCTAAAATACGCGGAAGTCGTGAGATTTGAAACACTGCAGAGTCATTATTTCTGCCAGGACTCCCACTGTTGGTGTACAAAAGCTTGTACCTGTGGTCAACCACAGCGAGGAGGATGATGCTGTACCACCCTTTATAGTTAAAATAATCTGCCGCCTCTTCCTTTGGAGGGCACACCTCGATGTGGCAGCCATCCAGGGCACCAACACCTTGAGGAAAGCCACAGACTGCAGCGAACTGGCGCATGTGCTCCTGCAATTCATGCAACTTCGGGAAACACACAAGTTGAGCTTCCAAGTTGTTCACAATTACGGCGCAGAACTCGCGAAATATCATGTTCACAGAGGCAGGGCTCACGCCAAAAAGGTTCGCTACTACCCGCTCTTCAGCTGACGTTGCGAGGCGGTAAAGGCCAATCGCCACGCGTTTTTCCAGAGCGATTGCCTTTCGCATGCTGGTGTCTTGCCGACGCATGTTCTCGCAAACGCCCACAATATAGTGAAATGTGGGGCGGGTCATTCTGAAATTACCGCGGAAGCCGCTGTCCGGAAGATGGGGCAGCGTCGTCTCGTACCACGAGTTTGGGCGTGGATACATCCATAACGCTCGCTGCTCGTGCATTGAAGAACCGCCGCCAACAAAAGGCGTTTCGATCGCCTGCGATGACGCCTACTTTTCGCTTCCAGCATGTCGATTTCGGCGCTCAGAGCAAGCCGCTGCATGCGGAGACGTTGAAGTGCTGCCTGATGCGCCGCAAACACAGCCCAAAACTCAACGTCGGCGTCGTCCCCACCGTCCGCCACAGGCCCGCGTGAAGCCATCGCAGCCTGAATGCTGAATGTCGACACACTCACAATACACGATATTGCACACACAGAACGTAAGCAGGCAATTAGACGCCGCACGTGACTGCACTGATCACATACACGAGGTGCGCTTGCAATCAAGAGGCACAATGCTCCCACGACGGCTCCCAGCAGAGTAGTGGCTACAAGTGGCTATTATGGAGGCTAAAAAGTCAGCTAAAACCATCGTTTGTATACATCTTTTTGCTTTTCGTTAATGTCCGCCACATGCGTAACCAAAGCTCTGCCCCGCAGTGGGTAGTGCGATAAACAACCTTTTTTTTTCATTTATCCTTTTTAAAGTAACCGTATTTAATAATACACTGGTATAGGTGCAGTCACAAATTCGCAATGGAGGTGATCACATGGTGGTTTCCGTCACACTAACCGACATGCCTAAACCGCGTGTAAGCGCGACCAACTACGGTTTGCGCTAACCATAGTTAAGTCCTATAACCACAGTTAAGCTTAACCATGGTTAAGGCTGCCCGGGTATAAGTCCGACGGTCCAAACGCGGTATTTGCGTGAGCTCCGCAAAGGTGTGCGCCCACTCCCTTGATTGATTGTTGTGGAAGTGCAGCTTTTTCTGGCTTCATTGCTGGTTTTTCACGGCTGTGTTGCTCAACTAGGATGTGTTTTCACGGTCAATATTGCTTTTCGTTGTTTCCTCTTCCTTGCTGTGGTGACCTCTAAATCGGTGTCCCCAAATCAACATGTATGGAAAATACTAATAAGGTAGGTGAGGATCTGGAATATGGAAGGTGGCTGAACGTTCTGGCTTTAGGTGTGCCCCAAAGATCTTGGCAGGACTCCTGTACTATGTTTCCTCAGATTATTCCGTGTCGCCGTGGATGTCACAGCCAGTGAACTGCTTCTGTGAAAAGGTGCATACACGTCGAATAGGTAGCATGCTTTCACTGTCACTTTGTGCATCGTCCTCTCGATCGATGTCTGTTTGTTTCTGTCATTTGTGTTTTATTCAGACCTTGCCATCGGCTGTTACCATTCACAAGGTACACTGGCAGACTGCTTCATTGCCCTCGCACTGCTTGTGACTGTGACTGTGTCAGCGTTTTCAAAACCTCTGTACAATTGTCATAAAGTGCTGTAAGGAAAAATGCGACTGATTGTTCTTTAATGACTGCAGGTGCGGGTACTCCCGGGACTTATCATCACGGAGGCCAAGTGGAATTTCCTGCTGCAAAATCGCTCCGATGCGAAATTCACACTTGAAATGGCACGTGTAGTTTGGTCGCGGGAGGAGGGTGTTGCACGCAGTCTCAGCGGCGAAGCATGCAGGAGCATGGCAGGCTCGTTGAGAAAAATGCCTGCCACACCGGAGAAGGTAGAGGCAGTTGCAAGTAAGCACACTTTGGAAGTTGAAGTCCTACTGTGGGTACTATTGCTTCTTTGTTCCCCGTTTTTTATTGTTTTAGTCACTCTTTCTCTTCAATCTGTACAGCTTTTTCTGATGTCACAATGCATCCTTTATAAGAATATTGTGATGGCACCTTGGAAATAATTGTATATGTGTGCGTGTGTAGTCCTTTCAAAGAAAAATTAATAATTCAAGCAGTGATCGAGGAACTATCCATTGACTGCGAAAGCATTAGTGAGCAGTGCCAAATCTATTATCATTCTGGTAAAATAAAAGCCTCCGTGCACAGCAGTCTAGTGCAGTAACAGCATATTTTTTGTCTTTCTAATCGCTCCCTGCATGTATGTTGCCTTCCATGTTGATACATTTGCTATCTTGCCCGTGACTGTGCCGTGTCCTGTGTAGTTGCATGTTGACAAAACTTGCCCAAAATGTGCCAATGTGGCTGCGTAAAAATAATAGTTTGATTCAGTTTCAATTGTTGTTTGAGCATTCTGTTAGACCTCTTTCTATTCTGCTCGTGATACAGTAAGAGCTCGTTAATTCAAACTCTGTTCATTCGAACTGTTGCCTGGGTTCTGGCACAGCCCTGTGTATTTCAGTGGGGGAAACTCGATATTTCGAACAAGTTGGCATCTGCAAAAATTAATTCGAACTAGGAGCTCATGGCTGACATCGCTCCTCATAGCTAGAAGTTGACCCACAGTGGTTAGAGTGCGCTGCAAATTTACTAGAGATGTAAAGCAATGAAAAATTAAAAAAGCCGAGCGCACGATGCTGGCGCAGGCCGCACTCCGGTGCTTGCCATAGCAGGTTTTCGCTGCAGGGGCACTCGCCCGTTCTGCTAATGCTTCGGCACAAGCCGTTCCTGGTTTTATTTGTGCCGCAGTCCCTGCGCCACTATCACATGGTGTGCACAAAGCAGTTCGGCCGCCGCTGTCATGCTCTTCGTGCCGCAAAATACACGGACAGCGGTGTGGAGACATTGAAACCCTTGAGTGACGCCGATATAATTGAGATTGCATGCTGTCAGCAGACGCCACAGGGCTCTCCGGCGGTGAGAACGACCGACAGTGATGAATGAGTCAGACAGCAGCGACGGCCTATGCCACTGTCAGGTGCATGTGAAGAATGTCAGTGCTTGATGTTGCCGCATGCTACTTCTCTGCCAGTGAGAGCTCCGAGTTGCGCTGGAGCTCTTGAGCAAGCTGCAGTTGATGCTGAAGGCGTCCCAGCAGAAGAAACACTAGCAAATGCTGATCACTTATTACTTTTAATAGTGACAACCCTTCCCTGTAAATAAACGTGTTTTGGAGCATAAATGCTGTCATCTTTTCCAGCACTAAAGCTCACTACTCACGTGAATGCATCCCAATACTTGTTCTTGGTGCATAAAGCTTGAATTCTCAGAATCGCTGCCACTAACGTGTAGTACCAGCTAGCTCGCGATATGACTGCGTGTGTCTGCTTCGGGTGCTACCTGTGTAGTGGGCGCAACGACCGCTGACTGTAGCGCCCATTCGATAATTGGAACTTCGCTTAATTTGGACATTTTTCCGGTCTTCTTGGAGTTCGAATTAATGAGATTTTACTGTATTTCACTCTAAATGCCATTATGATACAGCCGCACATTTCTTTCCAATGAGCACTGCATGTTTTGATGCTATTTACTGCTAATTTTTGTCCTGTGTGTGTTGATAAATTATTCATAGGCCACATTTTCTAAAAAAGATGAAGTTGAGACCCAATTTGTGTTATCTGCATTGCTCTTTCAGATTGCTTGCAGAAATACGTGGAACTGCATCCTGCTGCCGAACCGCCTATACATTCCATGGTTGGGGCAGCAAGGAAGTATTTCCGCAGCTTTTTCACGGAAGCCGGTCGACAGGGAAAGCGCGGCAAAGCAGTAAAAACGAAATCCGCTGCTGAAGTTTTGGAAAATGCATAACTTTCTTTTGCAGTCATGTGCTAGTGCTCGGATGGTACCTCGTAGGAAATTTATAATAAACCAGTCGTGAGCTCTGAACCACAAAAATTGGTGTGCTTCCTTTTACTGCTACATGTCACCTCAAGAACAATCACATCCAATGGCGGAAGTGCGGCTAGTCCGTCACTATTCCAGCATTCAGCTTGCCGGCATAGTGGCGTGCCATTATTCTGGCAACATGGCTTGCCATTATGCCGGCAACCAGCTTGCCATTATGCCAACAACCAGCTTGCCCCTATGCCGGCAACCAGCTTGCCATATGCTGGCATAATGGTTTGCCATTATGCCAACATTCAGCAGTTCCCACTACCATAATCCATCAAGATGGTGGTTTCCACTTCATCCACCATTGGCCAGATTTCTGACAGGGGACCCACGCCTTGAGGCCAGGTTCATATATGACATGTCTGTGGCGAAGATTGTAACGTCGTGCATCATACTCCTGCTGAGTTCTGATGCGCACATGCGCTAGTTGGCGAGCTTCCTCTGCGCGCTCTGCGAATTCCTCGGCGCCCTGATCGACATCATCGCCGTCGGCATTCGGGAGCAACATGGCATGCAGCATAGTTGTAACTGGTCGCCCATGAAGAAGGCTGAAAGGCGTCATGCGAGTGGTGTCTTGTGCCGTATCGGAGGCGAACGTTACATAGGGAAGAATTTCGTCCCAATTATTGTGGTCCACGTCGACGTACATACAGAGCATGTCTGCGAATGTCTTATTGAGCCGTTTCGTCAATCCATTGCTTTGAGGGTGATAGGCTGTCGTTTAACGATGACTGGTACCGCTGAGGCGGAGAACGGTATCCAAAAGCTCGGCCGTAAATGGAGTTCCTCGGTCAGTTATAATTAGTGCCGGTGCGCCATGTCTGAGGACAATATTCTCAACGAAGAACCGAGCTGCTTCGGTGGCAGTACCCCTGGGCACAGCCTTTGTCTCCACGTAGCGAGTTCGATAATCAGTGGCGACAATTATCCATTTATTCCCGGTAGGAGACGTCGGAAATGGTCTGAGGAGGTTCATGCCAATTTACTTGAAAGGTGCCTTTGGCACTTCAAGAGGGTGGAGTGGGCCGGCTGGTTTTTCAGGGGGTGGCTTACGACGTTGGCAGTATACACACGTTCGTACATAGTGCTTAACTGTCGACGGCAGTTTCGGCCAGTAGTATCCGCGTTGTACTCTACTTGCGGGTGTAGCCTAAGTGACCGGCGGTTGGCTCGTCGTGGTAGGCTTGCAAGAGTTCCGTGCGGAGACCTGTTGGGACGACGAGTAGATGACTGTTCCCCTCTGGACGAAGGTTCTTCTTGTAAATTAGATCGTTGCGAAGCAAGAATGAAGAGATGCTGCGTGCGAAAATGTTAGGCACAGTCGTAGTTCGCTTCTCCAAGAAATCAATGAGAGCACGCAATTCCTGGTCCTTTCCCTGCTGTTGGGAAGAGTTGCGTCATCGATGACTCCTAAAAAAGCAGTGTCTTCATCGGTCATTGTGGAGGGTTCGATCGGTGCTCGCGAAAGGCAATCAGCATCCGCATGCTTCTTTCAGGATTTGTAAATAATCGTCATGTCGAAGTCTTGTAACCGAAGGCTTCAAAGCGTGAGTCTCCCTGAAGGGTCCTTCAAAATCGTCAGTCAACAGAGAGAGTGATGGTCGCTAATGACTTGAAAGGGGCGAGCGTACAATTAGGGGCGGAATTTCATAAACGCCCAAACTACTGCAAGGCATTCTTTTTCTGTTTGCCGAATAGTTCGCTTCTGCTTTAGACAGGGTCCAGCTGGCATAAGCAATCACTTTTTCTACACCATCCTCGCGCTGCACCAATACAGCAACTAAACCCACATTGCTCGCATCGGTATAAAGCATGGTAGGGGCGTCGTTATCAAAGTGCGCCAGGGCAGGTGGCGCCTGTAGACGTCTCCGAAGTTCATTAAAAGCTTGGTGCTCTTCTTCACCCCACCGAAAGACAGCGTTGTCACGCGTCAATTAAGTTAATCGCCAGGCGATACGAGCGAAGCCACCAATAAATCGACGGTAATAGGCGCGAAGCCCCAGGATGCGCCGCAACGTCTTTTTGTCCGTAGGTGTACACTGTTAGAAAATTCTGTAAAACTACGGGAAAAGCTGAACTGCTCCCGTCCCGCACGTCGGCGCCATCGCCAAAGTGTAGTTTCGGTTTCGAAACGGGAACTGCTACGCAATTCAGAAATGTGCAACTAAAGTGCGAAAGACTTGGTACATTCGTGCTATTATGCTCAGCGCTACACAGAGCGATTGCACGCTTATTATAAGCGTCACGCACTCTCGGGCTGTTCGTAAGCGCAAATAGCGTCTTTTATTCTTCGGAACATGATTGTCTTGCGGAGTGATACCACCCCTGGAGCCGCAGCACACAGCGCGGAGTGCCACAAAACGCGGCTGCTGATGCAACTAATGGCGCGCGAACAGCACGTCGTTTGACGGCGACTGCAACTGTGCGCCAAACAAGACAGCATTTCTTGGCCGGACAAAGCAAGTGCTGCTCGTTTTCAAGGTATGTATACATTCAGTTTTTATCAGCGCTGCGATTATCAAGACAGCGCTGTCAGTTTTCGCGGCGAACAACTCACTGTAGGGATTGGCAGCTGCAACGAGAGGAGAAAAAGAAACCATACGAACGAGTTAGCGCGTACTGTCGCGTGAAATGCATAGAAAACATATATGCATGCCCCAAAATGGCCCTCTCATCGGCGTGTCAGTAACCTGGCCAGCTCGAAATACATCATTATCGAGTATCGTGGCTCGTTACCATGTACATGCGAAGCGCGGGCGCACATGGTTTCGATTCGCCGTATTGAAGTGACAAAGTGATGGGCACATGCTATACATACCGTTACTACATTTTTTTTGCGCCTGGGAGGTAATCCACTCCTTATCCTGTCTTCGACAGATGAGGCAGCTATAGGACAGCAACGACGCATTTTTATTTGCCTGCATAATTTCGTGAATCTATATACAAGTGAAACCATTTGACAAGTGAATCTCTTAGAATTGAACATGTCATTAAGTGAGTGCAATAGCTGAATCGAATTTATTATTTCAGTAATTAATTAATGTATTAATTAAGTGAAGTGCAATACTCGTCTCCAAGCCAATTGAAACAATTAAATTAAAATATTCTGCCAAATTCACTGAATTTATTCACTGAGCCGATTTTTCATGTTTGAGCATTATTTTTATTGTTCTTGATACAAATTATACATTGTTTTGCCATTGTGGTGTCCTTGGTTGCTGCTGTTGCGACTGTTTCTAAACATTTTGAACCAATCATGATACTGTGGCTTGCATTGTTTTGTTTCTCACCCTAATATCTTTTGTACAAGACATATTTTTTATAGCAATGTGTAATGTGTACTTCCTTTGCCCTGTAATCCTGTATAATGATGTTGCAATATTTTAATATATACGTGCATTTATTTTTCCTGGAAAAACCTGCAGTTCACAGTTCAGCATTGTTCTTATGTATCACTTTGCAACCGCTCACTCCCCTCTCTTACTGCCACTGCATGGGCCATGAGAGAACTTGAGTAAATTATAATAGCTAATGCAGATTTGAACTGAACAGTTTAATTTGGTTGTATTTCATTAATTAAAATGAATGGATAAGGGTTGCCATTTTTGTATTACTGGTATATTTCCACTTCTGAATTTCCAAGTGTTCAATTGTTTTGTGTTTGGCACAATAAATGTTCAAGTTCTGACGCGGCTTCTACCACCGTTCTCGCCAGCACCAGAAAAATTTAATGAGCATAACATTTGAATTTTGTGTATTGGACCAAAGTTGTCATTTTGGTAGGTCTGCTATACATGTTCAAAGCAAGTGGTCATCAGTTTATTTTAGCATCTAGCGAAACCACCCAAACATACCCCCTTTATATGCCCTGAGTCAGTAACATTGCTTAAAAAAAAGATGTGTGCATGTAATATAGCTCATCTAAATTTTATGCAGCTGACTACATGGGTCATTTCATGCCAAATGCACCAATGTTTGCTCATAGCCCTCTTTGATTTTGGTCCAAAAATTTGTCTTTTTATTGAACTCACAAAAGAAATTTCTCTTAATATCCAATGAGCAAAAATTTTTCTCATCATCTAACAGCCCTTTGAATTTTCCAGACTAGTGGAATAGTAGGTCCCGTACAAAATTCATGATAAAATGTTTCTTACTTTTTGGCCTGCAAAGTTTTTGGACAACTTATATGAGTTGTATTTTTTATCATGTTTCAAGACAATGCCTGCACAAGGTTTTTGTTTTTGTAGTTTCTTTTTTTAGCTCAAAATGCTTCATTTCGGAACTTTTTAAAAAGTCCACAGGACATTTATGAGCTATATAAAACTTTTCATTGACTCGCCAAAACATGTACTACATGGAGAAATTATTTACACTAAAATTAAACTGAATAACTTTCAGAAAAAAAATTCCAGAGTTGCAAAAAAGTGCATTGTGCTGTGTATCCAGACAAAAATATGCTGTAGGGCTCAATGCAACAATGCAAAATCAATTCCTCAATAAATCATCGATGCAAAGTGCTGAAAACACACAGTGAACAGGAGGTCTGTGAGATTATTGGGGCAGCTAGGATATTCAGACTACGAGAACAATGCGTCAGCACACCGTCCCTACTGCTAACAAAAAAAAGAACTTGAGCTGTCAAACGTGCAATGATTTTCACGACTGTGCAGGAGTGCGTGTGCCACACAGTGTGCAAGCCACGTGTCCTTGGAACATGTGGCGACTTTACGCAAGGGTATATGAAGTTCTGTATTTCTCAAAACAAACATTGCAAGTCAGCGCTTGCTGTGTCGCCTTCTCATCTCTTGCACCCGTCTGTGTTCTGCACTGTTACTTGGGAGATGCTTTGGTGTGCTGTTTTTATAAAAGCCATGCTCTGCAAGGTGCGAGGACGGAATTAGGTGGCTCGAGGGGGCATCCATAAATGCTAATATGATCGCCTCGGGAGACCAGAGTCTTACCTTACGAAGGCCACATCATGACACCTTATCAGCTTCTCACATGAGCAGATGCTGCACAAAGGAGACCATCTGGGTTCCGGAAAGTGCAGTTCAGGAAAAAAAATTCCAACTTGATCACAAGTTTGGAATGGCTGGCTGTTCTGGTGAAAGGTATATGTGCATTGCACTGTTTTAAACATGCATCTCTCAGTACTGTTCTTGTTGAACTCGTATCATTCTCAGAAACAGAGAAGTTTCAAATATCAAAGCAGGTATGTGCACAGCAGCTTTTGTCCCACCATCCGGAAATTTGGCACCATTCCACATTGAGCCACGCAAAAGCACTAGTGCAGTTTCTATTTCTAAGTTGGTAAAGCATCTGTTTCATTAATGTAGGAAGCAAGAACGATGGAAGATGCGGCTGCAGTAATTAACTTATTGCTCTTGTAAAACGTGCATGAATACTTGCAATTATTAAATGTTTGAGAAGATGTCATTTCGTATCATGTTATTCTTCGCATTATATCCTTCATACTATTTACTTGTGCCACGCTGATTAGGAGGTAAACATTTTTGTTCGGCACTTTCACTAGAACAACAGAGCTTAATGCGCTGGATACATCTGAGTTTCAGAAAAATGCCTTATCTATATTTGTTATAAGGGCTGTTGACGAAACAGAACTCAGGAGCCCGGGAAAATGAATAGAGTCCAGTACGCAGCTTAGTGGAAAATAAAAAAAGCAGAGGGACGCGGATGTGTGGCCTGGTCTACCCAGGTGATATTTGCTTTTGTAGATGCCCCCTCGAGTCAATTGATTCCGTCCTCGAATCTCACAGAGCATGATTTTTGTAAACACCGCACGCGAGAAGTGTGATGCCAGCTTCGCTCAAATTGGATGCGCTGCACGTGAGCACGTGAGTGCACAGAAAGAGAGCAGTCTGAACAGCGCCGAGGTTGTCTTCTGCAGTGAAGTGATAGAATGGGGCAACCATTACTAGTGCTGTGGCGCTCAGCTTCAAAACTATTTTCCTTCCCTAAAACAAAAAAGTCCTTGATAAAAATTTCTGAGCAAAATTAAAATGAAACGAGCTATTAGAGGAATAGTATTTGGCATTTTTTCCAGTGAGCACCTCAGTATAATATTTTTATCTCAATACGTACCACAGTGCACTTTTTTGAAACTGTAATTTTTTTCTGAACATCGTTCAGTTTAATTTTAATGTAAACATTTTTCCCATGTATAGCATGTTATGGTGAGCTAGTGTAAAATTTTATATTGTTTACAAACGTCGCGTAGACTTTTGAATTAAGTTCCAAAATGGAGCGTATTGAGCTAAAACAACGAACATGAAAAAAATAAAAACCTTGTGCAGGCGATTTCTTGAGGCATGTTTAAAAAAATACAAGACATCTGCATTGTCCACAAAAACATTTGAGGGCAAAAAAGAAATTAACATTTTATTATGAATTTTAATGGTACCTAGTTTTGCACTTTTCTCCAAAATGCAAAGGGCTACAGATGACAGGAAAATTTTTTCCCGCTACATATTAAGAGAGATTCCTTTTGACAGTTCAGTAAAATGCCACAAATTTTTTGAACATAATCGAAGCGGGTCGAGTACAAACATTTGACGCATTTGGCATGGAGTGACCCCCCTTTCAAGCAAATTGATCATGTGGACTGAACGGCAGAGTTCAAACCCTGAGCTATCTGCAGGTAGGCAGCGGGCAGGCTAGTTCTGGTTTGGTTGCTAGCTATATTTTAATTAATGCTTAAGATGATCTCTTATTCAGGTATTTTTTTTATAAAGGCAATGCTTTCTTCTTGCTTTATTGCCATTTGGTTTATGAATTTCAAGCATTCCTTAAAATTAGTTGGCATGCACACGTGAATGGGTTCTAAAAAAATGTTTCCAGGTCATAAATCAACATAACAGTCATTAGCTTCGAAACAGTGTGCAATAGCACTGGGGCTGGGTCTTTTTTTCGTCAGATGCGGCACAAGTGCATGGTGTGCGATCAAAGATTTCGTTCTCAAGAGGCCTTCTTCAAGCACACTTTGCTGCATGAGGGAGTGAGAAGGCGTGCATCTTGCGGTATTCACCAGTGCACGGCAACCTTTCAAAGCTTTGCGGCTTTACGAAGTCATGTAAACAGATGCCACAGGCCTGTGAATAAGCGTGTCATACCCGCATGCCGGAGTCCATGTGCACAGCTTGGATGCTCTGTGGTTCTCGGCAATCACAGTGATTTATTGGAACATACCCGTGACCACTTAAGGCGCAAAGAAGCAATAAGGTGCCCTTATCATGGCTGCTCCAGTCGGCTCACTACACTTGGCTCATTTAAAAATCATCTTTGTTTGTATTATGCCAAGAAAAAGCATTCGACAGATACTGCTGCTGAGGATTATACTGAATCAAGTGCTGGAAACAGTCAACGTGAGGACATCGCATCCGCTAGCCTTGTGCAACCATTGGAAGGCCACAGCACCCAGAGCACATGTCCACAAGAAAATGAGAACAGTGATGATGAAGACGACGCGTTCGATAATGAACATAGCTTTCTCAAAAGTTTTGCACTATTTTTGCTTAAGCTCGAGGCAAAACATCTGGTTCCAAATGCAGTCACCCAAGGAATTGTCCAAGACCTACGGAGACTTCATGATATGTCCCAACAACTGCAGAAGGCGTTGATTGCCAACATGCAGTCTGCTAGAAATGGTGATCTCGAGCTGGAACAAATAATTTCTCAAACCTTCCAGAACGACCTCTTTCACTCTGCTCTCTCAAATACAGGCATGTTGCGATCCATTCATTGCTGGTCGAAATTTTACCACGAAAATTTGCTTCATGTAGAGCCAGTTCCGCTGAGCTTGGGCATGAATGCCGCCAATGAGGAGAGGCACTATCATTATGTGCCAATTACACAAACAATTCATTCACTTCTTGATAATGCGGAGGTAGCTAGTTGTCTCGAGTCTGCTCCAAAGCCTCATGAAGATGGTGTGTATTCAGATTTCACTGACGGTGAAGTTTTTGCTAAGAAACTGTGCTCCAGTGGTAAAAAGCTTTCCCTCATTCTATACCAGGATAGCTTTGAGGTGACAAATCTTTTGGGACTAGTCATGGAACACATAAAATGTTGGCTGCGTACTTGAGCTTGGGAAACCTTCCAAGTTATGTGAGATCACAGGTAGATCAGCAACAGCTTGTTCTCCTTTGCCATGGGAAAGATATTGAGCATTTTGGGAGTGAAGCAGTATTTCAGCGGCTCATTTATGATTTGAAGACATTGGAAGCTGAGAGAATTTCTGTTAATGGTTACCACTACGATATTGGCTTAGCTTTTGTTGCTGGTGACAACCTCGGTAGTCATTTCATTGGAGGATTTCTCGAGAATTTCTCAAGAGGTGGAAACATCTGTCGTTATTGTGACATCACACTTGATGACTTTTAGAAAGGGGATTTAGAGGGCAACATACGAACGGTTGAGTCATATAACTTGGCTGTGCAAAAGGTTGAAGAAGACCCAACTTTGCAGCACTACAAAGGTGTCAAGAAGAACTCGCCCTTGAATGGACTGGCAAACTTTCATATCTGTTTGCCAGGACTGCCACCATGCCTTGGTCATGACCTTTTGGAAGGTATTGTGAACTATGACATGGCTCTTATGATCAGTAATTTTGTTAAGAAACTCAAGTGGTTTACATATAGCCATTTAAACATCATGATCCAGTCAAAGTTCAAATACTCACCTCTTGACAGAAACAAGCCCTCTTGTGTGCCTCCTTGTGGAAAATCTCTGGATGGAAATGCAATGCAGAACTACACACTTCTTCTCTTGCCTGTGATTGTGGGCGACAAAGTGCTTGATGCTACGGATGACATGTGGCAGCTTCTTTTAGCCCTCCACGAAATTGTTGAGCTTGTCATGGCACCAACAATTTCATCTAGTCAGGTGTCTTTGCTTTCTCTCCTGATTGTACACTACATAGAAGAGAGAAGAAAGCTTTTTCCAGATGTACCGCTCCGGCCGAAGCATCACTATCTTGTCCATTATCCGTATCACATCCCACAGTTTGGTCCTCTGATCAAGACATGGACAATGAGATTTGAGAGCAAGCACCGGTTCTTTAAAAAATGCTCGAGGTCTGTCGGAAAATACATTAACCTTACAAAATTGCTGTCTGAAAAGCACCAGCTTCTCCAAACATATCTACTGAGTGCCGGCCTTTGTGACCCACCTGTGTACTATAGAGTTGACCCCGCTTTGTGAACTAAAGGACTTAGACCAGCCTCAGCACGAAGCTCTGCAATGTTTTTTCAAGTTATATCAGTTCTTAATTGCGCCCCGATGGTCACAGTTCAAGGCACGAGCTACAACCTTGGAAACTACGTTCTTCTGGGTAAAGAAGCCTTTGAGCCATCATTTGGTGAGATCAAAATGATTGTTGCTGGAGGAGATGCTACTCCTCGTTTTCTTGTTGAAAAAGTTGACTGTATTTCTTCCAAACTATCCAGTGTACAAGATTTCTGACAGGAAATTGAATCACTTCTGCATTGTGCCTGCAAGTGCGGTTGTTGATGCACAAGCCTACAGCCCTTATCGTGTCCTTGGCTCTCTGGTGATCTGTTTGCGTTCCTCTGTCATCTGGTCTGACTTCTCAAGGTATGTGTGATAGGTTGGTTCAGATGATTGGGCTGCTTTTATACAGAGGAAAGGCTTGCAGCACATGCATCTATCAGCAGTTCAGAGCCACTGAAAAGAGGCTTTAGAATAGTCAGTTATCATTCCAAGATGAAGGTGCAATTGATGCTATGCATGTTTTTAGTAAGTGGGCAGTTACTGATTAGCAATCACTCATTAGCAATTACTTATATTTTCCCAGTATCCATGTGTAAAATCCTACCATAATGATCTCTGTCATAAAAGTACACCACTGACTAGTTGCTCTGCACAGATGCAAGTTATACATCCTCACCTTTTTTAAACAACTAATGCTGTAATGCAGTCCAGAACATATGAGAACTAACAAAGGCAAACGTGTTTTGCTGCCATTTTCTTTTGATTTGGGCCTGCTGTACAATTTGCAGCAAGGCCTCACCAGGGAAAGAAATAGCTCTGTCCATATTAAGAGAATCACGCTGATGGTGAAGTGCTTGATAACACCTTGTCTTGGGCAGACTTGAAAGTGCTTTTTGATGTTTCATGCACACATGCAGTCGGCATATTGTGCTGTAGTTGAGGGTGCAGTCTATTTCTTGTTCAGCATTGTTTCCCAAGTATTTTCGAGAGGACGATTTGGCAGTTGGGTGACCTAGAACATCTAGTGCTGCTTCCATCTGTGTTCACTCTTGGTTCCACACTACTTTCACTCCTTTGCTCATAGCTGTGCAATCTATCTTGTAGCATGTATCAGCAAGATGTGCGCAAGACCCTTCTTGTTAGAAAATTCAAGTTTGGTGTAAACGCAGCTGCATTCACTCCACTATCAAGAAGATCGAAGAAGAAATTTTGGAGGTAGAACGAGGTTGTAACAGCCTCCTGCCAGAATTTGTAGAAATAGCACAAAAATACAAAGAAGAATGAAAGCCACCTTCGACGAGACATGCTTGTCCTTGATTGTTCTCACTGTTTCTACAGGTCCAACAATAACAAACTAGCTTAAACCGGAACTTCTTGTTGGCAGCGCCCCTTCTGTGTTGGCAACATTTTTGATCCACCATGCAAACACCTGCTACTTGTGCTGACTCCATTCTGATATAAGTGCACCTAAAATTACCGTGTCAAAATTGATGAATGTAAACTATCTTTTTTTTCTTCTTTCAAGAGACATACTCTTTCCATTCAGTGGCTGTGCCAGGATGGATGTTAGTATTAAGTAATTGTACTCAATTATTTCGAAACTTATTTCAGCTTCGGCGATTTCTCTACAAAACATTGGACTAACCACGTTCCCAGTTAAAATCATTGGAAAATTCAGCCTCATCCTAACATCTGCTATCTGTCCTGGTTACCTTAGTTGGCAGGGTCACTGCCCTGGACCAATAATAATCCTGGGTTCTGTCCATAGACCAGGGCAACTTTTTCTTCAAGCAGCAGTTTCTGTGCAGTAATCCCTTCCTTGTTTTAAATTTACACTGTCTGGGTATATGGATCCTTCCAACATTGGATGCCTTCCATGTCATCCTTGCTCTTTCATGGAGAAAGTTATATTTTAAGCTATATGTTCTTTTATCTGCTTCATTAGTTTCTGGAAAGGCTTCGAGAGCAGTAATTTTTAAGGGCGCCAAAAATTTTCTTTGGGCCATATTAGAGCATTAATGAACTCATCTACATTGCTCCAGAACAGCTTTTTTGGGAAACAAATTCTGGTTTAAGTAATCACAAAGAAAAAATTAACAATTTGCAAGCACTGTCCTGTAGAAAGGTCAGTTTTTACAGTAAACAACAGATATTTACTCTCTGGATGCAACTTTTTCATGAAATGAGGGTTGTATTTTTTTAAAGCAGTTTTTTTTAGACACACAAATGTGCATTAATTGTTAAAAAGTTCCGTCACAGGAGCTAGATTTACGCTCTTCGATTATACAAGTCGTCGAAGAGTAGACGAGAGAATGCTGTAAACTTTTTCCCTCAGAACTGCGCGAAAACTTTAATTCCGGCTCAAAACAACGGGGATACATCGTTTTAGATCGAAACTAGCAAAATTCACGAACATCAATTTTAAAAGTCGTCGAAGAGTAGACGAAAGAAAGGAGTAAACTTTTTTTCTCAGAACTGCGCGAAAACTTGTATTCCGGCTCAAAACATCGGGATACATCCTTTCAGATTGAAACTAGCAAAATTCACGAACATCATTTTACAAGTCATCGAAGAGTAGACGAGAGAAAGGTGTAAACATTTTCTCTCAGAACGGCGCGAGAACTTGTATTCCAGCTAAAAACAACGGGATTTATCGTTTTAAATCGAAACTAGCGAGATTCACGAACATCGATTTTACAAGTTGTCGATGAGTACACGAGAGAAAGGTGTAAACTTTTTCTCTCAGAACTGCGCGAAAACTTGTATTCCAGCTCAAAAACACGGTATACATCGTTTTAGATCGAAACTAGCGAGATTCACGAGCAATGATTTTACAAGTCGTCGATGAGTAGACGAGAGAAAGGTGTAGGCTTTTTCTTTCAGAACTGCGTGAAAACTTGTATTCCGGCTCAAAACAAAGGGATACATCGTTTTAGATCGAAACTAGCGAGATTTACGCACTTTGACTTTATAAGTCGTCGAAGAGTAGACGATAGAGAGCTGTAAACTTTTTCTCTCAGAACTGCGCGAAAACTTGTATTCTGGCTCACAACAACGGAATCCATCGTTTTAGATCGAAACGAGCGAGATTTACGCGCTTCGATTTTACAATCGGCGAAGGCTAGACGAGAGAAAGCTGTAAAGATTATCTCCTAGATCTGCGCGAAAACTTGTATTCCGGCTCAAAACAACGGGATACATCGTTTTAGATCGAACCTAGCGAGATTCATGCAATTCGATTTTACAAGTCGTCGAAGAGTAGAAGACAGAAAGGTGTAAACTTTTTCTCTCAGAACTGCGCGAAAACTTGTATTCCGGCTCAAAACAACGGGATACATCGTATTTGATTGAAACTGGCGAGATTTACGCACTTCGAGTTTACAAGTCGTCGAGAGTAGACGAGAGAAAGCTGTAAAGTTTATCTCCTAGAACTGCGCGAGAAATTTTTTTCCGGCTCAAAACAACGGGATATATCGTTTTAGATCAATACTAGCAAGATTCACGAACATCGATTTTACAAGCCGTCAAAGAGTAGACGACAGAGAGCTGTAAACTTTTTCTCTCAGAACTGCGCAAAAACTTGTATTCCGGCTCAAAACAACGGGATGCATTGTTTTAGATTGAAACGAGCGTGATTTACGTACTTCGATTTTACAATCGGCGAAGGCTAGACGAGAGAAAGCTATAAACGTTTTCTCTCAGAACTGCGCGAAAACTCGTATTCCGGCTCAAAACATCGGGATACATCGTTTTAGATCGAAACTAGCGAGATTCACGAACATCGATTTTACAAGTCATCGATGAGTAGACGAGAGAATGGTGTAAACGTTTTCTCTCAGAACTGCGCGAAAACTTGTATTCCGGCTCAAAACAACGGGATACATCGTTTTAGACCGAAACTAGCGAGATTCACGCACTTCGATTTTACAAGTCGTCGAAGAGTAGACGTTAAAAAGGTGTAAACATTTTCTCTCAAAACTGCACGAAAACTTGTATTCCGTCTCAAAACAACGAATAGATCGTTTTATATCGATACTAGCGAAATTCACGAACATCGATTTTACAAGTTATCAAAGAGTAGACGGGAGGGAGCTGTAAACTTTTTCTCTCAGAACTGCGCGAAAACTCGTATTCCGGCTCAACACATCGGGATACATCGTTTTAGATCCAAACTAGCAAAATTCACGAACATCGATTTTTCAAGTCGTCGAAGAGTAGACGTGAGAAAGGTGTAAACTTTTTCTCTCAGAACTGCGCGAAAACTCGTATTCCGGCTCAAAACATCAGGACACATCGTTTTAGATCGAAACTAGCAAAATTCACGAACATCAATTTTACAAGTCGACGAAGAGTAGACGAGAGAAAGGTGTAAACATTTTTTCTCAGAACTGCACGAAAACTTGTATTCCGGCTCAAAACATCGGGATACATCCTTTTAGATTGAAACTAGCAAAATTCACGAACATCATTTTACAAGTCACCGAAGAGTAGAGGAGAGAAAGGTGTAAACTTTTTCACTCAGAACTGCGAAAGAAATTGTATTCCAGCTCAAAACAACGGGATACATCGTTTTAGTTTGAAACTAGCGAGATTCACGCACTTTGATTTTACAAGCCGACGAAGAGTAGACGAGAGAGAGCTGTAAACTTTTGCTCTCAGAACTGCGAGAAAACTTGTAGTCCGGCTCAAAAGAACGGCATACATCGTTATAGATCGAAACTAGAGAGATTCACAAACATCGATTTTATAAATCGTCGTAGAGTAGACGAGAGAAAGGTGTAAACGTTTTCTCTCAGAACTGCGCGAAAACTTGTATTCCAGCTCAAAACAACGGGATACATCGTTTTAGATCAAAACTAGGGAGATTCAAGAACATCGATTTTACAAGTCGCGGATGAGTAGACGAGAAAAGGTGTAAACTTTTTCGCTCATAACTGCGCGAAAACTTGTATTCCAGCTCAAAACAACGGGATACATCGTTTTAGATCGAAACTAGCGAGATTCACGAACATCGATTATACAAGTCGTCGATGAGTAGACGAGAGAAAGGTGTAAACTTTTTCTTTCAGAACTGCGCGAAAAGTTGTATTCCGGCTCAAAACAACGGCATACATCGTTATGGATCAAAACTAGCAAGATTCACGAACATCGATTTTACAAATCGTCGAAGAGTGGACGAGAGAAAGGTGTAAACTTTTTCTCTCAGAACTGCGCGAAAACTTGTATTCCGGCTCAAAACAACGGGATACATCGTTTTACATCGAAACTAGCGAGGTTTACGCACTTTATTTTACAAGTCATCGAAGAGTAGACTGCGCGAAATCTTGTACTCCGGCTGAAAACAAGGGGATACATCGTTTTAGAACGAAACTAGCGAGATTCATGCACTTCGATTTTACAAGTCGTCGAAGAGTAGACGAGAGAAAGGTGTAAACGTTTTCTCTCAGAACTGCGCGAGAACTTGTATTCCAGCTCAAAACAACGGGATACATCGTTTTAGATCAAAACTAGGGAGATTCAAGAACATCGATTTTACAAGTCGTCGATGAGTAGACAAGAGAAAGGTGTAAACTTTTTCGCTCATAACTGCGCGAAAACTTGTATTCCAGCTCAAAACAACGGGATACATCGTTTTAGATCGAAACTAGCGAGATTCACGAACATCGATTTTACAAGTCGCGAAGAGTAGACGAGAGAAAGGTGTAAACGTTTTCTCTCAGAACTGCGCGAAAACTTGTATTCCGGCTCAAAACAACGGGATACATCGTTTTAGATCGAAACTAGCGAGATTCACGAACATCGATTTTACAAGTCGTCGATGAGTAGACGAGAGAAAGGTGTAAACGTTTTCTCTCAGAACTGCGCGAAAACTTGTATTCCGGCTCAAAACAACGGGATACATCGTTTTAGATCGAAACTAGCGAGATTCACGAACATCGATTTTACAAGTCGTCGAAGAGTAGACGAGAAAAGGTGTAAACTTTTTCTCTCAGAACTGCGCGAAAACTTGTATTCCAGCTCAAAACAACGGGATACATCGTTTTAAATCGAAACTAGCGAGATTCACGAACATCGATTTTACAAGTTGTCGAAGAGTAGACGAGAGGAAGGTGTAAACTTTTTCTCTCAGAACTGCGCGAAAACTTGTATTCCGGCTCAAAACACGGGATACATCGTTTTAGATCGAAACTAGCGAGATTCACGAACATCGATTTTACAAGTCGTCGAAGAGTAGACGAGAGAAAGGTGTAAACTTTTTCTCTCAGAACTGCGCGAAAACTTGTATTCCGGCTCAAAACAACGGATACATCGTTTTAGATCGAAACTAGCAAGATTCACGAACATCGATTTTACAAGTCGTCGAAGAGTAGACGAGAGAAAGGTGTAAACTTTTTCTCTCAGAACTGCGCGAAAACTTGTATTCCGGCTCAAAACATCGGGATACATCCTTTTAGATTGAAACTAGCAAAATTCACGAACATCATTTTACAAGTCACCGAAGAGTAGAGGAGAGAAAGGTGTAAACTTTTTCACTCAGAACTGGCGAAAGACATTGTATTCCAGCTCAAAACAACGGGATACATCGTTTTAGTTTGAAACTAGCGAGATTCACGCACTTTGATTTTACAAGTCGACGAAGAGTAGACGAGAGAGAGCTGTAAACTTTTTCTCTCAGAACTGCGCGAAAACTTGTATTCCGGCTCAAAACAACGGGATACATCGTTATAGATCGAAACTAGCGAGATTCACGAACATCGATTTTACAAGTCGTCGAGAGTAGACGAGAGAAAGGTGTAAACGTTTTCTCTCAGAACTGCGCGAAAACTTGTATTCCAGCTCAAAACAACGGGATACATCGTTTTAGATCGAAACTAGCGAGATTCACGAACATCGATTTTACAAGTCGTCGGATGAGTAGACGAGAAAAGGTGTAAACTTTTTCTCTCAGAACTGCGCGAAAACTTGTATTCCGGCTCAAAACAACGGGATACATCGTTTTAGATCGAAACTAGCGAGATTCACGAACATCGATTTTACAAGTCGTCGATGAGTAGACGAGAGAAAGGTGTAAACTTTTTCTCTCAGAACTGCGCGAAAACTTGTATTCCGGCTCAAAACAACGGGATACATCGTTTTAGATCGAAACTAGCGAGATTCACGAACATCGATTTTACAAGTCGTCGAAGAGTAGACGAGAGAAAGGTGTAAACTTTTTCTCTCAGAACTGCGCGAAAACTTGTATTCCGGCTCAAAACAACGGGATACATCGTTTTAGATCGAAACTAGCGAGGTTTACGCACTTTATTTTACAAGTCGATCGAGAGAGTACGACTGCGCGAAAACTTGTACTCCGGCTGAAAACAACGGGATACATCGTTTTAGAACGAAACTAGCGAGATTCACGCACTTCGATTTTACAAGTCGTCGAAGAGTAGACGAGAGAAAGGTGTAAACGTTTTCTCTCAGAACTGCGCGAAAACTTGTATTCCAGCTCAAAACAACGGGATACATCGTTTTAGATCGAAACTAGCGAGATTCACGAACATCGATTTTACAAGTCGTCGATGAGTAGACAAGAGAAAGGTGTAAACTTTTTCGCTCAGAACTGCGCGAAAACTTGTATTCCAGCTCAAAACAACGGGATACATCGTTTTAGATCGAAACTAGCGAGATTCACGAACATCGATTTTACAAGTCGTCGGATGAGTAGACGAGAGAAAGGTGTAAACTTTTTCTCTCAGAACTGCGCGAAAACTTGTATTCCAGCTCAAAACAACGGGATACATCGTTTTAGATCGAAACTAGCGAGATTCACGAACATCGATTTTACAAGTCGTCGATGAGTAGACGAGAGAAAGCTATAAACGTTTTCTCTCAGAACTGCGCGAAAACTCGTATTCCGGCTCAAAACATCGGGATACATCGTTTTAGATCGAAACTAGCGAGATTCACGAACATCGATTTTACAAATCGTTGAAGAGTAGACGAGATAAAGGTGTAAACTTTTTCTCGCAGAACTGCGCGAAAACTTGTATTCCAGCTCAAAACAACGGGATACATCGTTTTAAATCGAAACTAGCGAGATTCACGAACATCGATTTTACAAGTTGTCGATGAGTAGACGAGAGAAAGGTGTAAACTTTTTCTCTCAGAACTGCGCGAAAACTTGTATTCCAGCTCAAAAACACGGTATATATCGTTTTAGATCGAAACTAGCGAGATTCGCGAACATCGATTATACAAGTCGTCGATGAGTAGACGAGAAAAGTTGTAAACTTTTTCTTTCAGAACTGCGCGAAAACTTGTATTCGGCTCAAAACAACGGCATACATCGTTATAGATCGAAACTAGCAAGATTTACGTATATCGATTTTACAAATCGTCGAAGAGTAGACGAGAGAAAGGTGTAAACTTTTTCTCTCAGAACTGCGCGAAAACTTGTATTCCGGCTCAAAACAACGGAATACATTGGTTTAGGTTGAAAGTAGTGAGATTTACGCACTTCGATTTTACAGTCGACGAAGAGTAGACGAGAGAGAGCTGTTAACTTTTTCTCTCAGTACTGTGCGAAAACTTGTATTCCGGCTCAAAACAACGGGATACATCGTTGTAGATCAAAACTAGGGAGATTCACGAACATCGATTTTACAAGTCGTCGATGAGTAGACGAGAGAAAGGGTGTAAACTTTTTCTCTCAGAACTGCGCGAAAACTTGTATTCCAGCTCGAAACAACGGGATACATCGTTTTAGATTGAAACTAGCGAGATTTACGAACATCAATTTTACAAGTCGTGGATGAGTAGACGAGAGAAAGGTGTAAACGTTTTCTCTCAGAACTGCGCGAAAACTTGTATTCCGGCTCAAAACAACGGGTTACATCGTTTTAGATCGAAACTAGCGAGGTTTACGCACTTTGATTTTACAAGTCGTCGAAGAGTACACTGCGCGAAAACTTGTATTCCGGCTCAAAACAACGGGATACATCGTTTTAGATTGAAACTAGCGAGATTTACGCACTTTGATTTTACAAGTCGTCGAAGAGTAGACGAGAGAGCTGTAAACTTTTTCTCTCAGAACTGCGCGAAAACTTGTATTCCGGCTCAAAACAACGGAATACATTGTTTTAGATTGAAACGAGCGTGATTTACGTACTTCGATTTTACAATCGGCGAAGGTTACACGAGAGAAAGCTATAAACGTTTTCTCTCAGAACTGCGCGAAAACTCGTATTCCGGCTCAAAACATCGGGATACATCGTTTTAGATCGAAACTAGCGAGATTCACGAACATCGATTTTACAAATCGTTGAAGAGTAGACGAGATAAAGGTGTAAACTTTTTCTCGCAGAACTGCGCGAAAACTTGTATTCCAGCTCAAAACAACGGGATACATCGTTTTAAATTGAAACTAGCGAGATTCACGAACATCGATTTTACAAGTTGTCGATGAGTAGACGAGAGAAAGGTGTAAACTTTTTCTCTCAGAACTGCGCGAAAACTTGTATTCCAGCTCAAAAACACGGTATATATCGTTTTAGATCGAAACTAGCGAGATTCGCGAACATCGATTATACAAGTCGTCGATGAGTAGACGAGAAAAAGTTGTAAACTTTTTCTTTCAGAACTGCGCGAAAACTTGTATTCGGCTCAAAACAACGGCATACATCGTTATAGATCGAAACTAGCAAGATTTACGTATATCGATTTTACAAATCGTCGAAGAGTAGACGAGAGAAAGGTGTAAACTTTTTCTCTCAGAACTGCGCGAAAACTTGTATTCCGGCTCAAAACAACGGAATACATTGGTTTAGGTTGAAAGTAGTGAGATTTACGCACTTCGATTTTACAGTCGACGAAGAGTAGACGAGAGAGAGCTGTTAACTTTTTCTCTCAGTACTGCGCGAAAACTTGCATTCCGGCTCAAAACAACGGGATACATCGTTGTAGATCAAAACTAGGGAGATTCACGAACATCGATTTTACAAGTCGTCGATGAGTAGACGAGAGAAAGGTGTAAACTTTTTCTCTCAGAACTGCGCGAAAACTTGTATTCCAGCTCGAAACAACGGGATACATCGTTTTAGATTAAAACTAGCGAGATTTACGAACATCAATTTTACAAGTCGTGGATGAGTAGACGAGAGAAAGGTGTAAACGTTTTCTCTCAGAACTGCGCGAAAACTTGTATTCCGGCTCAAAACAACGGGTTACATCGTTTTAGATCGAAACTAGCGAGGTTTACGCACTTTGATTTTACAAGTCGTCGAAGAGTACACTGCGCGAAAACTTGTATTCCGGCTCAAAACAACGGGATACAACGTTTTAGTTCGAACCTAGCGAGATTCACGCAATTCGATTTTAGAAGTCGTCGAAGAGTAGACGAGAGAAGGGTGTAAACTTTTTCTGTCAGAACTGCGCGGAAACTTGTATTCCGGCTCAAAACAACGGGATACATCGTATTAGATCGAAACTAGCGAGATTCATGCAATTCGATTTTACAAGTCGTCGAAGAGTAGAAGAGAGAAAGGTGTAAAATTTTTCTCTCAGAACTGTGCGAAAACTTGTATTCCGGCTCAAAACAACGGGATACATCGTTTTAGATTGAAACTAGCGAGATTTACGCACTTTGATTTTACAAGTCGTCGAAGAGTAGACGAGAGAGCTGTAAACTTTTTCTCTCAGAACTGCGCGAAAACTTGTATTCCGGCTCAAAACAAAGGAATACATTGTTTTAGATTGAAACGAGCGTGATTTACGTACTTCGATTTTACAATCGGCGAAGGTTACAGGAGAGAAAGCTATAAACGTTTTCTCTCAGAACTGCGCGAAAACTCGTATTCCGGCTCAAAACATCGGGATACATCGTTTTAGATCGAAACTAGCGAGATTCACGAACATCGATTTTACAAATCGTTGAAGAGTAGACGAGATAAAGGTGTAAACTTTTTCTCGCAGAACTGCGCGAAAACTTGTATTCCAGCTCAAAACAACGGGATACATCGTTTTAAATCGAAACTAGCGAGATTCACGAACATCGATTTTACAAGTTGTCGATGAGTAGACGAGAGAAAGGTGTAAACTTTTTCTCTCAGAACTGCGCGAAAACTTGTATTCCAGCTCAAAAACACGGTATATATCGTTTTAGATCGAAACTAGCGAGATTCGCGAACATCGATTATACAAGTCGTCGATGAGTAGACGAGAAAAAGTTGTAAACTTTTTCTTTCAGAACTGCGCGAAAACTTGTATTCGGCTCAAAACAACGGCATACATCGTTATAGATCGAAACTAGCAAGATTTACGTATATCGATTTTACAAATCGTCGAAGAGTAGACGAGAGAAAGGTGTAAACTTTTTCTCTCAGAACTGCGCGAAAACTTGTATTCCGGCTCAAAACAACGGAATACATTGGTTTAGGTTGAAAGTAGTGAGATTTACGCACTTCGATTTTACAGTCGACGAAGAGTAGACGAGAGAGAGCTGTTAACTTTTTCTCTCAGTACTGCGCGAAAACTTGTATTCCGGCTCAAAACAACGGGATACATCGTTGTAGATCAAAACTAGGGAGATTCACGAACATCGATTTTACAAGTCGTCGATGAGTAGACGAGAGAAAGGTGTAAACTTTTTCTCTCAGAACTGCGCGAAAACTTGTATTCCAGCTCGAAACAACGGGATACATCGTTTTAGATTGAAACTAGCGAGATTTACGAACATCAATTTTACAAGTCGTGGATGAGTAGACGAGAGAAAGGTGTAAACGTTTTCTCTCAGAACTGCGCGAAAACTTGTATTCCGGCTCAAAACAACGGGATACATCGTTTTAGATCGAAACTAGCGAGATTTCACGCACATCGATTTTACAAGTCGTCGAAGAGTAGACGAGAGAAAGGTGTAAACTTTTTCTCTCAGAACTGCGCGAAAACTTGTATTCCGGCTCAAAACAACGGAATACATTGTTTTAGATTGAAACGAGCGTGATTTACGTACTTCGATTTTACAATCGGCGAAGGTACACGAGAGAAAGCTATAAACGTTTTCTCTCAGAACTGCGCGAAAACTCGTATTCCGGCTCAAAACATCGGGATACATCGTTTTAGATCGAAACTAGCGAGATTCACGAACATCGATTTTACAAGTCGTCGAAGAGTAGACGAGATAAAGGTGTAAACTTTTTCTCGCAGAACTGCGCGAAAACTTGTATTCCAGCTCAAAACAACGGGATACATCGTTTTAAATTGAAACTAGCGAGATTCACGAACATCGATTTTACAAGTTGTCGATGAGTAGACGAGAGAAAGGTGTAAACTTTTTCTCTCAGAACTGCGCGAAAACTTGTATTCCAGCTCAAAAACACGGTATATATCGTTTTAGATCGAAACTAGCGAGATTCGCGAACATCGATTATACAAGTCGTCGATGAGTAGACGAGAAAAAGTTGTAAACTTTTTCTTTCAGAACTGCGCGAAAACTTGTATTCGGCTCAAAACAACGGCATACATCGTTATAGATCGAAACTAGCAAGATTTACGTATATCGATTTTACAAATCGTCGAAGAGTAGACGAGAGAAAGGTGTAAACTTTTTCTCTCAGAACTGCGCGAAAACTTGTATTCCGGCTCAAAACAACGGAATACATTGGTTTAGGTTGAAAGTAGTGAGATTTACGCACTTCGATTTTACAGTCGACGAAGAGTAGACGAGAGAGAGCTGTTAACTTTTTCTCTCAGTACTGCGCGAAAACTTGTATTCCGGCTCAAAACAACGGGATACATCGTTGTAGATCAAAACTAGGGAGATTCACGAACATCGATTTTACAAGTCGTCGATGAGTAGACGAGAGAAAGGTGTAAACTTTTTCTCTCAGAACTGCGCGAAAACTTGTATTCCAGCTCGAAACAACGGGATACATCGTTTTAGATTAAAACTAGCGAGATTTACGAACATCAATTTTACAAGTCGTGGATGAGTAGACGAGAGAAAGGTGTAAACGTTTTCTCTCAGAACTGCGCGAAAACTTGTATTCCGGCTCAAAACAACGGGATACATCGTTTTAGATCGAAACTAGCGAGATTCACGCACTTCGATTTTACAAGTCGTCGAAGAGTAGACGAGAGAAAGGTGTAAACTTTTTCTCTCAGAACTGCGCGAAAACTTGTATTCCAGCTCAAAACAACGGGATACATCGTTTTAGATCGAAACTAGCGAGATTCACGAACATCGATTTTACAAGTCGTCGATGAGTAGACGAGAGAAAGGTGTAAACTTTTTCTCTCAGAACTGCGCGAAAACTTGTATTCCGGCTCAAAACAACGGGATACATCGTTTTAGATCGAAACTAGCGAGATTCACGAACATCGATTTTACAAGTCGTCGAAGAGTAGACGAGAGAAAGGTGTAAACTTTTTCTCTCAGAACTGCGCGAAAACTTGTATTCCGGCTCAAAACAACGGGATACATCGTTTTAGATTGAAACTAGCGAGGATTACGCACTTTGATTTTACAAGTCGCGAAGGTACGAGAGAGCTTAAACTTTTCTCTCAGAACTGCGCGAAAACTTGTATTCCGGCTCAAAACAACGGGATACATCGTTTTAGATCGAAACTAGCGAGATTCACGCACTTCGATTTTACAAGTCGTCGAAGAGTAGACGAGAGAAAGGTGTAAACTTTTTCTCTCAGAACTGCGCGAAAACTTGTATTCCAGCTCAAAACAACGGGATACATCGTTTTAGATCGAAACTAGCGAGATTCACGAACATCGATTTTACAAGTCGTCGATGAGTAGACGAGAGAAAGGTGTAAACTTTTTCTCTCAGAACTGCGCGAAAACTTGTATTCCAGCTCAAAACAACGGGATACATCGTTTTAGATCGAAACTAGCGAGATTCACGAACATCGATTTTACAAGTCGTCGATGAGTAGACGAGAGAAAGGTGTAAACTTTTTCTCTCAGAACTGCGCGAAAACTTGTATTCCAGCTCAAAACAACGGGATACATCGT
Organism: Amblyomma americanum; assembly: GCA_030143305.2. NCBI lineage: Eukaryota > Metazoa > Arthropoda > Arachnida > Ixodida > Ixodidae > Amblyomma > Amblyomma americanum. The sequence goes on along the minus strand of JARKHS020006602.1, from coordinate 74,596 downwards.
TTTAGATCGAAACTAGCGAGATTCACGAACATCGATTTTACAAGTCGTCGATGAGTAGACGAGAGAAAGGTGTAAACTTTTTCTCTCAGAACTGCGCGAAAACTTGTATTCCGGCTCAAAACAACGGGATACATCGTTTTAGATCGAAACTAGCGAGATTCACGAACATCGATTTTACAAGTCGTCGATGAGTAGACGAGAGAAAGGTGTAAACTTTTTCTCTCAGAACTGCGCGAAAACTTGTATTCCAGCTCAAAACAACGGGATACATCGTTTTAGATCGAAACTAGCGAGATTCACGAACATCGATTTTACAAGTCGTCGATGAGTAGACGAGAGAAAGGTGTAAACTTTTTCTCTCAGAACTGCGCGAAAACTTGTATTCCGGCTCAAAACAACGGGATACATCGTTTTAGATTGAAACTAGCGAGGATTTACGCACTTTGATTTTACAAGTCAGTCGAAGAGTAGACTGCGCGAAAACTTGTATTCCGGCTGAAAACAAGGGGATACATCGTTTTAGAACGAAACTAGCGAGATTCACGCACTTCGATTTTACAAGTCGTCGAAGAGTAGACGAGAGAAAGGTGTAAACTTTTTCTCTCAGAACTGCGCGAAAACTTGTATTCCAGCTCAAAACAACGGGATACATCGTTTTAGATCGAAACTAGCGAGATTCACGAACATCGATTTTACAAGTCGTCGATGAGTAGACGAGAGAAAGGTGTAAACTTTTTCTCTCAGAACTGCGCGAAAACTTGTATTCCAGCTCAAAACAACGGGATACATCGTTTTAGATCGAAACTAGCGAGATTCACGAACATCGATTTTACAAGTTGTCGATGAGTAGACGAGAGAAAGGTGTAAACTTTTTCTCTCAGAACTGCGCGAAAACTTGTATTCCAGCTCAAAAACACGGTATATATCGTTTTAGATCGAAACTAGCGAGATTCGCGAACATCGATTATACAAGTCGTCGATGAGTAGACGAGAGAAAGTTGTAAACTTTTTCTTTCAGAACTGCGCGAAAACTTGTATTCGGCTCAAAACAACGGCATACATCGTTATAGATCGAAACTAGCAAGATTTACGAATATCGATTTTACAAATCGTCGAAGAGTAGACGAGAGAAAGGTGTAAACTTTTTCTCTCAGAACTGCGCGAAAACTTGTATTCCGGCTCAAAACAACGGAATACATTGGTTTAGGTTGAAAGTAGTGAGATTTACGCACTTCGATTTTACAGTCGACGAAGAGTAGACGAGAGAGAGCTGTTAACTTTTTCTCTCAGAACTGCGCGAAAACTTGTATTCCGGCTCAAAACAACGGGATACATCGTTGTAGATCAAAACTAGGGAGATTCACGAACATCGATTTTACAAGTCGTCGATGAGTAGACGAGAGAAAGGTGTAAACTTTTTCTCTCAGAACTGCGCGAAAACTTGTATTCCAGCTCGAAACAACGGGATACATCGTTTTAGATTGAAACTAGCGAGATTTACGAACATCAATTTTACAAGTCGTGGATGAGTAGACGAGAGAAAGGTGTAAACGTTTTCTCTCAGAACTGCGCGAAAACTTGTATTCCGGCTCAAAACAACGGGATACATCGTTTTAGATCGAAACTAGCGAGATTCACGCACTTCGATTTTACAATCGTCGAAGAGTAGACGAGAGAAAGGTGTAAACTTTTTCTCGCAGAACTGCGCGAAAACTTGTATTCCAGCTCAAAACAACGGGATACATCGTTTTAGATCGAAACTAGCGAGATTCACGAACATCGATTTTACAAGTTGTCGATGAGTAGACGAGAGAAAGGTGTAAACTTTTTCTCTCAGAACTGCGCGAAAACTTGTATTCCAGCTCAAAAACACGGTATATATCGTTTTAGATCGAAACTAGCGAGATTCGCGAACATCGATTATACAAGTCGTCGATGAGTAGACGAGAAAAAGTTGTAAACTTTTTCTTTCAGAACTGCGCGAAAACTTGTATTCGGCTCAAAACAACGGCATACATCGTTATAGATCGAAACTAGCGAGATTCACGAACATCGATTTTACAAATCGTCGAAGAGTAGACGAGAGAAAGGTGTAAACTTTTTCTCTCAGAACTGCGCGAAAACTTGTATTCCGGCTCAAAACAACGGAATACATTGGTTTAGGTTGAAAGTAGTGAGATTTACGCACTTCGATTTTACAGTCGACGAAGAGTAGACGAGAGAGAGCTGTTAACTTTTTCTCTCAGTACTGCGCGAAAACTTGTATTCCGGCTCAAAACAACGGGATACATCGTTGTAGATCAAAACTAGGGAGATTCACGAACATCGATTTTACAAGTCGTCGATGAGTAGACGAGAGAAAGGTGTAAACTTTTTCTCTCAGAACTGCGCGAAAACTTGTATTCCAGCTCGAAACAACGGGATACATCGTTTTAGATTGAAACTAGCGAGATTTACGAACATCAATTTTACAAGTCGTGGATGAGTAGACGAGAGAAAGGTGTAAACGTTTTCTCTCAGAACTGCGCGAAAACTTGTATTCCGGCTCAAAACAACGGGTTACATCGTTTTAGATCGAAACTAGCGAGGTTTACGCACTTTGATTTTACAAGTCGTCGAAGAGTACACTGCGCGAAAACTTGTATTCCGGCTCAAAACAACGGGATACATCGTTTTAGAACGAAACTAGCGAGATTCACGCACTTCGATTTTACAAGTCGTCGAAGAGTAGACGAGAGAAAGGTGTAAACTTTTTCTCTCAGAACTGCGCGAGAACTTGTATTCCAGCTCAAAACAACGGGATACATCGTTTTAGATCAAAACTAGGGAGATTCACGAACATCGATTTTACAAGTCGTCGATGAGTAGACGAGAGAAAGGTGTAAACTTTTTCGCTCATAACTGCGCGAAAACTTGTATTCCGGCTCAAAACAACGGGATACATCGTTTTAGATCGAAACTAGCGAGATTCACGCACATCGATTTTACAAGTCGTCGAAGAGTAGACGAGAGAAAGGTGTAAACTTTTTCTCTCAGAACTGCGCGAAAACTTGTATTCCGGCTCAAAACAACGGGATACATCGTTTTAGATCGAAACTAGCGAGATTTACGCACTTTGATTTTACAAGTCGTCGAAGAGTAGACGAGAGAGCTGTAAACTTTTTCTCTCAGAACTGCGCGAAAACTTGTATTCCGGCTCAAAACAACGGAATACATTGTTTTAGATTGAAACGAGCGTGATTTACGTACTTCGATTTTACAATCGGCGAAGGTTACACGAGAGAAAGCTATAAACGTTTTCTCTCAGAACTGCGCGAAAACTCGTATTCCGGCTCAAAACATCGGGATACATCGTTTTAGATCGAAACTAGCGAGATTCACGAACATCGATTTTACAAATCGTTGAAGAGTAGACGAGATAAAGGTGTAAACTTTTTCTCGCAGAACTGCGCGAAAACTTGTATTCCAGCTCAAAACAACGGGATACATCGTTTTAAATCGAAACTAGCGAGATTCACGAACATCGATTTTACAAGTTGTCGATGAGTAGACGAGAGAAAGGTGTAAACTTTTTCTCTCAGAACTGCGCGAAAACTTGTATTCCAGCTCAAAAACACGGTATATATCGTTTTAGATCGAAACTAGCGAGATTCGCGAACATCGATTATACAAGTCGTCGATGAGTAGACGAGAAAAAGTTGTAAACTTTTTCTTTCAGAACTGCGCGAAAACTTGTATTCGGCTCAAAACAACGGCATACATCGTTATAGATCGAAACTAGCAAGATTTACGTATATCGATTTTACAAATCGTCGAAGAGTAGACGAGAGAAAGGTGTAAACTTTTTCTCTCAGAACTGCGCGAAAACTTGTATTCCGGCTCAAAACAACGGAATACATTGGTTTAGGTTGAAAGTAGTGAGATTTACGCACTTCGATTTTACAGTCGACGAAGAGTAGACGAGAGAGAGCTGTTAACTTTTTCTCTCAGTACTGCGCGAAAACTTGTATTCCGGCTCAAAACAACGGGATACATCGTTGTAGATCAAAACTAGGGAGATTCACGAACATCGATTTTACAAGTCGTCGATGAGTAGACGAGAGAAAGGTGTAAACTTTTTCTCTCAGAACTGCGCGAAAACTTGTATTCCAGCTCGAAACAACGGGATACATCGTTTTAGATTGAAACTAGCGAGATTTACGAACATCAATTTTACAAGTCGGAGAGTAGACGAGAGAAAGGTGTAAACTTTCTCCAGAACTGCGCGAAAACTTGTATTCCGGCTCAAAACAACGGGATACATCGTTTTAGAATCGAAACTAGCGAGATTCACGCACATCGATTTTACAAGTCGTCGAAGAGTAGACGAGAGAAAGGTGTAAACTTTTTCTCTCAGAACTGCGCGAAAACTTGTATTCCAGCTCAAAACAACGGGATACATCGTTTTAGATCGAAACTAGCGAGATTCACGAACATCGATTTTACAAGTCGTCGATGAGTAGACGAGAGAAAGGTGTAAACTTTTTCTCTCAGAACTGCGCGAAAACTTGTATTCCAGCTCAAAACAACGGGATACATCGTTTTAGATCGAAACTAGCGAGATTCACGAACATCGATTTTACAAGTCGTCGATGAGTAGACGAGAGAAAGGTGTAAACTTTTTCTCTCAGAACTGCGCGAAAACTTGTATTCCGGCTCAAAACAACGGAATACATCGTTTTAGATCGAAACTAGCGAGATTCACGAACATCGATTTTACAAGTCGTCGAAGAGTAGACGAGAGAAAGGTGTAAACTTTTTCTCTCAGAACTGCGCGAAAACTTGTATTCCGGCTCAAAACAACGGGATACATCGTTTTAGATCGAAACTAGCGAGATTCACGCACTTCGATTTTACAAGTCGCGAGAGTAGACGAGAGAAAGGTTAACTTTTTCTCTCAGAACTGCGCGAAAACTTGTATTCCGGCTCGAAAACAACGGGATACATCGTTTTAGATACGAAACTAGCGAGATTCACGAACATCGATTTTACAAGTCGTCGAAGAGTAGACGAGAGAAAGGTGTAAACTTTTTCTCTCAGAACTGCGCGAAAACTTGTATTCCAGCTCAAAACAACGGGATACATCGTTTTAGATCGAAACTAGCGAGATTCACGAACATCGATTTTACAAGTCGTCGATGAGTAGACGAGAGAAAGGTGTAAACTTTTTCTCTCAGAACTGCGCGAAAACTTGTATTCCGGCTCAAAACAACGGGATACATCGTTTTAGATCGAAACTAGCGAGATTCACGAACATCGATTTTACAAGTCGTCGATGAGTAGACGAGAGAAAGGTGTAAACTTTTTCTCTCAGAACTGCGCGAAAACTTGTATTCCGGCTCAAAACAACGGGATACATCGTTTTAGATCGAAACTAGCGAGATTCACGAACATCGATTTTACAAGTCGTCGAAGAGTAGACGAGAGAAAGGTGTAAACTTTTTCTCTCAGAACTGCGCGAAAACTTGTATTCCGGCTCAAAACAACGGGATACATCGTTTTAGATTGAAACTAGCGAGATTTACGCACTTTGATTTTACAAGTCGTCGAAGAGTAGACGAGAGAGCTGTAACTTTTTCTCTCAGAACTGCGCGAAAACTTGTATTCCGGCTCAAAACAACGGGATACATCGTTTTAGATTGAAACTAGCGAGATTTACGCACTTCGATTTTACAAGTCGTCGAAGAGTAGACGAGAGAAAGCTGTAAACGTTTTCTCTCAGAACTGCGCGAAAACTTGTATTCCGGCTCAAAACAACGGGATACATCGTTTTAGATCGAAACTAGCGAGATTCACGAACATCGATTTTACAAATCGTTGAAGAGTAGACGAGATAAAGGTGTAAACTTTTTCTCGCAGAACTGCGCGAAAACTTGTATTCCAGCTCAAAACAACGGGATACATCGTTTTAAATCGAAACTAGCGAGATTCACGAACATCGATTTTACAAGTTGTCGATGAGTAGACGAGAGAAAGGTGTAAACTTTTTCTCTCAGAACTGCGCGAAAACTTGTATTCCAGCTCAAAAACACGGTATATATCGTTTTAGATCGAAACTAGCGAGATTCGCGAACATCGATTATACAAGTCGTCGATGAGTAGACGAGAAAAAGTTGTAAACTTTTTCTTTCAGAACTGCGCGAAAACTTGTATTCGGCTCAAAACAACGGCATACATCGTTATAGATCGAAACTAGCAAGATTTACGTATATCGATTTTACAAATCGTCGAAGAGTAGACGAGAGAAAGGTGTAAACTTTTTCTCTCAGAACTGCGCGAAAACTTGTATTCCGGCTCAAAACAACGGAATACATTGGTTTAGGTTGAAAGTAGTGAGATTTACGCACTTCGATTTTACAGTCGACGAAGAGTAGACGAGAGAGAGCTGTTAACTTTTTCTCTCAGTACTGCGCGAAAACTTGTATTCCGGCTCAAAACAACGGGATACATCGTTGTAGATCAAAACTAGGGAGATTCACGAACATCGATTTTACAAGTCGTCGATGAGTAGACGAGAGAAAGGTGTAAACTTTTTCTCTCAGAACTGCGCGAAAACTTGTATTCCAGCTCGAAACAACGGGATACATCGTTTTAGATTGAAACTAGCGAGATTTACGAACATCAATTTTACAAGTCGTGAGAGTAGACGAGAGAAAGGTGTAAACTTTTCTCTCAGAACTGCGCGAAAACTTGTATTCCGGCTCAAAACAACGGGATACATCGTTTTAGAACGAAACTAGCGAGATTCACGCACTTCGATTTTACAAGTCGTCGAAGAGTAGACGAGAGAAAGGTGTAAACTTTTTCTCTCAGAACTGCGCGAAAACTTGTATTCCAGCTCAAAACAACGGGATACATCGTTTTAGATCGAAACTAGCGAGATTCACGAACATCGATTTTACAAGTCGTCGATGAGTAGACGAGAGAAAGGTGTAAACTTTTTCTCTCAGAACTGCGCGAAAACTTGTATTCCAGCTCAAAACAACGGGATACATCGTTTTAGATCGAAACTAGCGAGATTCACGAACATCGATTTTACAAGTCGTCGAAGAGTAGACGAGAGAAAGGTGTAAACTTTTTCTCTCAGAACTGCGCGAAAACTTGTATTCCGGCTCAAAACAACGGGATACATCGTTTTAGATCGAAACTAGCGAGATTCACGAACATCGATTTTACAAGTCGTCGAAGAGTAGACGAGAGAAAGGTGTAAACTTTTTCTCTCAGAACTGCGCGAAAACTTGTATTCCGGCTCAAAACAACGGGATACATCGTTTTAGATCGAAACTAGCGAGATTACGCACTTCGATTTTACAATCGTCGAGAGTAGACGAGAGAAAGGTTAAACTTTTTCTCTCAGAACTGCGCGAAAACTTGTATTCCGGCTCAAAACAACGGGATACATCGTTTTAGATCGAAACTAGCGAGATTCACGCACATCGATTTTACAAGTCGTCGAAGAGTAGACGAGAGAAAGGTGTAAACTTTTTCTCTCAGAACTGCGCGAAAACTTGTATTCCAGCTCAAAACAACGGGATACATCGTTTTAGATCGAAACTAGCGAGATTCACGAACATCGATTTTACAAGTCGTCGATGAGTAGACGAGAGAAAGGTGTAAACTTTTTCTCTCAGAACTGCGCGAAAACTTGTATTCCAGCTCAAAACAACGGGATACATCGTTTTAGATCGAAACTAGCGAGATTCACGAACATCGATTTTACAAGTCGTCGATGAGTAGACGAGAGAAAGGTGTAAACTTTTTCTCTCAGAACTGCGCGAAAACTTGTATTCCGGCTCAAAACAACGGGATACATCGTTTTAGATCGAAACTAGCGAGATTTACGAACATCGATTTTACAAGTCGTCGAAGAGTAGACGAGAGAAAGGTGTAAACTTTTTCTCTCAGAACTGCGCGAAAACTTGTATTCCGGCTCAAAACAACGGGATACATCGTTTTAGATTGAAACTAGCGAGATTTACGCACTTTGATTTTACAAGTCGCGAAGAGTAGACGAGAGAGCTGTAACTTTTTCTCTCAGACTGCGCGAAAACTTGTATTCCGGCTCAAAACAACGGGATACATCGTTTTAGATCGAAACTAGCGAGATTCACGCACTTCGATTTTACAAGTCGTCGAAGAGTAGACGAGAGAAAGGTGTAAACTTTTTCTCTCAGAACTGCGCGAAAACTTGTATTCCAGCTCAAAACAACGGGATACATCGTTTTAGATCGAAACTAGCGAGATTCACGAACATCGATTTTACAAATCGTCGAAGAGTAGACGAGAGAAAGGTGTAAACTTTTTCTCTCAGAACTGCGCGAAAACTTGTATTCCAGCTCAAAACAACGGGATACATCGTTTTAGATCGAAACTAGCGAGATTCACGAACATCGATTTTACAAGTTGTCGATGAGTAGACGAGAGAAAGGTGTAAACTTTTTCTCTCAGAACTGCGCGAAAACTTGTATTCCAGCTCAAAAACACGGTATATATCGTTTTAGATCGAAACTAGCGAGATTCGCGAACATCGATTATACAAGTCGTCGATGAGTAGACGAGAGAAAGTTGTAAACTTTTTCTTTCAGAACTGCGCGAAAACTTGTATTCGGCTCAAAACAACGGCATACATCGTTATAGATCGAAACTAGCAAGATTTACGTATATCGATTTTACAAATCGTCGAAGAGTAGACGAGAGAAAGGTGTAAACTTTTTCTCTCAGAACTGCGCGAAAACTTGTATTCCGGCTCAAAACAACGGAATACATTGGTTTAGGTTGAAAGTAGTGAGATTTACGCACTTCGATTTTACAGTCGACGAAGAGTAGACGAGAGAGAGCTGTTAACTTTTTCTCTCAGAACTGCGCGAAAACTTGTATTCCGGCTCAAAACAACGGGATACATCGTTGTAGATCAAAACTAGGGAGATTCACGAACATCGATTTTACAAGTCGTCGATGAGTAGACGAGAGAAAGGTGTAAACTTTTTCTCTCAGAACTGCGCGAAAACTTGTATTCCAGCTCGAAACAACGGGATACATCGTTTTAGATTGAAACTAGCGAGATTTACGAACATCAATTTTACAAGTCGTGGATGAGTAGACGAGAGAAAGGTGTAAACGTTTTCTCTCAGAACTGCGCGAAAACTTGTATTCCGGCTCAAAACAACGGGATACATCGTTTTAGATCGAAACTAGCGAGATTCACGCACTTCGATTTTACAAGTCGTCGAAGAGTAGACGAGAGAAAGGTGTAAACTTTTTCTCGCAGAACTGCGCGAAAACTTGTATTCCAGCTCAAAACAACGGGATACATCGTTTTAGATCGAAACTAGCGAGATTCACGAACATCGATTTTACAAGTCGTCGATGAGTAGACGAGAGAAAGGTGTAAACTTTTTCTCTCAGAACTGCGCGAAAACTTGTATTCCGGCTCAAAACAACGGGATACATCGTTTTAGATCGAAACTAGCGAGATTCACGAACATCGATTTTACAAGTCGTCGAAGAGTAGACGAGAGAAAGGTGTAAACTTTTTCTCTCAGAACTGCGCGAAAACTTGTATTCCGGCTCAAAACAACGGGATACATCGTTTTAGATTGAAACTAGCGAGATTTACGCACTTTGATTTTACAAGTCGTCGAAGAGTAGACGAGAGAGCTGTAAACTTTTTCTCTCAGAACTGCGCGAAAACTTGTATTCCGGCTCAAAACAACGGAATACATTGTTTTAGATTGAAACGAGCGTGATTTACGTACTTCGATTTTACAATCGGCGAAGGTTACACGAGAGAAAGCTATAAACGTTTTCTCTCAGAACTGCGCGAAAACTCGTATTCCGGCTCAAAACATCGGGATACATCGTTTTAGATCGAAACTAGCGAGATTCACGAACATCGATTTTACAAATCGTTGAAGAGTAGACGAGATAAAGGTGTAAACTTTTTCTCGCAGAACTGCGCGAAAACTTGTATTCCAGCTCAAAACAACGGGATACATCGTTTTAAATTGAAACTAGCGAGATTCACGAACATCGATTTTACAAGTTGTCGATGAGTAGACGAGAGAAAGGTGTAAACTTTTTCTCTCAGAACTGCGCGAAAACTTGTATTCCAGCTCAAAAACACGGTATATATCGTTTTAGATCGAAACTAGCGAGATTCGCGAACATCGATTATACAAGTCGTCGATGAGTAGACGAGAAAAAGTTGTAAACTTTTTCTTTCAGAACTGCGCGAAAACTTGTATTCGGCTCAAAACAACGGCATACATCGTTATAGATCGAAACTAGCAAGATTTACGTATATCGATTTTACAAATCGTCGAAGAGTAGACGAGAGAAAGGTGTAAACTTTTTCTCTCAGAACTGCGCGAAAACTTGTATTCCGGCTCAAAACAACGGAATACATTGGTTTAGGTTGAAAGTAGTGAGATTTACGCACTTCGATTTTACAGTCGACGAAGAGTAGACGAGAGAGAGCTGTTAACTTTTTCTCTCAGTACTGCGCGAAAACTTGTATTCCGGCTCAAAACAACGGGATACATCGTTGTAGATCAAAACTAGGGAGATTCACGAACATCGATTTTACAAGTCGTCGATGAGTAGACGAGAGAAAGGTGTAAACTTTTTCTCTCAGAACTGCGCGAAAACTTGTATTCCAGCTCGAAACAACGGGATACATCGTTTTAGATTGAAACTAGCGAGATTTACGAACATCAATTTTACAAGTCGAGGTCGAGAGAGTACGAGCTGCGCGAAAACTTGTATTCCGGCTCAAAACAACGGGATACATCGTTTTAGAACGAAACTAGCGAGATTCATGCACTTCGATTTTACAAGTCGTCGAAGAGTAGACGAGAGAAAGGTGTAAACTTTTTCTCTCAGAACTGCGCGAGAACTTGTATTCCAGCTCAAAACAACGGGATACATCGTTTTAGATCGAAACTAGGGAGATTCACGAACATCGATTTTACAAGTCGTCGATGAGTAGACGAGAGAATGGTGTAAACTTTTTCGCTCAGAACTGCGCGAAAACTTGTATTCCAGCTCAAAACAACGGGATACATCGTTTTAGATCGAAACTAGCGAGATTCACGAACATCGATTTTACAAGTCGTCGATGAGTAGACGAGAGAAAGGTGTAAACTTTTTCTCTCAGAACTGCGCGAAAACTTGTATTCCAGCTCAAAACAACGGGATACATCGTTTTAGATCGAAACTAGCGAGATTCACGAACATCGATTTTACAAGTCGTCGATGAGTAGACGAGAGAAAGGTGTAAACTTTTTCTCTCAGAACTGCGCGAAAACTTGTATTCCGGCTCAAAACAACGGGATACATCGTTTTAGATTGAAACTAGCGAGATTACGCACTTCGATTTTACAAGTCGCGAGGTGACGAGAGAAAGGTTAAACTTTTCTCTCAGAACTGCGCGAAAACTTGTATTCCGGCTCGAAAACAACGGGATACATCGTTTTAGATCGAAACTAGCGAGATTCACGCACATCGATTTTACAAGTCGTCGAAGAGTAGACGAGAGAAAGGTGTAAACTTTTTCTCTCAGAACTGCGCGAAAACTTGTATTCCAGCTCAAAACAACGGGATACATCGTTTTAGATCGAAACTAGGGAGATTCACGAACATCGATTTTACAAGTCGTCGATGAGTAGACGAGAGAAAGGTGTAAACTTTTTCGCTCATAACTGCGCGAAAACTTGTATTCCAGCTCAAAACAACGGGATACATCGTTTTAGATCGAAACTAGCGAGATTCACGAACATCGATTTTACAAGTCGTCGATGAGTAGACGAGAGAAAGGTGTAAACTTTTTCTCTCAGAACTGCGCGAAAACTTGTATTCCAGCTCAAAACAACGGGATACATCGTTTTAGATCGAAACTAGCGAGATTCACGAACATCGATTTTACAAGTCGTCGATGAGTAGACGAGAGAAAGGTGTAAACTTTTTCTCTCAGAACTGCGCGAAAACTTGTATTCCGGCTCAAAACAACGGGATACATCGTTTTAGATTGAAACTAGCGAGGATTTACGCACTTTGATTTTACAAGTCGATCGAAGAGTACGACTGCGCGAAAACTTGTATTCCGGCTCAAAACAACGGGATACATCGTTTTAGATCGAAACTAGCGAGATTCACGCACTTCGATTTTACAAGTCGTCGAAGAGTAGACGAGAGAAAGGTGTAAACTTTTTCTCTCAGAACTGCGCGAAAACTTGTATTCCAGCTCAAAACAACGGGATACATCGTTTTAGATCGAAACTAGCGAGATTCACGAACATCGATTTTACAAGTCGTCGAAGAGTAGACGAGAGAAAGGTGTAAACTTTTTCTCTCAGAACTGCGCGAAAACTTGTATTCCAGCTCAAAACAACGGGATACATCGTTTTAGATCGAAACTAGCGAGATTCACGAACATCGATTTTACAAGTTGTCGATGAGTAGACGAGAGAAAGGTGTAAACTTTTTCTCTCAGAACTGCGCGAAAACTTGTATTCCAGCTCAAAAACACGGTATATATCGTTTTAGATCGAAACTAGCGAGATTCGCGAACATCGATTATACAAGTCGTCGATGAGTAGACGAGAAAAAGTTGTAAACTTTTTCTTTCAGAACTGCGCGAAAACTTGTATTCGGCTCAAAACAACGGCATACATCGTTATAGATCGAAACTAGCAAGATTTACGTATATCGATTTTACAAATCGTCGAAGAGTAGACGAGAGAAAGGTGTAAACTTTTTCTCTCAGAACTGCGCGAAAACTTGTATTCCGGCTCAAAACAACGGAATACATTGGTTTAGGTTGAAAGTAGTGAGATTTACGCACTTCGATTTTACAGTCGACGAAGAGTAGACGAGAGAGAGCTGTTAACTTTTTCTCTCAGTACTGCGCGAAAACTTGTATTCCGGCTCAAAACAACGGGATACATCGTTGTAGATCAAAACTAGGGAGATTCACGAACATCGATTTTACAAGTCGTCGATGAGTAGACGAGAGAAAGGTGTAAACTTTTTCTCTCAGAACTGCGCGAAAACTTGTATTCCAGCTCGAAACAACGGGATACATCGTTTTAGATTGAAACTAGCGAGATTTACGAACATCAATTTTACAAGTCGTGGATGAGTAGACGAGAGAAAGGTGTAAACGTTTTCTCTCAGAACTGCGCGAAAACTTGTATTCCGGCTCAAAACAACGGGTTACATCGTTTTAGATCGAAACTAGCGAGGTTTACGCACTTTGATTTTACAAGTCGTCGAAGAGTACACTGCGCGAAAACTTGTATTCCGGCTCAAAACAACGGGATACATCGTTTTAGATCGAAACTAGCGAGATTCACGCACATCGATTTTACAAGTCGTCGAAGAGTAGACGAGAGAAAGGTGTAAACTTTTTCTCTCAGAACTGCGCGAAAACTTGTATTCCAGCTCAAAACAACGGGATACATCGTTTTAGATCGAAACTAGCGAGATTCACGAACATCGATTTTACAAGTCGTCGATGAGTAGACGAGAGAAAGGTGTAAACTTTTTCTCTCAGAACTGCGCGAAAACTTGTATTCCGGCTCAAAACAACGGGATACATCGTTTTAGATCGAAACTAGCGAGATTTACGCACTTTGATTTTACAAGTCGTCGAAGAGTAGACGAGAGAGCTGTAAACTTTTTCTCTCAGAACTGCGCGAAAACTTGTATTCCGGCTCAAAACAACGGAATACATTGTTTTAGATTGAAACGAGCGTGATTTACGTACTTCGATTTTACAATCGGCGAAGGTTACACGAGAGAAAGCTATAAACGTTTTCTCTCAGAACTGCGCGAAAACTCGTATTCCGGCTCAAAACATCGGGATACATCGTTTTAGATCGAAACTAGCGAGATTCACGAACATCGATTTTACAAATCGTTGAAGAGTAGACGAGATAAAGGTGTAAACTTTTTCTCGCAGAACTGCGCGAAAACTTGTATTCCAGCTCAAAACAACGGGATACATCGTTTTAAATTGAAACTAGCGAGATTCACGAACATCGATTTTACAAGTTGTCGATGAGTAGACGAGAGAAAGGTGTAAACTTTTTCTCTCAGAACTGCGCGAAAACTTGTATTCCAGCTCAAAAACACGGTATATATCGTTTTAGATCGAAACTAGCGAGATTCGCGAACATCGATTATACAAGTCGTCGATGAGTAGACGAGAAAAAGTTGTAAACTTTTTCTTTCAGAACTGCGCGAAAACTTGTATTCGGCTCAAAACAACGGCATACATCGTTATAGATCGAAACTAGCAAGATTTACGTATATCGATTTTACAAATCGTCGAAGAGTAGACGAGAGAAAGGTGTAAACTTTTTCTCTCAGAACTGCGCGAAAACTTGTATTCCGGCTCAAAACAACGGAATACATTGGTTTAGGTTGAAAGTAGTGAGATTTACGCACTTCGATTTTACAGTCGACGAAGAGTAGACGAGAGAGAGCTGTTAACTTTTTCTCTCAGTACTGCGCGAAAACTTGTATTCCGGCTCAAAACAACGGGATACATCGTTGTAGATCAAAACTAGGGAGATTCACGAACATCGATTTTACAAGTCGTCGATGAGTAGACGAGAGAAAGGTGTAAACTTTTTCTCTCAGAACTGCGCGAAAACTTGTATTCCAGCTCGAAACAACGGGATACATCGTTTTAGATTGAAACTAGCGAGATTTACGAACATCAATTTTACAAGTCGTCGAAGAGTGACGTTTCTCTCAGAACTGCGCGAAAACTTGTATTCCGGCTCAAAACAACGGGATACATCGTTTTAGATCGAAACTAGCGAGATTCACGCACTTCGATTTTACAAGTCGTCGAAGAGTAGACGAGAGAAAGGTGTAAACTTTTTCTCTCAGAACTGCGCGAAAACTTGTATTCCAGCTCAAAACAACGGGATACATCGTTTTAGATCGAAACTAGCGAGATTCACGAACATCGATTTTACAAGTCGTCGATGAGTAGACGAGAGAAAGGTGTAAACTTTTTCTCTCAGAACTGCGCGAAAACTTGTATTCCAGCTCAAAACAACGGGATACATCGTTTTAGATCGAAACTAGCGAGATTCACGAACATCGATTTTACAAGTCGTCGAAGAGTAGACGAGAGAAAGGTGTAAACTTTTTCTCTCAGAACTGCGCGAAAACTTGTATTCCGGCTCAAAACAACGGGATACATCGTTTTAGATCGAAACTAGCGAGATTCACGAACATCGATTTTACAAGTCGTCGAAGAGTAGACGAGAGAAAGGTGTAAACTTTTTCTCTCAGAACTGCGCGAAAACTTGTATTCCGGCTCAAAACAACGGGATACATCGTTTTAGATTGAAACTAGCGAGATTACGCACTTCGATTTTACAAGTCGGAGGTGACGAGAGAAGGTTAAACTTTTCTCTCAGAACTGCGCGAAAACTTGTATTCCGGCTCAAAACAACGGGATACATCGTTTTAGATCGAAACTAGCGAGATTCACGAACATCGATTTTACAAGTCGTCGAAGAGTAGACGAGAGAAAGGTGTAAACTTTTTCTCTCAGAACTGCGCGAAAACTTGTATTCCAGCTCAAAACAACGGGATACATCGTTTTAGATCGAAACTAGCGAGATTCACGAACATCGATTTTACAAGTCGTCGATGAGTAGACGAGAGAAAGGTGTAAACTTTTTCTCTCAGAACTGCGCGAAAACTTGTATTCCAGCTCAAAACAACGGGATACATCGTTTTAGATCGAAACTAGCGAGATTCACGAACATCGATTTTACAAGTCGTCGATGAGTAGACGAGAGAAAGGTGTAAACTTTTTCTCTCAGAACTGCGCGAAAACTTGTATTCCAGCTCAAAACAACGGGATACATCGTTTTAGATCGAAACTAGCGAGATTCACGAACATCGATTTTACAAGTCGTCGAAGAGTAGACGAGAGAAAGGTGTAAACTTTTTCTCTCAGAACTGCGCGAAAACTTGTATTCCGGCTCAAAACAACGGGATACATCGTTTTAGATTGAAACTAGCGAGATTTACGCACTTTGATTTTACAAGTCGATCGAAGAGTAGACGAGAGAGGCTGAACGCGCGAAAACTTGTATTCCGGCTCAAAACAACGGGATACATCGTTTTAGATCGAAACTAGCGAGATTCACGCACTTCGATTTTACAAGTCGTCGAAGAGTAGACGAGAGAAAGGTGTAAACTTTTTCTCTCAGAACTGCGCGAAAACTTGTATTCCAGCTCAAAACAACGGGATACATCGTTTTAGATCGAAACTAGCGAGATTCACGAACATCGATTTTACAAGTCGTCGAAGAGTAGACGAGAGAAAGGTGTAAACTTTTTCTCTCAGAACTGCGCGAAAACTTGTATTCCAGCTCAAAACAACGGGATACATCGTTTTAGATCGAAACTAGCGAGATTCACGAACATCGATTTTACAAGTTGTCGATGAGTAGACGAGAGAAAGGTGTAAACTTTTTCTCTCAGAACTGCGCGAAAACTTGTATTCCAGCTCAAAAACACGGTATATATCGTTTTAGATCGAAACTAGCGAGATTCGCGAACATCGATTATACAAGTCGTCGATGAGTAGACGAGAGAAAGTTGTAAACTTTTTCTTTCAGAACTGCGCGAAAACTTGTATTCCGGCTCAAAACAACGGCATACATCGTTATAGATCGAAACTAGCAAGATTTACGTATATCGATTTTACAAATCGTCGAAGAGTAGACGAGAGAAAGGTGTAAACTTTTTCTCTCAGAACTGCGCGAAAACTTGTATTCCGGCTCAAAACAACGGAATACATTGGTTTAGGTTGAAAGTAGTGAGATTTACGCACTTCGATTTTACAGTCGACGAAGAGTAGACGAGAGAGAGCTGTTAACTTTTTCTCTCAGAACTGCGCGAAAACTTGTATTCCGGCTCAAAACAACGGGATACATCGTTGTAGATCAAAACTAGGGAGATTCACGAACATCGATTTTACAAGTCGTCGATGAGTAGACGAGAGAAAGGTGTAAACTTTTTCTCTCAGAACTGCGCGAAAACTTGTATTCCAGCTCGAAACAACGGGATACATCGTTTTAGATTGAAACTAGCGAGATTTACGAACATCAATTTTACAAGTCGTGGATGAGTAGACGAGAGAAAGGTGTAAACGTTTTCTCTCAGAACTGCGCGAAAACTTGTATTCCGGCTCAAAACAACGGGATACATCGTTTTAGATCGAAACTAGCGAGATTCACGCACTTCGATTTTACAAGTCGTCGAAGAGTAGACGAGAGAAAGGTGTAAACTTTTTCTCGCAGAACTGCGCGAAAACTTGTATTCCAGCTCAAAACAACGGGATACATCGTTTTAGATCGAAACTAGCGAGATTCACGAACATCGATTTTACAAGTCGTCGATGAGTAGACGAGAGAAAGGTGTAAACTTTTTCTCTCAGAACTGCGCGAAAACTTGTATTCCAGCTCAAAACAACGGGATACATCGTTTTAGATCGAAACTAGCGAGATTCACGAACATCGATTTTACAAGTCGTCGATGAGTAGACGAGAGAAAGGTGTAAACTTTTTCTCTCAGAACTGCGCGAAAACTTGTATTCCGGCTCAAAACAACGGGATACATCGTTTTAGATCGAAACTAGCGAGATTTACGCACTTTGATTTTACAAGTCGTCGAAGAGTAGACGAGAGAGCTGTAAACTTTTTCTCTCAGAACTGCGCGAAAACTTGTATTCCGGCTCAAAACAACGGAATACATTGTTTTAGATTGAAACGAGCGTGATTTACGTACTTCGATTTTACAATCGGCGAAGGTTACACGAGAGAAAGCTATAAACGTTTTCTCTCAGAACTGCGCGAAAACTTGTATTCCGGCTCAAAACATCGGGATACATCGTTTTAGATCGAAACTAGCGAGATTCACGAACATCGATTTTACAAATCGTTGAAGAGTAGACGAGATAAAGGTGTAAACTTTTTCTCGCAGAACTGCGCGAAAACTTGTATTCCAGCTCAAAACAACGGGATACATCGTTTTAAATTGAAACTAGCGAGATTCACGAACATCGATTTTACAAGTTGTCGATGAGTAGACGAGAGAAAGGTGTAAACTTTTTCTCTCAGAACTGCGCGAAAACTTGTATTCCAGCTCAAAAACACGGTATATATCGTTTTAGATCGAAACTAGCGAGATTCGCGAACATCGATTATACAAGTCGTCGATGAGTAGACGAGAAAAAGTTGTAAACTTTTTCTTTCAGAACTGCGCGAAAACTTGTATTCGGCTCAAAACAACGGCATACATCGTTATAGATCGAAACTAGCAAGATTTACGTATATCGATTTTACAAATCGTCGAAGAGTAGACGAGAGAAAGGTGTAAACTTTTTCTCTCAGAACTGCGCGAAAACTTGTATTCCGGCTCAAAACAACGGAATACATTGGTTTAGGTTGAAAGTAGTGAGATTTACGCACTTCGATTTTACAGTCGACGAAGAGTAGACGAGAGAGAGCTGTTAACTTTTTCTCTCAGTACTGCGCGAAAACTTGTATTCCGGCTCAAAACAACGGGATACATCGTTGTAGATCAAAACTAGGGAGATTCACGAACATCGATTTTACAAGTCGTCGATGAGTAGACGAGAGAAAGGTGTAAACTTTTTCTCTCAGAACTGCGCGAAAACTTGTATTCCAGCTCGAAACAACGGGATACATCGTTTTAGATTGAAACTAGCGAGATTTACGAACATCAATTTTACAAGTCGTGGATGAGTAGACGAGAGAAAGGTGTAAACGTTTTCTCTCAGAACTGCGCGAAAACTTGTATTCCGGCTCAAAACAACGGGATACATCGTTTTAGATCGAAACTAGCGAGATTCACGCACTTCGATTTTACAAGTCGTCGAAGAGTAGACGAGAGAAAGGTGTAAACTTTTTCTCGCAGAACTGCGCGAAAACTTGTATTCCAGCTCAAAACAACGGGATACATCGTTTTAGATCGAAACTAGCGAGATTCACGAACATCGATTTTACAAGTCGTCGATGAGTAGACGAGAGAAAGGTGTAAACTTTTTCTCTCAGAACTGCGCGAAAACTTGTATTCCAGCTCAAAACAACGGGATACATCGTTTTAGATCGAAACTAGCGAGATTCACGAACATCGATTTTACAAGTCGTCGATGAGTAGACGAGAGAAAGGTGTAAACTTTTTCTCTCAGAACTGCGCGAAAACTTGTATTCCGGCTCAAAACAACGGGATACATCGTTTTAGATTGAAACTAGCGAGATTTACGCACTTTGATTTTACAAGTCGTCGAAGAGTAGACGAGAGAGCTGTAAACTTTTTCTCTCAGAACTGCGCGAAAACTTGTATTCCGGCTCAAAACAACGGAATACATTGTTTTAGATTGAAACGAGCGTGATTTACGTACTTCGATTTTACAATCGGCGAAGGTTACACGAGAGAAAGCTATAAACGTTTTCTCTCAGAACTGCGCGAAAACTTGTATTCCGGCTCAAAACATCGGGATACATCGTTTTAGATCGAAACTAGCGAGATTCACGAACATCGATTTTACAAATCGTTGAAGAGTAGACGAGATAAAGGTGTAAACTTTTTCTCGCAGAACTGCGCGAAAACTTGTATTCCAGCTCAAAACAACGGGATACATCGTTTTAAATCGAAACTAGCGAGATTCACGAACATCGATTTTACAAGTTGTCGATGAGTAGACGAGAGAAAGGTGTAAACTTTTTCTCTCAGAACTGCGCGAAAACTTGTATTCCAGCTCAAAAACACGGTATATATCGTTTTAGATCGAAACTAGCGAGATTCGCGAACATCGATTATACAAGTCGTCGATGAGTAGACGAGAAAAAGTTGTAAACTTTTTCTTTCAGAACTGCGCGAAAACTTGTATTCGGCTCAAAACAACGGCATACATCGTTATAGATCGAAACTAGCAAGATTTACGTATATCGATTTTACAAATCGTCGAAGAGTAGACGAGAGAAAGGTGTAAACTTTTTCTCTCAGAACTGCGCGAAAACTTGTATTCCGGCTCAAAACAACGGAATACATTGGTTTAGGTTGAAAGTAGTGAGATTTACGCACTTCGATTTTACAGTCGACGAAGAGTAGACGAGAGAGAGCTGTTAACTTTTTCTCTCAGTACTGCGCGAAAACTTGTATTCCGGCTCAAAACAACGGGATACATCGTTGTAGATCAAAACTAGGGAGATTCACGAACATCGATTTTACAAGTCGTCGATGAGTAGACGAGAGAAAGGTGTAAACTTTTTCTCTCAGAACTGCGCGAAAACTTGTATTCCAGCTCGAAACAACGGGATACATCGTTTTAGATTGAAACTAGCGAGATTTACGAACATCAATTTTACAAGTCGGGGTCGAGAGAGTACCCCAGCTGCGCGAAAACTTGTATTCCGGCTCAAAACAACGGGATACATCGTTTTAGAACGAAACTAGCGAGATTCACGCACTTCGATTTTACAAGTCGTCGAAGAGTAGACGAGAGAAAGGTGTAAACTTTTTCTCTCAGAACTGCGCGAAAACTTGTATTCCAGCTCAAAACAACGGGATACATCGTTTTAGATCGAAACTAGCGAGATTCACGAACATCGATTTTACAAGTCGTCGATGAGTAGACGAGAGAAAGGTGTAAACTTTTTCGCTCAGAACTGCGCGAAAACTTGTATTCCAGCTCAAAACAACGGGATACATCGTTTTAGATCGAAACTAGCGAGATTCACGAACATCGATTTTACAAGTCGTCGAAGAGTAGACGAGAGAAAGGTGTAAACTTTTTCTCTCAGAACTGCGCGAAAACTTGTATTCCGGCTCAAAACAACGGGATACATCGTTTTAGATCGAAACTAGCGAGATTCACGAACATCGATTTTACAAGTCGTCGAAGAGTAGACGAGAGAAAGGTGTAAACTTTTTCTCTCAGAACTGCGCGAAAACTTGTATTCCGGCTCAAAACAACGGGATACATCGTTTTAGATTGAAACTAGCGAGATTACGCACTTCGATTTTACAAGTCGCGAGAGTAGACGAGAGAGTGTAACGTTTTCTCTCAGACTGCGCGAAAACTTGTATTCCGGCTCAAAACAACGGGATACATCGTTTTAGAACGAAACTAGCGAGATTCATGCACTTCGATTTTACAAGTCGTCGAAGAGTAGACGAGAGAAAGGTGTAAACTTTTTCTCTCAGAACTGCGCGAAAACTTGTATTCCAGCTCAAAACAACGGGATACATCGTTTTAGATCAAAACTAGCGAGATTCACGAACATCGATTTTACAAGTCGTCGATGAGTAGACGAGAGAAAGGTGTAAACTTTTTCTCTCAGAACTGCGCGAAAACTTGTATTCCAGCTCAAAACAACGGGATACATCGTTTTAGATCGAAACTAGCGAGATTCACGAACATCGATTTTACAAGTCGTCGATGAGTAGACGAGAGAAAGGTGTAAACTTTTTCTCTCAGAACTGCGCGAAAACTTGTATTCCAGCTCAAAACAACGGGATACATCGTTTTAGATCGAAACTAGCGAGATTCACGAACATCGATTTTACAAGTCGTCGATGAGTAGACGAGAGAAAGGTGTAAACTTTTTCTCTCAGAACTGCGCGAAAACTTGTATTCCGGCTCAAAACAACGGGATACATCGTTTTAGATTGAAACTAGCGAGGATTACGCACTTTGATTTTACAAGTCGAGGTAGACGAGAGAGTGTACTTTTCTCAGACTGCGCGAAAACTTGTATTCCGGCTCAAAACAACGGGATACATCGTTTTAGAACGAAACTAGCGAGATTCACGCACTTCGATTTTACAAGTCGTCGAAGAGTAGACGAGAGAAAGGTGTAAACTTTTTCTCTCAGAACTGCGCGAAAACTTGTATTCCGGCTCAAAACAACGGGATACATCGTTTTAGATCGAAACTAGGGAGATTCACGAACATCGATTTTACAAGTCGTCGAAGAGTAGACGAGAGAAAGGTGTAAACTTTTTCTCTCAGAACTGCGCGAAAACTTGTATTCCAGCTCAAAACAACGGGATACATCGTTTTAGATCGAAACTAGCGAGATTCACGAACATCGATTTTACAAGTCGTCGATGAGTAGACGAGAGAAAGGTGTAAACTTTTTCTCTCAGAACTGCGCGAAAACTTGTATTCCAGCTCAAAACAACGGGATACATCGTTTTAGATCGAAACTAGCGAGATTCAGCGAACATCGATTTTACAAGTCGTCGATGAGTAGACGAGAGAAAGGTGTAAACTTTTTCTCTCAGAACTGCGCGAAAACTTGTATTCCAGCTCAAAACAACGGGATACATCGTTTTAGATCGAAACTAGCGAGATTCACGAACATCGATTTTACAAGTCGTCGATGAGTAGACGAGAGAAAGGTGTAAACTTTTTCGCTCAGAACTGCGCGAAAACTTGTATTCCAGCTCAAAACAACGGGATACATCGTTTTAGATCGAAACTAGCGAGATTCACGAACATCGATTTTACAAGTCGTCGATGAGTAGACGAGAGAAAGGTGTAAACGTTTTCTCTCAGAACTGCGCGAAAACTTGTATTCCAGCTCAAAACAACGGGATACATCGTTTTAGATCGAAACTAGCGAGATTCACGAACATCGATTTTACAAGTCGTCGATGAGTAGACGAGAGAAAGGTGTAAACTTTTTCTCTCAGAACTGCGCGAAAACTTGTATTCCGGCTCAAAACAACGGGATACATCGTTTTAGATTGAAACTAGCGAGATTTACGCACTTTATTTTACAAGTCATCGAAGAGTAGACTGCGCGAAATCTTGTACTCCGGCTGAAAACAAGGGGATACATCGTTTTAGAACGAAACTAGCGAGATTCATGCACTTCGATTTTACAAGTCGTCGAAGAGTAGACGAGAGAAAGGTGTAAACTTTTTCTCTCAGAACTGCGCGAAAACTTGTATTCCGGCTCAAAACAACGGGATACATCGTTTTAGATCAAAACTAGGGAGATTCACGAACATCGATTTTACAAGTCGTCGATGAGTAGACGAGAGAAAGGTGTAAACTTTTTCTCTCAGAACTGCGCGAAAACTTGTATTCCAGCTCAAAACAACGGGATACATCGTTTTAGATCGAAACTAGCGAGATTCACGAACATCGATTTTACAAGTTGTCGATGAGTAGACGAGAGAAAGGTGTAAACTTTTTCTCTCAGAACTGCGCGAAAACTTGTATTCCAGCTCAAAAACACGGTATATATCGTTTTAGATCGAAACTAGCGAGATTCGCGAACATCGATTATACAAGTCGTCGATGAGTAGACGAGAGAAAGTTGTAAACTTTTTCTCTCAGAACTGCGCGAAAACTTGTATTCCGCTCAAAACAACGGCATACATCGTTTTAGATCGAAACTAGCGAGAGTTACGTATATCGATTTTACAAGTCGTCGAAGAGTAGACGAGAGAAAGGTGTAAACTTTTTCTCTCAGAACTGCGCGAAAACTTGTATTCCGGCTCAAAACAACGGAATACATTGGTTTAGGTTGAAAGTAGCGAGATTTACGCACTTCGATTTTACAAGTCGACGAAGAGTAGACGAGAGAGAGCTGTTAACTTTTTCTCTCAGAACTGCGCGAAAACTTGTATTCCGGCTCAAAACAACGGGATACATCGTTGTAGATCAAAACTAGGGAGATTCACGAACATCGATTTTACAAGTCGTCGATGAGTAGACGAGAGAAAGGTGTAAACTTTTTCTCTCAGAACTGCGCGAAAACTTGTATTCCAGCTCGAAACAACGGGATACATCGTTTTAGATTGAAACTAGCGAGATTTACGAACATCGATTTTACAAGTCGTGGATGAGTAGACGAGAGAAAGGTGTAAACGTTTTCTCTCAGAACTGCGCGAAAACTTGTATTCCGGCTCAAAACAACGGGATACATCGTTTTAGATCGAAACTAGCGAGATTCACGCACTTCGATTTTACAAGTCGTCGAAGAGTAGACGAGAGAAAGGTGTAAACTTTTTCTCGCAGAACTGCGCGAAAACTTGTATTCCAGCTCAAAACAACGGGATACATCGTTTTAGATCGAAACTAGCGAGATTCACGAACATCGATTTTACAAGTTGTCGATGAGTAGACGAGAGAAAGGTGTAAACTTTTTCTCTCAGAACTGCGCGAAAACTTGTATTCCAGCTCAAAAACACGGTATATATCGTTTTAGATCGAAACTAGCGAGATTCGCGAACATCGATTATACAAGTCGTCGATGAGTAGACGAGAAAAAGTTGTAAACTTTTTCTTTCAGAACTGCGCGAAAACTTGTATTCGGCTCAAAACAACGGCATACATCGTTATAGATCGAAACTAGCAAGATTTACGAATATCGATTTTACAAATCGTCGAAGAGTAGACGAGAGAAAGGTGTAAACTTTTTCTCTCAGAACTGCGCGAAAACTTGTATTCCGGCTCAAAACAACGGAATACATTGGTTTAGGTTGAAAGTAGTGAGATTTACGCACTTCGATTTTACAGTCGACGAAGAGTAGACGAGAGAGAGCTGTTAACTTTTTCTCTCAGTACTGCGCGAAAACTTGTATTCCGGCTCAAAACAACGGGATACATCGTTGTAGATCAAAACTAGGGAGATTCACGAACATCGATTTTACAAGTCGTCGATGAGTAGACGAGAGAAAGGTGTAAACTTTTTCTCTCAGAACTGCGCGAAAACTTGTATTCCAGCTCGAAACAACGGGATACATCGTTTTAGATTGAAACTAGCGAGATTTACGAACATCAATTTTACAAGTCGTGGATGAGTAGACGAGAGAAAGGTGTAAACGTTTTCTCTCAGAACTGCGCGAAAACTTGTATTCCGGCTCAAAACAACGGGTTACATCGTTTTAGATCGAAACTAGCGAGGTTCACGCACTTTGATTTTACAAGTCGTCGAAGAGTACACTGCGCGAAAACTTGTATTCCGGCTCAAAACAACGGGATACATCGTTTTAGATCGAAACTAGCGAGATTCACGCACTTCGATTTTACAAGTCGTCGAAGAGTAGACGAGAGAAAGGTGTAAACTTTTTCTCTCAGAACTGCGCGAGAAACTTGTATTCCAGCTCAAAACAACGGGATACATCGTTTTAGATCGAAACTAGCGAGATTCACGAACATCGATTTTACAAGTCGTCGATGAGTAGACGAGAGAAAGGTGTAAACTTTTTCTCTCAGAACTGCGCGAAAACTTGTATTCCAGCTCAAAACAACGGGATACATCGTTTTAGATCGAAACTAGCGAGATTCACGAACATCGATTTTACAAGTCGTCGATGAGTAGACGAGAGAAAGGTGTAAACGTTTTCTCTCAGAACTGCGCGAAAACTTGTATTCCAGCTCAAAACAACGGGATACATCGTTTTAGATCGAAACTAGCGAGATTTACGCACTTTGATTTTACAAGTCGTCGAAGAGTAGACGAGAGAGCTGTAAACTTTTTCTCTCAGAACTGCGCGAAAACTTGTATTCCGGCTCAAAACAACGGGATACATCGTTTTAGATTGAAACGAGCGAGATTTACGTACTTCGATTTTACAATCGGCGAAGGTTACACGAGAGAAAGCTGTAAACGTTTTCTCTCAGAACTGCGCGAAAACTTGTATTCCGGCTCAAAACAACGGGATACATCGTTTTAGATCGAAACTAGCGAGATTCACGAACATCGATTTTACAAGTCGTCGAAGAGTAGACGAGAGAAAGGTGTAAACTTTTTCTCGCAGAACTGCGCGAAAACTTGTATTCCAGCTCAAAACAACGGGATACATCGTTTTAGATCGAAACTAGCGAGATTCACGAACATCGATTTTACAAGTTGTCGATGAGTAGACGAGAGAAAGGTGTAAACTTTTTCTCTCAGAACTGCGCGAAAACTTGTATTCCAGCTCAAAAACACGGTATACATCGTTTTAGATCGAAACTAGCGAGATTCGCGAACATCGATTTTACAAGTCGTCGATGAGTAGACGAGAGAAAGTTGTAAACTTTTTCTCTCAGAACTGCGCGAAAACTTGTATTCCGGCTCAAAACAACGGCATACATCGTTATAGATCGAAACTAGCAAGATTTACGTATATCGATTTTACAAGTCGTCGAAGAGTAGACGAGAGAAAGGTGTAAACTTTTTCTCTCAGAACTGCGCGAAAACTTGTATTCCGGCTCAAAACAACGGGATACATCGTTTTAGATTGAAACTAGCGAGATTTACGCACTTCGATTTTACAAGTCGACGAAGAGTAGACGAGAGAGAGGCTGTAAACTTTTTCTCTCAGAACTGCGCGAAAACTTGTATTCCGGCTCAAAACAACGGGATACATCGTTTTAGATCGAAACTAGCGAGATTCACGAACATCGATTTTACAAGTCGTCGATGAGTAGACGAGAGAAAGGTGTAAACTTTTTCTCTCAGAACTGCGCGAAAACTTGTATTCCGGCTCAAAACAACGGGATACATCGTTTTAGATCGAAACTAGCGAGATTCACGAACATCGATTTTACAAGTCGTCGAAGAGTAGACGAGAGAAAGGTGTAAACTTTTTCTCTCAGAACTGCGCGAGAACTTGTATTCCAGCTCAAAACAACGGGATACATCGTTTTAGATCGAAACTAGCGAGATTCACGAACATCGATTTTACAAGTCGTCGATGAGTAGACGAGAGAATGGTGTAAACTTTTTCGCTCAGAACTGCGCAAAAACTTGTATTCCAGCTCAAAACAAGGGGATACATCGTTTTAGATCGAAACTAGCGAGATTCACGAACATCGATTTTACAAGTTGTCGATGAGTAGACGAGAGAAAGGTGTAAACGTTTTCTCTCAGAACTGCGCGAAAACTTGTATTCCAGCTCAAAACAACGGGATACATCGTTTTAGATCGAAACTAGCGAGATTCACGAACATCGATTTTACAAGTCGTCGATGAGTAGACGAGAGAAAGGTGTAAACTTTTTCTCTCAGAACTGCGCGAAAACTTGTATTCCGGCTCAAAACAACGGGATACATCGTTTTACATTGAAACTAGCGAGGATTACGCACTTTATTTTACAAGTCATCGAAGAGTAGACTGCGCGAAATCTTGTACTCCGGCTGAAAACAAGGGGATACATCGTTTTAGAACGAAACTAGCGAGATTCATGCACTTCGATTTTACAAGTCGTCGAAGAGTAGACGAGAGAAAGGTGTAAACTTTTTCTCTCAGAACTGCGCGAGAACTTGTATTCCAGCTCAAAACAACGGGATACATCGTTTTAGATCAAAACTAGGGAGATTCAAGAACATCGATTTTACAAGTCGTCGATGAGTAGACGAGAGAAAGGTGTAAACTTTTTCGCTCATAACTGCGCGAAAACTTGTATTCCAGCTCAAAACAACGGGATACATCGTTTTAGATCGAAACTAGCGAGATTCACGAACATCGATTTTACAAGTTGTCGATGAGTAGACGAGAGAAAGGTGTAAACTTTTTCTCTCAGAACTGCGCGAAAACTTGTATTCCAGCTCAAAAACACGGTATATATCGTTTTAGATCGAAACTAGCGAGATTCGCGAACATCGATTATACAAGTCGTCGATGAGTAGACGAGAGAAAGGTGTAAACTTTTTCTCTCAGAACTGCGCGAAAACTTGTATTCCGGCTCAAAACAACGGCATACATCGTTTTAGATCGAAACTAGCAAGATTCACGTATATCGATTTTACAAATCGTCGAAGAGTAGACGAGAGAAAGGTGTAAACTTTTTCTCTCAGAACTGCGCGAAAACTTGTATTCCGGCTCAAAACAACGGAATACATCGGTTTAGATTGAAACTAGCGAGATTTACGCACTTCGATTTTACAAGTCGACGAAGAGTAGACGAGAGAGAGCTGTAAACTTTTTCTCTCAGAACTGCGCGAAAACTTGTATTCCGGCTCAAAACAACGGGATACATCGTTTTAGATCGAAACTAGCGAGATTCACGAACATCGATTTTACAAGTCGTCGAAGAGTAGACGAGAGAAAGGTGTAAACTTTTTCTCTCAGAACTGCGCGAAAACTTGTATTCCAGCTCGAAACAACGGGATACATCGTTTTAGATTGAAACTAGCGAGATTTACGAACATCAATTTTACAAGTCGTGGATGAGTAGACGAGAGAAAGGTGTAAACGTTTTCTCTCAGAACTGCGCGAAAACTTGTATTCCGGCTCAAAACAACGGGATACATCGTTTTAGATCGAAACTAGCGAGATTCACGCACTTCGATTTTACAAGTCGTCGAAGAGTAGACGAGAGAAAGGTGTAAACTTTTTCTCTCAGAACTGCGCGAAAACTTGTATTCCGGCTCAAAACAACGGGATACATCGTTTTAGATCGAAACTAGCGAGATTCACGAACATCGATTTTACAAGTCGTCGAAGAGTAGACGAGAGAAAGGTGTAAACTTTTTCTCTCAGAACTGCGCGAAAACTTGTATTCCAGCTCAAAAACACGGTATACATCGTTTTAGATCGAAACTAGCGAGATTCGCGAACATCGATTATACAAGTCGTCGATGAGTAGACGAGAGAAAGTTGTAAACTTTTTCTTTCAGAACTGCGCGAAAACTTGTATTCGGCTCAAAACAACGGCATACATCGTTATAGATCGAAACTAGCGAGATTCACGAACATCGATTTTACAAGTCGTCGAAGAGTAGACGAGAGAAAGGTGTAAACTTTTTCTCTCAGAACTGCGCGAAAACTTGTATTCCGGCTCAAAACAACGGAATACATTGGTTTAGGTTGAAAGTAGTGAGATTTACGCACTTCGATTTTACAGTCGACGAAGAGTAGACGAGAGAGAGCTGTTAACTTTTTCTCTCAGTACTGCGCGAAAACTTGTATTCCGGCTCAAAACAACGGGATACATCGTTGTAGATCAAAACTAGGGAGATTCACGAACATCGATTTTACAAGTCGTCGATGAGTAGACGAGAGAAAGGTGTAAACTTTTTCTCTCAGAACTGCGCGAAAACTTGTATTCCAGCTCGAAACAACGGGATACATCGTTTTAGATTGAAACTAGCGAGATTTACGAACATCAATTTTACAAGTCGTGGATGAGTAGACGAGAGAAAGGTGTAAACGTTTTCTCTCAGAACTGCGCGAAAACTTGTATTCCGGCTCAAAACAACGGGTTACATCGTTTTAGATCGAAACTAGCGAGGTTCACGCACTTTGATTTTACAAGTCGTCGAAGAGTACACTGCGCGAAAACTTGTATTCCGGCTCAAAACAACGGGATACATCGTTTTAGAACGAAACTAGCGAGATTCATGCACTTCGATTTTACAAGTCGTCGAAGAGTAGACGAGAGAAAGGTGTAAACTTTTTCTCTCAGAACTGCGCGAGAACTTGTATTCCAGCTCAAAACAACGGGATACATAGTTTTAGATCAAAACTAGGGAGATTCACGAACATCGATTTTACAAGTCGTCGATGAGTAGATGAGAGAATGGTGTAAACTTTTTCGCTCATAACTGCGCAAAAACTTGTATTCATGCTCAAAACAAGGGGATACATCGTTTTAGATCGAAACTAGCGAGATTCACGAACATCGATTTTACAAGTTGTCGATGAGTAGACGAGAGAAAGGTGTAAACGTTTTCTCTCAGAACTGCGCGAAAACTTGTATTCCAGCTCAAAACAACGGGATACATCGTTTTAGATCGAAACTAGCGAGATTCACGAACATCGATTTTACAAGTCGTCGATGAGTAGACGAGAGAAAGGTGTAAACTTTTTCTCTCAGAACTGCGCGAAAACTTGTATTCCAGCTCAAAACAACGGGATACATCGTTTTAGATCGAAACTAGCGAGATTCACGAATATCGATTTTACAATTTGTCGATGAGTAGACGAGAGAAAGGTGTAAACTTTTTCTCTCAGAACCGCGCGAAAACTTGTATTCCAGCTCAAAAGACGGTATAAATCATTTTAGATTGAAACTAGCGAGATTTACGCACTTTGATTTTACAAGTCGTCGAAGAGTAGACTGCGCGAAAACTTGTATTCTGGCTCACAACAACGGGATCCATCGTTTTAGATCGAAATGAGCGAGATTTACGCGCTTCGATTTTACAATCGGCGAAGGCTAGACGAGAGAAAGCTGTAAAGATTATCTCCTAGATCTGCGCGAAAACTTGTATTCTGGCTCAAAACAACGGGATACATCGTTTTAGTTCGAACCTAGCGAGATTCACGCAATTCGATTTTAGAAGTCGTCGAAGAGTAGACGAGAGAAGGGTGTAAACTTTTTCTCTCAGAACTGCGCGGAAACTTGTATTCCGGCTCAAAACAACGGGATACATCGTATTAGATCGAAACTAGCGAGATTCATGCAATTCGATTTTACAAGTCGTCGAAGAGTAGAAGAGAGAAAGGTGTAAACTTTTTCTCTCAGAACTGCGCGAAAACTTGTATTCCGGCTCAAAACAACGGGATACATCGTTTTAGATTGAAACTAGCGAGATTTACGCACTTTGATTTTACAAGTCGTCGAAGAGTAGACGAGAGAGCTGTAAACTTTTTCTCTCAGAACTGCGCGAAAACTTGTATTCCGGCTCAAAACAACGGAATACATTGTTTTAGATTGAAACGAGCGAGATTTACGTACTTCGATTTTACAATCGGCGAAGGTTACACGAGAGAAAGCTATAAACGTTTTCTCTCAGAACTGCGCGAAAACTCGTATTCCGGCTCAAAACATCGGGATACATCGTTTTAGATCGAAACTAGCGAGATTCACGAACATCGATTTTACAAATCGTTGAAGAGTAGACGAGATAAAGGTGTAAACTTTTTCTCGCAGAACTGCGCGAAAACTTGTATTCCAGCTCAAAACAACGGGATACATCATTTTAGATTGAAACTAGCGAGATTTTGGCACTTCGATTTTACAAGTCGTCGAAGGCTAGACGAGAGAAAGCTGTAAACGTTTTCTCGGAGCTGCGCGAAAACACGTATTCCGGCTCAAAACATCGGCATACATTATTTTAGATCGAAATTAGCAAAATTCACGAACATAATTTTACAAGTCGTCGAAGAGTAGACGTTAAAAAAGTCTAAACATTTTCTCTCAAAACTGCACGAAAACTTGTATTCCGGCTCAAAACAATGAATACATCGTTTTATATCGATACTAGCGAGATTCACGAGCATCGATTTTACAAGTTATCAAAGAGTAGACGGGAGGGAGCTGTAAACTTTTTCTCTCAGAACTGCGCGAAAACTCGTATTCCGGCTCAACACATCGGGATACATCGTTTTAGATCCAAACTAGCAAAATTCACGAACATCGATTTTTCAAGTCGTCGAAGAGTAGACGTGAGAAAGGTGTAAACTTTTTCTCTCAGAACTGCGCGAAAACTCGTATTCCGGCTCAAAACATCGGGATACATCGTTTTAGATCGAAACTAGCAAAATTCACGAACATCATTTTACAAGTCGTCGAAGAGTAGAGGAGAGAAAGGTGTAAACTTTTTCACTCAGAACTGCGCGAGAAACTTGTATTCTAGCTCAAAACAACGGATACATCGTTTTAGATTGAAACTAGCGAGATTCACGCACTTCGATTTTACAAGTCGACGAAGAGTAGACGAGAGAGAGCTGTAAACTTTTTCTCTCAGAACTGCGCGAAAACTTGTATTCCAGCTCAAAACAACGGTATACATCGTTTTAGATCGAAACTAGCGAGATTCACGAACATCGATTTTACAAGTCGTCGATGAGTAGACGAGAGAAAGGTGTAAACTTTTTCTCTCAGAACTGCGCGAAAACTTGTATTCCAGCTCAAAACAACGGGATACATCGTTTTAGATCGAAACTAGCGAGATTCACGAACATCGATTTTACAAGTCGTCGATGAGTAGACGAGAGAAAGGTGTAAACTTTTTCTCTCAGAACTGCGCGAAAACTTGTATTCCGGCTCAAAACAACGGGATACATCGTTTTAGATCGAAACTAGCGAGATTCACGCACTTCGATTTTACAAGTCGTCGAAGAGTAGACGAGAGAAAGGTGTAAACTTTTTCTCTCAGAACTGCGCGAAAACTTGTATTCCAGCTCAAAACAACGGGATACATCGTTTTAGATCGAAACTAGCGAGATTCACGAACATCGATTTTACAAGTCGTCGATGAGTAGACGAGAGAAAGGTGTAAACTTTTTCTCTCAGAACTGCGCGAAAACTTGTATTCCAGCTCAAAACAACGGGATACATCGTTTTAGATCGAAACTAGCGAGATTCACGAACATCGATTTTACAAGTCGTCGATGAGTAGACGAGAGAAAGGTGTAAACTTTTTCTCTCAGAACTGCGCGAAAACTTGTATTCCAGCTCAAAACAACGGGATACATCGTTTTAGATCGAAACTAGCGAGATTCACGAACATCGATTTTACAAGTTGTCGATGAGTAGACGAGAGAAAGGTGTAAACTTTTTCTCTCAGAACTGCGCGAAAACTTGTATTCCAGCTCAAAACAACGGGATACATCGTTTTAGATCGAAACTAGCGAGATTCACGCAATTCGATTTTACAAGTCGTCGAAGAGTAGACGAGAGAAAGGTGTAAACTTTTTCTCTCAGAACTGCGCGAAAACTTGTATTCCGGCTCAAAACAACGGGATACATCGTTTTAGATCGAAACTAGCGAGATTTACGCACTTTGATTTTACAAGTCGTCGAAGAGTAGACGAGAGAGCTGTAAACTTTTTCTCTCAGAACTGCGCGAAAACTTGTATTCCGGCTCAAAACAACGGGATACATCGTTTTAGATCGAAACGAGCGAGATTTACGCACTTCGATTTTACAATCGGCGAAGGCTAGACGAGAGAAAGCTGTAAACGTTTTCTCTCAGAACTGCGCGAAAACTTGTATTCCGGCTCAAAACAACGGGATACATCGTTTTAGATCGAAACTAGCGAGATTCACGAACATCGATTTTACAAATCGTTGAA
Source organism: Amblyomma americanum (assembly GCA_030143305.2). NCBI lineage: Eukaryota > Metazoa > Arthropoda > Arachnida > Ixodida > Ixodidae > Amblyomma > Amblyomma americanum. Next base: position 41,465 of record JARKHS020006602.1, on the reverse strand, counting down.
GAGTAGACGAGATAAAGGTGTAAACTTTTTCTCGCAGAACTGCGCGAAAACTTGTATTCCAGCTCAAAACAACGGGATACATCATTTTAGATTGAAACTAGCGAGATTTTGGCACTTCGATTTTACAAGTCGTCGAAGGCTAGACGAGAGAAAGCTGTAAACGTTTTCTCAGAGCTGCGCGAAAACACGTATTCCGGCTCAAAACATCGGCATACATTATTTTAGATCGAAATTAGCAAAATTCACGAACATAATTTTACAAGTCGTCGAAGAGTAGACGTTAAAATGGTGTAAACATTTTCTCTCAAAACTGCACGAAAACTTGTATTCCGGCTCAAAACAATGAATACATCGTTTTATATCGATACTAGCGAGATTCACGAGCATCGATTTTACAAGTTATCAAAGAGTAGACGGGAGGGAGCTGTAAACTTTTTCTCTCAGAACTGCGCGAAAACTCGTATTCCGGCTCAACACATCGGGATACATCGTTTTAGATCCAAACTAGCAAAATTCACGAACATCGATTTTTCAAGTCGTCGAAGAGTAGACGTGAGAAAGGTGTAAACTTTTTCTCTCAGACCTGCGCGAAAACTCGTATTCTGGCTCAAAACATCGGGATACATCCTTTTAGATTGAAACTAGCAAAATTCACGAACATCATTTTACAAGTCATCGAAGAGTAGAGGAGAGAAAGGTGTAAACTTTTTCACTCAGAACTGCGCAAGAAATTGTATTCTAGCTCAAAACAACGGATACATCGTTTTAGTTTGAAACTAGCGAGATTCGCGCACTTTGATTTTACAAGTCGACGAAGAGTAGACGAGAGAGAGCTGTAAACTTTTTCTCTCAGAACTGCGCGAAAACTTGTATTCCAGCTCAAAAACACGGTATACATCGTTTTAGATCGAAACTAGCGAGATTCACGAACATCGATTATACAAGTCGTCGATGAGTAGACGAGAGAAAGGTGTAAACTTTTTCTTTCAGAAATGCGCGAAAACTTGTACTCCAGCTCAAAACAACGGGATACATCGTTTTAGATCGAAATTAGCGAGATTCACGAACATCGATTTTACAAGTCGTCGATGAGTAGACGAGAGAAAGGTGTAAACTTTTTCTCTCAGAACTGCGTGAAAACTTGTATTCCGGCTCAAAACAACGGGATACATCGTTTTAGAACGAAACTAGCGAGATTCATGCACTTCGGTTTTACAAGTCGTCGAAGAGTAGACGAGAGAAAGGTGTAAACTTTTTCTCTCAGAACTGCGCGAGAACTTGTATTCCAGCTCAAAACAACGGGATACATCGTTTTAGATCAAAACTAGGGAGATTCACGAACATCGATTTTACAAGTCGTCGATGAGTAGATGAGAGAAAGGTGTAAACTTTTTCGCTCATAACTGCGCGAAAACTTGTATTCCAGCTCAAAACAAGGGGATACATCGTTTTAGATCGAAACTAGCGAGATTCACGAACATCGATTTTACAAGTTTTCGATGAGTAGACGAGAGAAAGGTGTAAACTTTTTCTCTCAGAACTGCGCGAAAACTTGTATTCCAGCTCAAAACAACGGGATACATCGTTTTAGATCGAAACTAGCGAGATTCACGAATATCGATTTTACAATTTGTCGATGAGTAGACGAGGGAAAGGTGAAAACTTTTTCTCTCAGAACTGCGCGAAAACTTGTATTCCAGCTCAAAAGACGGTATACATCATTTTAGATCGAAACTAGCGAGATTTACGCACTTTGATTTTACAAGTTGTCGAAGAGTAGACTGCGCGAAAACTTGTATTCTGGCTCACAACAACGGGATCCATCGTTTTAGATCGAAATGAGCGAGATTTACGCGCTTCGATTTTACAATCGGCGAAGGCTAGACGAGATAAAGCTGTAAAGATTATCTCCTAGATCTGCGCGAAAACTTGTATTCCGGCTCAAAACAACGGGATACATCGTTTTAGATCGAACCTAGCGAGATTCACGCAATTCGATTTTACAAGTCGTCAAAGAGTAGACGAGAGAAGGGTGTAAACTTTTTCTCTCAGAACTGCGCGAAAACTTGTATTCCGGCTCAAAACAACGGGATACATCGTTTTAGATCGAAACTAGCGAGATTCATGCAATTCGATTTTACAAGTCGTCGAAGAGTAGAAGAGAGAAAGGTGTAAACTTTTTCTCTCAGAACTGCGCGAAAACTTGTATTCCGGCTCAAAACAAGGAGAGCCATCGTTTTAGATTGAAACTAGCGAGATTTACGCATTTTGATTTTACAGTCGACGAAGAGTAGACGAGAGAGAGCTGTAAACTTTTTCTCTCAGAACTGCGCGAAAACTTGTATTCCGGCTCAAAACAACGGGATACATCGTTTTAGATCGAAACTAGCGAGATTTACGCACTTCGATTTTACAAGTCGTCGAAGAGTAGACCAGAAAAGGGTGTAAACGTTTTCTCTCAGAACTGCGCGAAAACTTGTATTCCAGCTCAAAACAACGGGATACATCGTATTTGATTGAAACTGGCGAGATTTACGCACTTCGAGTTTACAAGTCGTCGAGAGTAGACGAGAGAAAGCTGTAAAGTTTATCTCCTAGAACTGCGCGAGAATTTGTATTCCGGCTCAAAACAACGGGATACATCGTTTTAGATCGATACTGGCAAGATTCACGAACATCGATTTTACAAGCCGTCAAAGAGTAGACGACAGAGTGCTGTAAACTTTTTCTCTCAGAACTGCGCAAATACTTGTATTCCGGCTCAAAACAACGGGATCCATTGTTTTAGATTGAAACGAGCGTGATTTACGTACTTCGATTTTACAATCGGCGAAGGCTAGACGAGAGAAAGCTATAAACGTTTTCTCTCAGAACTGCGCGAAAACTCGTATTCCGGCTCAAAACATCGGGATACATCGTTTTAGATCGAAACTAGCGAGATTCATGAACATCGATTTTACAAATCGTTGAAGAGTAGACGAGATAAAGGTGTAAACTTTTTCTCGCAGAACTGCGCGAAAACTTGTATTCCAGCTCAAAACAACGGGATACATCTTTTTAGATTGAAACTAGCGAGATTTAGGCACTTCGATTTTACAAGTCGTCGAAGGCTAGACGAGAGAAAGCTGTAAACGTTTTCTCAGAGCTGCGCGAAAACATGTATTCCGGCTCAAAACATCGGCATACATTATTTTAGATCGAAATTAGCAAAATTCACGAACATAATTTTAGAAGTCATCGATGAGTAGACGAGAGAATGGTGTAAACGTTTTCTCTCAGAACTGCGCGAAAACTTGTATTTCTGCTCAAAACAACGGGATACATCGTTTTAGATCCAAACTAGCAAAATTCACGAACATCGATTTTTCAAGTCGTCGAAGAGTAGACGTGAGAAAGGTGTAAACTTTTTCTCTCAGAACTGCGCGAAAACTCGTATTCCGGCTCAAAACATTAGGACACATCGTTTTAGATCGAAACTAGCAAAATTCACGAACATCAATTTTACAAGTCGTCGAAGAGTAGACGAGAGAAAGGTGTAAACTTTTTTTCTCAGAACTGCGCGAAAACTTGTATTCCGGCTCAAAACATCGGGATACATCCTTTTAGATTGAAACTAGCAAAATTCACGAACATCATTTTACAAGTCTTCGAAGAGTAGAGGAGAGAAAGGTGTAAACTTTTTCTCTCAGAACTGCGCGAAAACTTGTATTCCGGCTCAAAACAACGGAATACATTGGTTTAGGTTGAAAGTAGTGAGATTTACGCACTTCGATTTTACAGTCGACGAAGAGTAGACGAGAGAGAGCTGTAAACTTTTTCTCTCAGAACTGCGCGAAAACTTGTATTCCGGCTCAAAACAACGGGATACATCGTTTTAGATCGAAACTAGCGAGATTTACGCACTTCGATTTTACAAGTCGTCGAAGAGTAGACCAGAAAAGGGTATAAACGTTTTCTCTCAGAACTGCGCGAAAACTTGTATCCCAGCTCAAAACAACGGGATACATCGTATTTGATTGAAACTGGCGAGATTTACGCACTTCGAGTTTACAAGTCGTCGAGAGTAGACGAGAGAAAGCTGTAAAGTTTATCTCCTAGAACTGCGCGAGAATTTGTATTCCGGCTCAAAACAACGGGTTACATCGTTTTAGATCGATACTGGCAAGATTCACGAACATCGATTTTACAAGCCGTCAAAGAGTAGACGACAGAGAGCTGTAAACTTTTTCTCTCAGAACTGCGCAAATACTTGTATTCCGGCTCAAAACAACGGGATCCATTGTTTTAGATTGAAACGAGCGTGATTTACGTACTTCGATTTTACAATCGGCGAAGGCTAGACGAGAGAAAACTATACACGTTTTCTCTCAGAACTGCGCGAAAACTCGTATTCCGGCTCAAAACATCGGGATACATCGTTTTAGATCGAAACTAGCGAGATTCATGCAATTCGATTTTACAAGTCGTCGAAGAGTAGAAGTAGTCAAGAGTTCGACGGAAATCCGTCTGGTCAGGCATGGTGATGCAATGAAGTGAAGTAGCAGTCACTGACCATAGTCGAAAAAAGAAAGACGTTTCGAAACCCGTACGGGTTTCGAAACGTCTTTCTTTTTTCGACTATGGTCAGTGACTGCTACTTCACTTCATTGCGAAGAGTAGAAGAGAGAAAGGTGTAAACTTTTTCTCTCAGAACTGCGCGAAAACTTGTATTCCGGCTCAAAACAACGGGATACATCGTTTTAGATTGAAACTAGCGAGATTTACGCACTTTGATTTTACAAGTCGTCGAAGAGTAGACGAGAGAGCTGTAAACTTTTTCTCTCAGAACTGCGCGAAAACTTGTATTCCAGCTCAAAAACACGGTATACATCGTTTTAGATCGAAACTAGCGAGATTCACGAACATCGATTATACAAGTAGTCGATGAGTAGACGAGAGAAAGGTGTAAACTTTTTTTTCAGAAATGCGCGAAAACTTGTATTCCAGCTCAAAACAACGGGATACATCGTTTTAGATCGAAACTAGCGAGATTCACGAACATCGATTTTACAAGTCGTCGATGAGTAGACGAGAGAAAGGTGTAAACTTTTTCTCTCAGAACTGCGCGAAAACTCGTATTCCGGCTCAAAACATAGGGATACATCGTTTTAGATCGAAACTAGCGAGATTCACGAACATCGATTTTACAAGTCGTCGAAGAGTAGACGAGAGAAAGGTGTAAACTTTTTCTCTCAGAACTGCGCGAAAACTTGTATTCCGGCTCAAAACATCGGGATACATCCTTTTAGATCGAAACTAGCAAAATTCACGAACATCGATTTTACAAGTCTTCGAAGAGTAGAGGAGAGAAAGGTGTAAACTTTTTCTCTCAGAACTGCGCGAAAACTTGTATTCCGGCTCAAAACAACGGGATACATCGTTTTAGATCGAAATAGCGAGATTTACGCACTTCGATTTTACAAGTCGTCGAAGAGTAGACGAGAGAAGAGCTGTAAACTTTTTCTCTCAGAACTGCGCGAAAACTTGTATTCCGGCTCAAAACAACGGGATACATCGTTTTAGATCGAAACTAGCGAGATTCACGCACATTCGATTTTACAAGTCGTCGAAGAGTAGACGAGAGAAAGGTGTAAACGTTTTCTCTCAGAACTGCGCGAAAACTTGTATTCCGGCTCAAAACAACGGGATACATCGTTTTAGATCGAAACTAGCGAGATTCACGCACTTCGATTTTACAAGTCGTCGAAGAGTAGACGAGAGAAAGGTGTAAACTTTTTCTCTCAGAACTGCGCGAAAACTTGTATTCCGGCTCAAAACAACGGGATACATCGTTTTAGATCGAAACTAGCGAGATTCACGCACTTCGATTTTACAAGTCGTCGAAGAGTAGACGAGAGAAAGGTGTAAACTTTTTCTCTCAGAACTGCGCGAAAACTTGTATTCCGGCTCAAAACAATGGATACATCGTTTTAGATCGAAACTAGCGAGATTCACGAGCATCGATTTTACAAGTCGTCGAAGAGTAGACGAGAGAGAGCTGTAAACGTTTTCTCTCAGAACTGCGCGAAAACTCGTATTCCGGCTCAAAACATCGGGATACATCGTTTTAGATCGAAACTAGCGAAATTCACGAACATCGATTTTACAAGTCGTCGAAGAGTAGACGAGAGAAAGGTGTAAACTTTTTCTCTCAGAACTGCGCGAAAACTCGTATTCCGGCTCAAAACATCAGGATACATCGTTTTAGATCGAAACTAGCAAAATTCACGAACATCGATTTTACAAGTCGTCGAAGAGTAGACGAGAGAAAGGTGTAAACTTTTTCTCTCAGAACTGCGCGAAAACTTGTATTCCGGCTCAAAACAACGGGATACATCGTTTTAGATCGAAACTAGCGAGATTCACGAACATCGATTTTACAAGTCGTCGAAGAGTAGACGAGAGAAAGGTGTAAACTTTTTCTCTCAGAACTGCGCGAAAACTTGTATTCCGGCTCAAAACAACGGGATACATCGTTTTAGATTGAAACTAGCGAGATTCACGAACATCGATTTTACAAGTCGTCGAAGAGTAGACGAGAGAAAGGTGTAAACTTTTTCTCTCAGAACTGCGCGAAAACTTGTATTCCGGCTCAAAACAACGGGATACATCGTTTTAGATCGAAACTAGCGAGATTCACGCACATCGATTTTACAAGTCGTCGAAGAGTAGACGAGAGAAAGGTGTAAACTTTTTCTCTCAGAACTGCGCGAAAACTTGTATTCCAGCTCAAAACAACGGGATACATCGTTTTAGATCGAAACTAGCGAGATTCACGAACATCGATTTTACAAGTCGTCGATGAGTAGACGAGAGAAAGGTGTAAACTTTTTCTCTCAGAACTGCGCGAAAACTTGTATTCCAGCTCAAAACAACGGGATACATCGTTTTAGATCGAAACTAGCGAGATTCACGAATATCGATTTTACAATTTGTCGATGAGTAGACGAGAGAAAGGTGTAAACTTTTTCTCTCAGAACTGCGCGAAAACTTGTATTCCAGCTCAAAAGACGGTATACATCATTTTAGATCGAAACTAGCGAGATTTACGCACTTTGATTTTACAAGTTCGTCGAAGAGGTAGACTGCGCGAAAACTTGTATTCTGGCTCACAACAACGGGATCCATCGTTTTAGATCGAAATGAGCGAGATTTACGCGCTTCGATTTTACAAGTCGGCGAAGGCTAGACGAGAGAAAGCTGTAAAGATTATCTCCTAGAACTGCGCGAAAACTTGTATTCCGGCTCAAAACAACGGGATACATCGTTTTAGATCGAACCTAGCGAGATTCACGCACATTCGATTTTACAAGTCGTCGAAGAGTAGACGAGAGAAAGGTGTAAACTTTTTCTCTCAGAACTGCGCGAAAACTTGTATTCCGGCTCAAAACAACGGGATACATCGTTTTAGATCGAAACTAGCGAGATTCACGCAATTCGATTTTACAAGTCGTCGAAGAGTAGACGAGAGAAAGGTGTAAACTTTTTCTCTCAGAACTGCGCGAAAACTTGTATTCCGGCTCAAAACAACGGGATACATCGTTTTAGATCGAAACTAGCGAGATTTACGCACTTCGATTTTACAAGTCGTCGAAGAGTAGACGAGAGAGAGCTGTAAACTTTTTCTCTCAGAACTGCGCGAAAACTTGTATTCCGGCTCAAAACAACGGGATACATCGTTTTAGATCGAAACTAGCGAGATTTACGCACTTCGATTTTACAAGTCGTCGAAGAGTAGACGAGAGAAAGGTGTAAACGTTTTCTCTCAGAACTGCGCGAAAACTTGTATTCCGGCTCAAAACAACGGGATACATCGTTTTAGATCGAAACTAGCGAGATTCACGCACATCGATTTTACAAGTCGTCGAAGAGTAGACGAGAGAAAGGTGTAAACGTTTTCTCTCAGAACTGCGCGAAAACTTGTATTCCGGCTCAAAACAACGGGATACATCGTTTTAGATCGAAACTAGCGAGATTCACGAACATCGATTTTACAAGTCGTCGAAGAGTAGACGAGAGAAAGGTGTAAACTTTTTCTCTCAGAACTGCGCGAAAACTTGTATTCCGGCTCAAAACAACGGGATACATCGTTTTAGATCGAAACTAGCGAGATTCACGACATCGATTTTACAAGTCGTCGAAGAGTAGACGAGAGAAAGGTGTAAACGTTTTCTCTCAGAACTGCGCGAAAACTTGTATTCCGGCTCAAAACAACGGGATACATCGTTTTAGATCGAAACTAGCAAGATTCACGAACATCGATTTTACAAGTCGTCGAAGAGTAGACGAGAGAAAGGTGTAAACTTTTTCTCTCAGAACTGCGCGAAAACTTGTATTCCTGCTCAAAACAACGGGATACATCGTTTTAGATCGAAACTAGCGAGATTCACGAACATCGATTTTACAAGTCGTCGAAGAGTAGACGAGAGAAAGGTGTAAACTTTTTCTCTCAGAACTGCGCGAAAACTTGTATTCCGGCTCAAAACAACGGGATACATCGTTTTAGATCGAAACTAGCAAGATTCACGAACATCGATTTTACAAGTCGTCGAAGAGTAGACGAGAGAAAGGTGTAAACTTTTTCTCTCAGAACTGCGCGAAAACTTGTATTCCGGCTCAAAACATCGGGATACATCGTTTTAGATCGAAACTAGCAAGATTCACGAACATCGATTTTACAAGTCGTCGAAGAGTAGACGAGAGAAAGGTGTAAACTTTTTCTCTCAGAACTGCGCGAAAACTTGTATTCCGGCTCAAAACAACGGGATACATCGTTTTAGATCGAAACTAGCGAGATTCACGCACTTCGATTTTACAAGTCGACGAAGAGTAGACGAGAGAAAGGTGTAAACTTTTTCTCTCAGAACTGCGCGAAAACTTGTATTCCGGCTCAAAACAACGGGATACATCGTTTTAGATCGAAACTAGCGAGATTCACGCACTTCGATTTTACAAGTCGTCGAAGAGTAGACGAGAAAAGGTGTAAACGTTTTCTCTCAGAACTGCGCGAAAACTTGTATTCCAGCTCAAAACAACGGGATACATCGTTTTAGATCGAAACTAGCGAGATTCACGCACTTCGATTTTACAAGTCGTCGAAGAGTAGACGAGAGAAAGGTGTAAACTTTTTCTCTCAGAACTGCGCGAAAACTTGTATTCCGGCTCAAAACAACGGGATACATCGTTTTAGATCGAAACTAGCAAGATTCACGAACATCGATTTTACAAGTCGTCGAAGAGTAGACGAGAGAGAGCTGTAAACTTTTTCTCTCAGAACTGCGCGAAAACTTGTATTCCGGCTCAAAACAACGGGATACATCGTTTTAGATCGAAACTAGCGAGATTCACGAACTTCGATTTTACAAGTCGTCGAAGAGTAGACGAGAGAAAGGTGTAAACTTTTTCTCTCAGAACTGCGCGAAAACTTGTATTCCGGCTCAAAACAACGGGATACATCGTTTTAGATCGAAACTAGCGAGATTCACGCACATCGATTTTACAAGTCGTCGAAGAGTAGACGAGAGAAAGGTGTAAACTTTTTCTCTCAGAACTGCGCGAAAACTTGTATTCCGGCTCAAAACAACGGGATACATCGTTTTAGATTGAAACTAGCGAGATTCACGCACTTCGATTTTACAAGTCGTCGAAGAGTAGACGAGAGAAAGGTGTAAACTTTTTCTCTCAGAACTGCGCGAAAACTTGTATTCCAGCTCAAAACAACGGGATACATCGTTTTAGATCGAAACTAGCGAGATTCACGAACATCGATTTTACAAGTCGTCGATGAGTAGACGAGAGAAAGGTGTAAACTTTTTCTCTCAGAACTGCGCGAAAACTTGTATTCCGGCTCAAAACAACGGGATACATCGTTTTAGATCGAAACTAGCGAGATTCACGAACATCGATTTTACAAGTTGTCGATGAGTAGACGAGAGAAAGGTGTAAACTTTTTCTCTCAGAACTGCGCGAAAACTTGTATTCCAGCTCAAAAGAACGGTATACATCATTTTAGATCGAAACTAGCGAGATTTACGCACTTTGATTGTACAAGTCGTCGAAGAGTAGACTGCGCGAAAACTTGTATTCTGGCTCACAACAACGGGATCCATCGTTTTAGATCGAAATGAGCGAGATTTACGCGCTTCGATTTTACAATCGGCGAAGGCTAGACGAGAGAAAGCTGTAAAGATTATCTCCTCAGATCTGCGCGAAAACTTGTATTCCGGCTCAAAACAACGGGATACATCGTTTTAGATCGAACCTAGCGAGATTCACGCAATTCGATTTTACAAGTCGTCGAAGAGTAGACGAGAGAAGGGTGTAAACTTTTTCTCTCAGAACTGCGCGAAAACTTGTATTCCGGCTCAAAACAACGGGATACATCGTTTTAGATCGAAACTAGCGAGATTCATGCAATTCGATTTTACAAGTCGTCGAAGAGTAGAAGAGAGAAAGGTGTAAACTTTTTCTCTCAGAACTGCGCGAAAACTTGTATTCCGGCTCAAAACAACGGGATACATCGTTTTAGATTGAAACTAGCGAGATTTACGCACTTCGATTTTACAAGTCGTCGAAGAGTAGACGAGAGAAAGCTGTAAACTTTTTCTCTCAGAACTGCGCGAAAACTTGTATTCCGGCTCAAAACAACGGGATACATCGTTTTAGATCGAAACTAGCGAGATTCACGCACTTCGATTTTACAAGTCGACGAAGAGTAGACGAGAGAAGAGTGTAAACTTTTTCTCTCAGAACTGCGCGAAAACTTGTATTCCGGCTCAAAACAACGGGATACATCGTTTTAGATCGAAACTAGCGAGATTCACGCACTTCGATTTTACAAGTCGTCGAAGAGTAGACGAGAGAAAGGTGTAAACGTTTTCTCTCAGAACTGCGCGAAAACTTGTATTCCGGCTCAAAACAACGGGATACATCGTTTTAGATCGAAACTAGCGAGATTCACGCACTTCGATTTTACAAGTCGTCGAAGAGTAGACGTAAGAAAGGTGTAAACATTTTCTCTCAGAACTGCGCGAAAACTTGTATTCCGGCTCAAAACAATGAATACATCGTTTTAGATCGATACTAGCGAGATTCACGAGCATCGATTTTACAAGTCGTCAAAGAGTAGACGGGAGGGAGCTGTAAACTTTTTCTCTCAGAACTGCGCGAAAACTCGTATTCCGGCTCAAAACATCGGGATACATCGTTTTAGATCGAAACTAGCAAAATTCACGAACATCGATTTTACAAGTCGTCGAAGAGTAGACGAGAGAAAGGTGTAAACGTTTTTCTCTCAGAACTGCGCGAAAACTTGTATTCCGGCTCAAAACATCGGGATACATCCTTTTAGATTGAAACTAGCAAAATTCACGAACATCATTTTACAAGTCATCGAAGAGTAGAGGAGAGAAAGGTGTAAACTTTTTCACTCAGAACTGCGCGAAGAAATTGTATTCGTAGCTCAAAACAACGGATACATCGTTTTAGTTTGAAACTAGCGAGATTCACGCACTTTGATTTTACAAGTCGACGAAGAGTAGACGAGAGAGAGCTGTAAACGTTTTCTCTCAGAACTGCGCGAAAACTTGTATTCCAGCTCAAAAACACGGTATACATCGTTTTAGATCGAAACTAGCGAGATTCACGAACATCGATTATACAAGTCGTCGATGAGTAGACGAGAGAAAGGTGTAAACTTTTTCTTCAGAACTGCGCGAAAACTTGTATTCCAGCTCAAAACAACGGGATACATCGTTTTAGATCGAAACTAGCGAGATTCACGAACATCGATTTTACAAGTCGTCGATGAGTAGACGAGAGAAAGGTGTAAACTTTTTCTCTCAGAACTGCGCGAAAACTTGTATTCCGGCTCAAAACAACGGGATACATCGTTTTAGATCGAAACTAGCGAGATTTACGAATATCGATTTTACAATTTGTCGATGAGTAGACGAGAGAAAGGTGTAAACTTTTTCTCTCAGAACTGCGCGAAAACTTGTATTCCAGCTCAAAAGATGGTATACATCATTTTAGATCGAAACTAGCGAGATTTACGCACTTTGATTGTACAAGTCGTCGAAGAGTAGACTGCGCGATAACTTGTATTCTGGCTCACAACAACGGGATCCATCGTTTTAGATCGAAATGAGCGAGATTTACGCGCTTCGATTTTACAATCGGCGAAGGCTAGACGAGAGAAAGCTGTAAACGATTATCTCCTAGATCTGCGCGAAAACTTGTATTCCGGCTCAAAACAACGGGATACATCGTTTTAGATCCAACCTAGCGAGATTCACGCAATTCGATTTTACAAGTCGTCGAAGAGTAGACGAGAGAAGAGTGTAAACTTTTTCTCTCAGAACTGCGCGAAAACTTGTATTCCGGCTCAAAACAACGGGATACATCGTTTTAGATCGAAACTAGCGAGATTCACGCAATTCGATTTTACAAGTCGTCGAAGAGTAGACGAGAGAAAGGTGTAAACTTTTTCTCTCAGAACTGCGCGAAAACTTGTATTCCGGCTCAAAACAACGGGATACATCGTTTTAGATCGAAACTAGCGAGATTCACGCACTTCGATTTTACAAGTCGTCGAAGAGTAGACGAGAGAAAGGTGTAAACATTTTCTCTCAGAACTGCGCGAAAACTTGTATTCCGGCTCAAAACAATGAATACATCGTTTTAGATCGAAACTAGCGAGATTCACGAGCATCGATTTTACAAGTTATCAAAGAGTAGACGGGAGGGAGCTGTAAACTTTTTCTCTCAGAACTGCGCGAAAACTCGTATTCCGGCTCAACACATCGGGATACATCGTTTTAGATCCAAACTAGCAAAATTCACGAACATCGATTTTACAAGTCGTCGAAGAGTAGACGAGAGAAAGGTGTAAACTTTTTCTCTCAGAACTGCGCGAAAACTTGTATTCCGGCTCAAAACATCGGGATACATCGTTTTAGATCGAAACTAGCGAGATTCACGAACATCGATTTTACAAGTCGTCGAAGAGTAGACGAGAGAAAGGTGTAAACTTTTTCTCTCAGAACTGCGCGAAAACTTGTATTCCGGCTCAAAACAACGGGATACATCGTTTTAGATCGAAACTAGCAAGATTCACGAACATCGATTTTACAAGTCGTCGAAGAGTAGACGAGAGAAAGGTGTAAACTTTTTCTCTCAGAACTGCGCGAAAACTTGTATTCCGGCTCAAAACAACGGATACATCGTTTTAGATCGAAACTAGCGAGATTCACGCACATCGATTTTACAAGTCGATCGAAGAGTAGACGAGAGAGAGCTGTAAACTTTTTCTCTCAGAACTGCGCGAAAACTTGTATTCCGGCTCAAAACATCGGGATACATCGTTTTAGATCGAAACTAGCGAGATTCACGAACATCGATTTTACAAGTCGTCGAAGAGTAGACGAGAGAAAGGTGTAAACTTTTTCTCTCAGAACTGCGCGAAAACTTGTATTCCGGCTCAAAACAACGGGATACATCGTTTTAGATCGAAACTAGCGAGATTCACGAACATCGATTTTACAAGTCGTCGATGAGTAGACGAGAGAAAGGTGTAAACTTTTTCTCTCAGAACTGCGCGAAAACTTGTATTCCGGCTCAAAACAACGGGATACATCGTTTTAGATCGAAACTAGCGAGATTCACGAACATCGATTTTACAAGTCGTCGAAGAGTAGACGAGAGAAAGGTGTAAACTTTTTCTCTCAGAACTGCGCGAAAACTTGTATTCCGAGCTCAAAACAACGGGATACATCGTTTTAGATCGAAACTAGCGAGATTCACGCACTTCGATTTTACAAGTCGTCGAAGAGTAGACGAGAGAAAGGTGTAAACGTTTTCTCTCAGAACTGCGCGAAAACTTGTATTCCAGCTCAAAACAACGGGATACATCGTTTTAGATCGAAACTAGCGAGATTCACGAACATCGATTTTACAAGTCGTCGATGAGTAGACGAGAGAAAGGTGTAAACTTTTTCTCTCAGAACTGCGCGAAAACTTGTATTCCAGCTCAAAACAACGGGATACATCGTTTTAGATCGAAACTAGCGAGATTCACGAACATCGATTTTACAAGTCGTCGATGAGTAGACGAGAGAAAGGTGTAAACTTTTTCTCTCAGAACTGCGCGAAAACTTGTATTCCGGCTCAAAACAACGGGATACATCGTTTTAGATCGAAACTAGCGAGATTTACGAATATCGATTTTACAATTTGTCGGATGAGTAGACGAGAGAAAGGTGTAAACTTTTTCTCTCAGAACTGCGCGAAAACTTGTATTCCAGCTCAAAAGATGGTATACATCATTTTAGATCGAAACTAGCGAGATTTACGCACTTTGATTGTACAAGTCGTCGAAGAGTAGACTGCGCGATAACTTGTATTCTGGCTCACAACAACGGGATCCATCGTTTTAGATCGAAATGAGCGAGATTTACGCGCTTCGATTTTACAATCGGCGAAGGCTAGACGAGAGAAAGCTGTAAAGATTATCTCCTAGATCTGCGCGAAAACTTGTATTCCGGCTCAAAACAACGGGATACATCGTTTTAGATCCAACCTAGCGAGATTCACGCAATTCGATTTTACAAGTCGTCGAAGAGTAGACGAGAGAAGAGTGTAAACTTTTTCTCTCAGAACTGCGCGAAAACTTGTATTCCGGCTCAAAACAACGGGATACATCGTTTTAGATCGAAACTAGCGAGATTCATGCAATTCGATTTTACAAGTCGTCGAAGAGTAGACGAGAGAAAGGTGTAAACTTTTTCTCTCAGAACTGCGCGAAAACTTGTATTCCGGCTCAAAACAACGGGATACATCGTTTTAGATTGAAACTAGCGAGATTCACGCACTTGGATTTTACAAGTCGTCGAAGAGTAGACGTTAAAAAGGTGTAAACATTTTCTCTCAAAACTGCACGAAAACTTGTATTCCGGCTCAAAACAATGAATACATCGTTTTATATCGATACTAGCGAGATTCACGAGCATCGATTTTACAAGTTATCAAAGAGTAGACGGGAGGGAGCTGTAAACTTTTTCTCTCAGAACTGCGCGAAAACTCGTATTCCGGCTCAACACATCGGGATACATCGTTTTAGATCCAAACTAGCAAAATTCACGAACATCGATTTTTCAAGTCGTCGAAGAGTAGACGTGAGAAAGGTGTAAACTTTTTCTCTCAGAACTGCGCGAAAACTCGTATTCCGGCTCAAAACATCAGGACACATCGTTTTAGATCGAAACTAGCAAAATTCACGAACATCAATTTTACAAGTCGTCGAAGAGTAGACGAGAGAAAGGTGTAAACGTTTTTTCTCAGAACTGCGCGAAAACTTGTATTCCGGCTCAAAACATCGGGATACATCCTTTTAGATTGAAACTAGCAAAATTCACGAACATCATTTTACAAGTCATCGAAGAGTAGAGGAGAGAAAGGTGTAAACTTTTTCACTCAGAACTGCGCAAGAAATTGTATTGTAGCTCAAAACAACGGATACATCGTTTTAGTTTGAAACTAGCGAGATTCACGCACTTTGATTTTACAAGTCGACGAAGAGTAGACGAGAGAGAGCTGTAAACGTTTTCTCTCAGAACTGCGCGAAAACTTGTATTCCAGCTCAAAAACACGGTATACATCGTTTTAGATCGAAACTAGCGAGATTCACGAACATCGATTATACAAGTCGTCGATGAGTAGACGAGAGAAAGGTGTAAACTTTTTCTTCAGAAATGCGCGAAAACTTGTATTCCAGCTCAAAACAACGGGATACATCGTTTTAGATCGAAACTAGCGAGATTCACGAACATCGATTTTACAAGTCGTCGATGAGTAGACGAGAGAAAGGTGTAAACTTTTTCTCTCAGAACTGCGCGAAAACTTGTATTCCGGCTCAAAACAACGGGATACATCGTTTTAGATCGAAACTAGCGAGATTTACGCACTTTATTTTACAAGTCATCGAAGAGTAGACTGCGCGAAAACTTGTACTCCGGCTCAAAACAACGGGATACATCGTTTTAGAACGAAACTAGCGAGATTCATGCACTTCGATTTTACAAGTCGTCGAAGAGTAGACGAGAGAAAGGTGTAAACTTTTTCTCTCAGAACTGCGCGAAAACTTGTATTCCGGCTCAAAACAACGGGATACATCGTTTTAGATCGAAACTAGCGAGATTCACGCACATCGATTTTACAAGTCGTCGAAGAGTAGACGAGAGAAAGGTGTAAACTTTTTCTCTCAGAACTGCGCGAAAACTTGTATTCCGGCTCAAAACAACGGGATACATCGTTTTAGATCGAAACTAGCGAGATTCACGCACATCGATTTTACAAGTCGTCGAAGAGTAGACGAGAGAAAGGTGTAAACTTTTTCTCTCAGAACTGCGCGAAAACTTGTATTCCGGCTCAAAACAACGGGATACATCGTTTTAGATCGAAACTAGCGAGATTCACGAACATCGATTTTACAAGTCGTCGATGAGTAGACGAGAGAAAGGTGTAAACTTTTTCTCTCAGAACTGCGCGAAAACTTGTATTCCGGCTCAAAACAACGGGATACATCGTTTTAGATCGAAACTAGCGAGATTTACGCACTTTGATTTTACAAGTCGTCGAAGAGTAGACTGCGCGAAAACTTGTACTCCGGCTGAAAACAACGGGATACATCGTTTTAGATCGAAACTAGCGAGATTCACGCACTTCGATTTTACAAGTCGTCGAAGAGTAGACGAGAGAAAGGTGTAAACTTTTTCTCTCAGAACTGCGCGAAAACTTGTATTCCGGCTCAAAACAACGGGATACATCGTTTTAGATCGAAACTAGCGAGATTCACGAACATCGATTTTACAAGTCGTCGAAGAGTAGACGAGAGAAAGAGTGTAAACTTTTTCTCTCAGAACTGCGCGAAAACTTGTATTCCGGCTCAAAACAACGGGATACATCGTTTTAGATCGAAACTAGCGAGATTCACGCACATCGATTTTACAAGTCGTCGAAGAGTAGACGAGAGAAAGGTGTAAACTTTTTCTCTCAGAACTGCGCGAAAACTTGTATTCCGGCTCAAAACAACGGGATACATCGTTTTAGATCGAAACTAGCGAGATTCACGCACTTGGATTTTACAAGTCGTCGAAGAGTAGACGTTAAAAAGGTGTAAACATTTTCTCTCAAAACTGCACGAAAACTTGTATTCCGGCTCAAAACAATGAATACATCGTTTTATATCGATACTAGCGAGATTCACGAGCATCGATTTTACAAGTTATCAAAGAGTAGACGGGAGGGAGCTGTAAACTTTTTCTCTCAGAACTGCGCGAAAACTCGTATTCCGGCTCAACACATCGGGATACATCGTTTTAGATCCAAACTAGCAAAATTCACGAACATCGATTTTTCAAGTCGTCGAAGAGTAGACGTGAGAAAGGTGTAAACTTTTTCTCTCAGAACTGCGCGAAAACTCGTATTCCGGCTCAAAACATCAGGACACATCGTTTTAGATCGAAACTAGCAAAATTCACGAACATCAATTTTACAAGTCGTCGAAGAGTAGACGAGAGAAAGGTGTAAACGTTTTTTCTCAGAACTGCGCGAAAACTTGTATTCCGGCTCAAAACATCGGGATACATCCTTTTAGATTGAAACTAGCAAAATTCACGAACATCATTTTACAAGTCATCGAAGAGTAGAGGAGAGAAAGGTGTAAACTTTTTCACTCAGAACTGCGCAAGAAATTGTATTGTAGCTCAAAACAACGGATACATCGTTTTAGTTTGAAACTAGCGAGATTCACGCACTTTGATTTTACAAGTCGACGAAGAGTAGACGAGAGAGAGCTGTAAACGTTTTCTCTCAGAACTGCGCGAAAACTTGTATTCCAGCTCAAAAACACGGTATACATCGTTTTAGATCGAAACTAGCGAGATTCACGAACATCGATTATACAAGTCGTCGATGAGTAGACGAGAGAAAGGTGTAAACTTTTTTTCAGAAATGCGCGAAAACTTGTATTCCAGCTCAAAACAACGGGATACATCGTTTTAGATCGAAACTAGCGAGATTCACGAACATCGATTTTACAAGTCGTCGATGAGTAGACGAGAGAAAGGTGTAAACTTTTTCTCTCAGAACTGCGCGAAAACTTGTATTCCGGCTCAAAACAACGGGATACATCGTTTTAGATCGAAACTAGCGAGATTTACGAATATCGATTTTACAATTTGTCGATGAGTAGACGAGAGAAAGGTGTAAACTTTTTCTCTCAGAACTGCGCGAAAACTTGTATTCCAGCTCAAAAGATGGTATACATCATTTTAGATCGAAACTAGCGAGATTTACGCACTTTGATTGTACAAGTCGTCGAAGAGTAGACTGCGCGATAACTTGTATTCTGGCTCACAACAACGGGATCCATCGTTTTAGATCGAAATGAGCGAGATTTACGCGCTTCGATTTTACAATCGGCGAAGGCTAGACGAGAGAAAGCTGTAAAGATTATCTCCTAGATCTGCGCGAAAACTTGTATTCCGGCTCAAAACAACGGGATACATCGTTTTAGATCCAACCTAGCGAGATTCACGCAATTCGATTTTACAAGTCGTCGAAGAGTAGACGAGAGAAGAGTGTAAACTTTTTCTCTCAGAACTGCGCGAAAACTTGTATTCCGGCTCAAAACAACGGGATACATCGTTTTAGATCGAAACTAGCGAGATTCATGCAATTCGATTTTACAAGTCGTCGAAGAGTAGACGAGAGAAAGGTGTAAACTTTTTCTCTCAGAACTGCGCGAAAACTTGTATTCCGGCTCAAAACAACGGGATACATCGTTTTAGATCGAAACTAGCGAGATTCACGCACTTGGATTTTACAAGTCGTCGAAGAGTAGACGAGAGAAAGGTGTAAACATTTTCTCTCAGAACTGCGCGAAAACTTGTATTCCGGCTCAAAACAACGGAATACATCGTTTTAGATCGAAACTAGCGAGATTCACGAGCATCGATTTTACAAGTCGATCGAAGAGTAGACGAGAGAGAGCTGTAAACTTTTTCTCTCAGAACTGCGCGAAAACTCGTATTCCGGCTCAAAACATCGGGATACATCGTTTTAGATCCAAACTAGCAAAATTCACGAACATCGATTTTACAAGTCGTCGAAGAGTAGACGTGAGAAAGGTGTAAACTTTTTCTCTCAGAACTGCGCGAAAACTTGTATTCCGGCTCAAAACATCAGGACACATCGTTTTAGATCGAAACTAGCAAAATTCACGAACATCAATTTTACAAGTCGTCGAAGAGTAGACGAGAGAAAGGTGTAAACGTTTTTTCTCAGAACTGCGCGAAAACTTGTATTCCGGCTCAAAACATCGGGATACATCGTTTTAGATTGAAACTAGCGAGATTCACGAACATCGATTTTACAAGTCGTCGAAGAGTAGACGAGAGAAAGGTGTAAACTTTTTCTCTCAGAACTGCGCGAAAACTTGTATTCCGGCTCAAAACAACGGGATACATCGTTTTAGATCGAAACTAGCGAGATTCACGCACTTCGATTTTACAAGTCGATCGAAGAGTAGACGAGAGAAAGGTGTAAACTTTTTCTCTCAGAACTGCGCGAAAACTTGTATTCCGGCTCAAAACAACGGGATACATCGTTTTAGATCGAAACTAGCGAGATTCACGCACTTGGATTTTACAAGTCGTCGAAGAGTAGACGAGAGAAAGGTGTAAACTTTTTCTCTCAGAACTGCGCGAAAACTTGTATTCCGGCTCAAAACAACGGAATACATCGTTTTAGATCGAAACTAGCGAGATTCACGAGCATCGATTTTACAAGTCGTCGAAGAGTAGACGAGAGAAAGGTGTAAACTTTTTCTCTCAGAACTGCGCGAAAACTCGTATTCCGGCTCAAAACATCGGGATACATCGTTTTAGATCGAAACTAGCAAGATTCACGAACATCGATTTTACAAGTCGTCGAAGAGTAGACGAGAGAAAGGTGTAAACTTTTTCTCTCAGAACTGCGCGAAAACTTGTATTCCGGCTCAAAACATCGGGATACATCGTTTTAGATTGAAACTAGCAAGATTCACGAACATCATTTTACAAGTCATCGAAGAGTAGAGGAGAGAAAGGTGTAAACTTTTTCACTCAGAACTGCGCAAGAAATTGTATTCGTAGCTCAAAACAACGGGATACATCGTTTTAGATTGAAACTAGCGAGATTCACGCACTTTGATTTTACAAGTCGACGAAGAGTAGACGAGAGAGAGCTGTAAACGTTTTCTCTCAGAACTGCGCGAAAACTTGTATTCCAGCTCAAAACAACGGTATACATCGTTTTAGATCGAAACTAGCGAGATTCACGAACATCGATTTTACAAGTCGTCGATGAGTAGACGAGAGAAAGGTGTAAACTTTTTCTCTCAGAACTGCGCGAAAACTTGTATTCCAGCTCAAAACAACGGGATACATCGTTTTAGATCGAAACTAGCGAGATTCACGAACATCGATTTTACAAGTCGTCGATGAGTAGACGAGAGAAAGGTGTAAACTTTTTCTCTCAGAACTGCGCGAAAACTTGTATTCCGGCTCAAAACAACGGGATACATCGTTTTAGATCGAAACTAGCGAGATTTACGAATATCGATTTTACAATTTGTCGGTGAGTAGACGAGAGAAAGGTGTAAACTTTTTCTCTCAGAACTGCGCGAAAACTTGTATTCCAGCTCAAAAGATGGTATACATCATTTTAGATCGAAACTAGCGAGATTTACGCACTTTGATTGTACAAGTCGTCGAAGAGTAGACTGCGCGATAACTTGTATTCTGGCTCACAACAACGGGATCCATCGTTTTAGATCGAAATGAGCGAGATTTACGCGCTTCGATTTTACAATCGGCGAAGGCTAGACGAGAGAAAGCTGTAAAGATTATCTCCTAGATCTGCGCGAAAACTTGTATTCCGGCTCAAAACAACGGGATACATCGTTTTAGATCCAACCTAGCGAGATTCACGCAATTCGATTTTACAAGTCGTCGAAGAGTAGACGAGAGAAGAGTGTAAACTTTTTCTCTCAGAACTGCGCGAAAACTTGTATTCCGGCTCAAAACAACGGGATACATCGTTTTAGATCGAAACTAGCGAGATTCATGCAATTCGATTTTACAAGTCGTCGAAGAGTAGAAGAGAGAAAGGTGTAAACTTTTTCTCTCAGAACTGCGCGAAAACTTGTATTCCGGCTCAAAACAACGGGATACATCGTTTTAGATTGAAACTAGCGAGATTCACGCACTTGGATTTTACAAGTCGTCGAAGAGTAGACGTTAAAAAGGTGTAAACATTTTCTCTCAAAACTGCACGAAAACTTGTATTCCGGCTCAAAACAATGAATACATCGTTTTATATCGATACTAGCGAGATTCACGAGCATCGATTTTACAAGTTATCAAAGAGTAGACGGGAGGGAGCTGTAAACTTTTTCTCTCAGAACTGCGCGAAAACTCGTATTCCGGCTCAACACATCGGGATACATCGTTTTAGATCCAAACTAGCAAAATTCACGAACATCGATTTTTCAAGTCGTCGAAGAGTAGACGTGAGAAAGGTGTAAACTTTTTCTCTCAGAACTGCGCGAAAACTCGTATTCCGGCTCAAAACATCAGGACACATCGTTTTAGATCGAAACTAGCAAAATTCACGAACATCAATTTTACAAGTCGTCGAAGAGTAGACGAGAGAAAGGTGTAAACGTTTTTTCTCAGAACTGCGCGAAAACTTGTATTCCGGCTCAAAACATCGGGATACATCCTTTTAGATTGAAACTAGCAAGATTCACGAACATCGATTTTACAAGTCATCGAAGAGTAGACGAGAGAAAGGTGTAAACTTTTTCTCTCAGAACTGCGCGAAAACTTGTATTCCGAGCTCAAAACAACGGATACATCGTTTTAGATCGAAACTAGCGAGATTCACGAACATCGATTTTACAAGTCGCGAAGAGTAGACGAGAGAAAGGTGTAAACTTTTTCTCTCAGAACTGCGCGAAAACTTGTATTCCGGCTAAAAACAACGGGATACATCGTTTTAGATCGAAACTAGCGAGGTTTACGCACTTTATTTTACAAGTCATCGAAGAGTATACTGCGCGAAAACTTGTACTCCGGCTGAAAACAACGGGATACATCGTTTTAGAACGAAACTAGCGAGATTCATGCACTTCGATTTTACAAGTCGTCGAAGAGTAGACGAGAGAAAGGTGTAAACTTTTTCTCTCAGAACTGCGCGAAAACTTGTATTCCTGCTCAAAACAACGGGATACATCGTTTTAGATCGAAACTAGCGAGATTCACGAACATCGATTTTACAAGTCGTCGATGAGTAGACGAGAGAAAGGTGTAAACTTTTTCTCTCAGAACTGCGCGAAAACTTGTATTCCAGCTCAAAACAACGGGATACATCGTTTTAGATCGAAACTAGCGAGATTCACGAACATCGATTTTACAAGTCGTCGATGAGTAGACGAGAGAAAGGTGTAAACTTTTTCTCTCAGAACTGCGCGAAAACTTGTATTCCGGCTCAAAACAACGGGATACATCGTTTTAGATCGAAACTAGCGAGATTTACGAACATCGATTTTACAAGTCGTCGGATGAGTAGACGAGAGAAAGGTGTAAACTTTTTCTCTCAGAACTGCGCGAAAACTTGTATTCCGGCTCAAAACAACGGGATACATCGTTTTAGATCGAAACTAGCGAGGTTTACGCACTTTATTTTACAAGTCATCGAAGAGTAGACTGCGCGAAAACTTGTACTCCGGCTGAAAACAACGGGATACATCGTTTTAGAACGAAACTAGCGAGATTCATGCACTTCGATTTTACAAGTCGTCGAAGAGTAGACGAGAGAAAGGTGTAAACTTTTTCTCTCAGAACTGCGCGAAAACTTGTATTCCGGCTCAAAACAACGGGATACATCGTTTTAGATCGAAACTAGCGAGATTCACGAACATCGATTTTACAAGTCGTCGATGAGTAGACGAGAGAAAGTGTAAACTTTTTCTCTCAGAACTGCGCGAAAACTTGTATTCCGGCTCAAAACAACGGGATACATCGTTTTAGATCGAAACTAGCGAGATTCACGCACATCGATTTTACAAGTCGTCGAAGAGTAGACGAGAGAAAGGTGTAAACTTTTTCTCTCAGAACTGCGCGAAAACTTGTATTCCGGCTCAAAACAACGGGATACATCGTTTTAGATCGAAACTAGCGAGATTCACGCACTTGGATTTTACAAGTCGTCGAAGAGTAGACGTTAAAAAGGTGTAAACATTTTCTCTCAAAACTGCACGAAAACTTGTATTCCGGCTCAAAACAATGAATACATCGTTTTATATCGATACTAGCGAGATTCACGAGCATCGATTTTACAAGTTATCAAAGAGTAGACGGGAGGGAGCTGTAAACTTTTTCTCTCAGAACTGCGCGAAAACTCGTATTCCGGCTCAACACATCGGGATACATCGTTTTAGATCCAAACTAGCAAAATTCACGAACATCGATTTTTCAAGTCGTCGAAGAGTAGACGTGAGAAAGGTGTAAACTTTTTCTCTCAGAACTGCGCGAAAACTCGTATTCCGGCTCAAAACATCAGGACACATCGTTTTAGATCGAAACTAGCAAAATTCACGAACATCGATTTTACAAGTCGTCGAAGAGTAGACGAGAGAAAGGTGTAAACTTTTTCTCTCAGAACTGCGCGAAAACTTGTATTCCGGCTCAAAACATCGGGATACATCGTTTTAGATCGAAACTAGCAAAATTCACGAACATCATTTTACAAGTCGTCGAAGAGTAGACGAGAGAAAGGTGTAAACTTTTTCTCTCAGAACTGCGCGAAAACTTGTATTCCGGCTCAAAACAACGGGATACATCGTTTTAGATCGAAACTAGCGAGATTCACGCACATCGATTTTACAAGTCGACGAAGAGTAGACGAGAGAGAGGTGTAAACTTTTTCTCTCAGAACTGCGCGAAAACTTGTATTCCGGCTCAAAACAACGGGATACATCGTTTTAGATCGAAACTAGCGAGATTCACGAACATCGATTTTACAAGTCGTCGAAGAGTAGACGAGAGAAAGGTGTAAACTTTTTCTCTCAGAACTGCGCGAAAACTTGTATTCCGGCTCAAAACAACGGGATACATCGTTTTAGATCGAAACTAGCGAGATTCACGCACATCGATTTTACAAGTCGTCGATGAGTAGACGAGAGAAAGGTGTAAACTTTTTCTCTCAGAACTGCGCGAAAACTTGTATTCCGGCTCAAAACAACGGGATACATCGTTTTAGATCGAAACTAGCGAGATTCACGAACATCGATTTTACAAGTCGTCGAAGAGTAGACGAGAGAAAGGTGTAAACTTTTTCTCTCAGAACTGCGCGAAAACTTGTATTCCGGCTCAAAACAACGGGATACATCGTTTTAGATCGAAACTAGCGAGATTCACGCACATCGATTTTACAAGTCGTCGAAGAGTAGACGAGAGAAAGGTGTAAACTTTTTCCTCAGAACTGCGCGAAAACTTGTATTCGAGCTCAAAACAACGGGATACATCGTTTTAGATCGAAACTAGCGAGATTCACGCACTTCGATTTTACAAGTCGTCGAAGAGTAGACGAGAGAAAGCTGTAAACGTTTTCTCTCAGAACTGCGCGAAAACTTGTATTCCGGCTCAAAACAACGGGATACATCGTTTTAGATCGAAACTAGCGAGATTCACGAACATCGATTTTACAAGTCGTCGATGAGTAGACGAGAGAAAGGTGTAAACTTTTTCTCTCAGAACTGCGCGAAAACTTGTATTCCGGCTCAAAACAACGGGATACATCGTTTTAGATCGAAACTAGCGAGATTCACGAACATCGATTTTACAAGTCGTCGATGAGTAGACGAGAGAAAGGTGTAAACTTTTTCTCTCAGAACTGCGCGAAAACTTGTATTCCGGCTCAAAACAACGGGATACATCGTTTTAGATCGAAACTAGCGAGATTTACGCACTTTGATTGTACAAGTCGTCGAAGAGTAGACGAGAGAAAGGTGTAAACTTTTTCTCTCAGAACTGCGCGAAAACTTGTATTCCGGCTCAAAACAACGGGATACATCGTTTTAGATCGAAACTAGCGAGATTTACGCACTTCGATTTTACAAGTCGTCGAAGAGTAGACGAGAGAAAGCTGTAAACTTTTTCTCTCAGAACTGCGCGAAAACTTGTATTCCGGCTCAAAACAACGGGATACATCGTTTTAGATCGAAACTAGCGAGATTCACGAACATCGATTTTACAAGTCGTCGAAGAGTAGACGAGAGAAGGTGTAAACTTTTTCTCTCAGAACTGCGCGAAAACTTGTATTCCGGCTCAAAACAACGGGATACATCGTTTTAGATCGAAACTAGCGAGATTCACGCACTTCGATTTTACAAGTCGTCGAAGAGTAGACGAGAGAAAGGTGTAAACTTTTTCTCTCAGAACTGCGCGAAAACTTGTATTCCGGCTCAAAACAACGGGATACATCGTTTTAGATCGAAACTAGCGAGATTACGAGCATCGATTTTACAAGTCGATCGAAGAGTAGACGAGAGAGAGCTGTAAACTTTTTCTCTCAGAACTGCGCGAAAACACGTATTCCGGCTCAAAACATCAGGACACATCGTTTTAGATCGAAACTAGCAAAATTCACGAACATCAGTTTTACAAGTCATCGAAGAGTAGACGAGAGAAAGGTGTAAACTTTTTCTCAGAACTGCGCGAAAACTTGTATTCCGGCTCAAAACATCGGGATACATCCTTTTAGATTGAAACTAGCGAGATTCACGCACTCTTATTTTACAAGTCGACTAAGAGTAGACGAGAGAGAGCTGTAAACTTTTGCTCTCAGAACTGCGAGAAAACTTGTAGTCCGGCTCAAAACAACGGCATACATCGTTATAGATCGAAACTAGCAAGATTCACAAACATCGATTTTAGAAATCGTCGAAGAGTAGACGAGAGAAAGGCGTAAACTTTTTCTCTCAGAACTGCGCGAAAACTTGTATTCCAGCTCAAAAACACGGCATACATCGTTTTAGATCGAAACTAGCGAGATTCACGAACATCGATTTTACAAGTCGTCGATGAGTAGACGAGAGAAAGGTGTAAACTTTTTCTCTCAGAACTGCGAGAAAACTTGTATTCCGGCTCAATACAACGGCATACATCGTTATAGATCGAAAATAGGAAGATTCACGAACATCGATTTTACAAATCGTCGAAGAGTAGACGAGAGAAAGGTGTAAACTTTCTCTCAGAACTGCGCGAAAACTTGTATTCTAGCTAAAAACAACAGGATACATCGTTTTAGATCGAAACTAGCGAGGTTTACGCACTTTATTTTACAAGTCATCGAAGAGTAGACTGCGCGAAAACTTGTACTCCGGCTGAAAACAACGGGATAGATCGTTTTAGAACGAAACTAGCGAGATTCATGCACTTCGATTTTACAAGTCGTCGAAGAGTAGACGAGAGAAAGGTGTAAACTTTTTCTCTCAGAACTGCGCGAAAACTTGTATTCCGGCTCAAAACAACGGGATACATCGTTTTAGATCAAAACTAGGGAGATTCAAGAACATCGATTTTACAAGTCGTCGATGAGTAGACGAGAGAAAGGTGTAAACTTTTTCTCTCAGAACTGCGCGAAAACTTGTATTCCAGCTCAAAACAACGGGATACATCGTTTTAGATCGAAACTAGCGAGATTCACGCACATCGATTTTACAAGTCGTCGAAGAGTAGACGAGAGAAAGGTGTAAACTTTTTCTCTCAGAACTGCGCGAAAACTTGTATTCCGGCTCAAAACAATGGATACATCGTTTTAGATCGAAACTAGCGAGATTCACGAACATCGATTTTACAAGTCGTCGAAGAGTAGACGAGAGAAAGGTGTAAACTTTTTCTCTCAGAACTGCGCGAAAACTTGTATTCCGGCTCAAAACAACGGGATACATCGTTTTAGATCGAAACTAGCGAGATTCACGAGCATCGATTTTACAAGTCATCGAAGAGTAGACGGGAGAGAGCTGTAAACTTTTTCTCTCAGAACTGCGCGAAAACTCGTATTCCGGCTCAAAACATCGGGATACATCGTTTTAGATCCAAACTAGCAAAATTCACGAACATCGATTTTTCAAGTCGTCGAAGAGTAGACGTGAGAAAGGTGTAAACTTTTTCTCTCAGAACTGCGCGAAAACTTGTATTCCGGCTCAAAACATCAGGACACATCGTTTTAGATCGAAACTAGCAAAATTCACGAACATCAATTTTACAAGTCGTCGAAGAGTAGACGAGAGAAAGGTGTAAACTTTTTTCTCAGAACTGCGCGAAAACTTGTATTCCGGCTCAAAACATCGGGATACATCCTTTTAGATTGAAACTAGCAAAATTCACGAACATCATTTTACAAGTCATCGAAGAGTAGAGGAGAGAAAGGTGTAAACTTTTTCACTCAGAACTGCGCAAGAAATTGTATTCCTAGCTCAAAACAACGGATACATCGTTTTAGTTTGAAACTAGCGAGATTCACGCACTTTGATTTTACAAGTCGACGAAGAGTAGACGAGAGAGAGCTGTAAACTTTTCTCTCAGAACTGCGCGAAAACTTGTATTCCGGCTCAAAACAACGGTATACATCGTTTTAGATCGAAACTAGCGAGATTCACGAACATCGATTTTACAAGTCGTCGATGAGTAGACGAGAGAAAGGTGTAAACTTTTTCTTCAGAACTGCGCGAAAACTTGTATTCCGGCTCAAAACAACGGGATACATCGTTTTAGATCGAAACTAGCGAGATTTGCGAACATCGATTTTACAAGTCGCGGATGAGTAGACGAGAGAAAGGTGTAAACTTTTTCTCTCAGAACTGCGCGAAAACTTGTAATCCGGCTAAAAACAACGGGATACATCGTTTTAGATCGAAACTAGCGAGGTTTACGCACTTTATTTTACAAGTCATCGAAGAGTATACTGCGCGAAAACTTGTACTCCGGCTGAAAACAACGGGATACATCGTTTTAGAACGAAACTAGCGAGATTCATGCACTTCGATTTTACAAGTCGTCGAAGAGTAGACGAGAGAAAGGTGTAAACTTTTTCTCTCAGAACTGCGCGAGAACTTGTATTCCTGCTCAAAACAACGGGATACATCGTTTTAGATCAAAACTAGGGAGATTCAAGAACATCGATTTTACAAGTCGTCGATGAGTAGACAAGAGAAAGGTGTAAACTTTTTCGCTCATAACTGCGCGAAAACTTGTATTCCAGCTCAAAACAACGGGATACATCGTTTTAGATCGAAACTAGCGAGATTCACGAACATCGATTTTACAAGTTGTCGATGAGTAGACGAGAGAAAGGTGTAAACTTTTTCTCTCAGAACTGCGCGAAAACTTGTATTCCGGCTCAAAACAACGGGATACATCGTTTTAGATCGAAACTAGCGAGATTTACGAACATCGATTTTACAAGTCGCGGATGAGTAGACGAGAGAAAGGTGTAAACTTTTTCTCTCAGAACTGCGCGAAAACTTGTATTCCGGCTCAAAACAACGGGATACATCGTTTTAGATCGAAACTAGCGAGGTTTACGCACTTTATTTTACAAGTCATCGAAGAGTAGACTGCGCGAAAACTTGTACTCCGGCTGAAAACAACGGGATACATCGTTTTAGAACGAAACTAGCGAGATTCATGCACTTCGATTTTACAAGTCGTCGAAGAGTAGACGAGAGAAAGGTGTAAACTTTTTCTCTCAGAACTGCGCGAAAACTTGTATTCCAGCTCAAAACAACGGGATACATCGTTTTAGATTGAAACTAGCGAGATTCACGAACATCGATTTTACAAGTCGTCGATGAGTAGACGAGAGAAAGGTGTAAACTTTTTCTCTCAGAACTGCGCGAAAACTTGTATTCCGGCTCAAAACAACGGATACATCGTTTTAGATCGAAACTAGCGAGATTCACGAACATCGATTTTACAAGTCGTCGAAGAGTAGACGAGAGAAAGGTGTAAACTTTTTCTCTCAGAACTGCGCGAAAACTTGTATTCCGGCTCAAAACAACGGGATACATCGTTTTAGATCGAAACTAGCGAGATTCACGAACATCGATTTTACAAGTCGTCGAAGAGTAGACGAGAGAAAGGTGTAAACTTTTTCTCTCAGAACTGCGCGAAAACTTGTATTCCGGCTCAAAACAACGGATACATCGTTTTAGATCGAAACTAGCGAGATTCACGAACATCGATTTTACAAGTTGTCGAAGAGTAGACGAGAGAAAGGTGTAAACTTTTTCTCTCAGAACTGCGCGAAAACTTGTATTCCGGCTCAAAACATCGGGATACATCGTTTTAGATCGAAACTAGCAAGATTCACGAACATCGATTTTACAAGTCGTCGAAGAGTAGACGAGAGAAAGGTGTAAACTTTTTCTCTCAGAACTGCGCGAAAACTTGTATTCCGGCTCAAAACAACGGATACATCGTTTTAGATCGAAACTAGCGAGATTCACGAACATCGATTTTACAAGTCGTCGAAGAGTAGACGAGAGAAAGGTGTAAACTTTTTCTCTCAGAACTGCGCGAAAACTTGTATTCCGGCTCAAAACAACGGGATACATCGTTTTAGATCGAAACTAGCGAGATTCACGAACATCGATTTTACAAGTCGTCGAAGAGTAGACGAGAGAAAGGTGTAAACTTTTTCTCTCAGAACTGCGCGAAAACTTGTATTCCGGCTCAAAACAACGGGATACATCGTTTTAGATCGAAACTAGCGAGATTCACGAACATCGATTTTACAAGTCGTCGAAGAGTAGACGAGAGAAAGGTGTAAACTTTTTCTCTCAGAACTGCGCGAAAACTTGTATTCCAGCTCAAAACAACGGGATACATCGTTTTAGATCGAAACTAGCGAGATTCACGCACTTCGATTTTACAAGTCGTCGAAGAGTAGACGAGAGAAAGGTGTAAACTTTTTCTCTCAGAACTGCGCGAAAACTTGTATTCCAGCTCAAAACAACGGGATACATCGTTTTAGATCGAAACTAGCGAGATTCACGAACATCGATTTTACAAGTCGTCGATGAGTAGACGAGAGAAAGGTGTAAACTTTTTCTCTCAGAACTGCGCGAAAACTTGTATTCCGGCTCAAAACAACGGGATACATCGTTTTAGATCGAAACTAGCGAGATTCACGAACATCGATTTTACAAGTCGTCGATGAGTAGACGAGAGAAAGGTGTAAACTTTTTCTCTCAGAACTGCGCGAAAACTTGTATTCCGGCTCAAAACAACGGGATACATCGTTTTAGATCGAAACTAGCGAGATTCACGAACATCGATTTTACAAGTCGTCGAAGAGTAGACGAGAGAAAGGTGTAAACTTTTTCTCTCAGAACTGCGCGAAAACTTGTATTCCGGCTCAAAACAATGGGATACATCGTTTTAGATCGAAACTAGCGAGATTCACGCATCGATTTTACAAGTCGTCGAAGAGTAGACGGAGAAAGGTGTAAACTTTTTCTCTCAGAACTGCGCGAAAACTTGTATTCCGGCTCAAAACAACGGGATACATCGTTTTAGATCGAAACTAGCGAGATTCACGCACATCGATTTTACAAGTCGTCGAAGAGTAGACGAGAGAAAGGTGTAAACTTTTTCTCTCAGAACTGCGCGAAAACTTGTATTCCGGCTCAAAACATCGGGATACATCGTTTTAGATCGAAACTAGCAAAATTCACGAACATCATTTTACAAGTCATCGAAGAGTAGACGAGAGAAAGGTGTAAACTTTTTCACTCAGAACTGCGCAAGAAATTGTATTCGAGCTCAAAACAACGGATACATCGTTTTAGTTTGAAACTAGCGAGATTCACGCACTTTGATTTTACAAGTCGACGAAGAGTAGACGAGAGAGAGCTGTAAACTTTTTCTCTCAGAACTGCGCGAAAACTTGTATTCCGGCTCAAAACAACGGATACATCGTTTTAGATCGAAACTAGCGAGATTCACGAACATCGATTTTACAAGTCGTCGATGAGTAGACGAGAGAAAGGTGTAAACTTTTTCTCTCAGAACTGCGCGAAAACTTGTATTCCGGCTCAAAACAACGGCATACATCGTTTTAGATCGAAACTAGCGAGATTTGCGAACATCGATTTTACAAGTCGCGGATGAGTAGACGAGAGAAAGGTGTAAACTTTTTCTCTCAGAACTGCGCGAAAACTTGTAATCCGGCTAAAAACAACGGGATACATCGTTTTAGATCGAAACTAGCGAGGTTTACGCACTTTATTTTACAAGTCATCGAAGAGTATACTGCGCGAAAACTTGTACTCCGGCTGAAAACAACGGGATACATCGTTTTAGAACGAAACTAGCGAGATTCATGCACTTCGATTTTACAAGTCGTCGAAGAGTAGACGAGAGAAAGGTGTAAACTTTTTCTCTCAGAACTGCGCGAGAACTTGTATTCCTGCTCAAAACAACGGGATACATCGTTTTAGATCAAAACTAGGGAGATTCAAGAACATCGATTTTACAAGTCGTCGATGAGTAGACAAGAGAAAGGTGTAAACTTTTTCGCTCATAACTGCGCGAAAACTTGTATTCCAGCTCAAAACAACGGGATACATCGTTTTAGATCGAAACTAGCGAGATTCACGAACATCGATTTTACAAGTTGTCGATGAGTAGACGAGAGAAAGGTGTAAACTTTTTCTCTCAGAACTGCGCGAAAACTTGTATTCCGGCTCAAAACAACGGGATACATCGTTTTAGATCGAAACTAGCGAGATTTACGAACATCGATTTTACAAGTCGCGGATGAGTAGACGAGAGAAAGGTGTAAACTTTTTCTCTCAGAACTGCGCGAAAACTTGTATTCCGGCTCAAAACAACGGGATACATCGTTTTAGATCGAAACTAGCGAGGTTTACGCACTTTATTTTACAAGTCATCGAAGAGTAGACTGCGCGAAAACTTGTACTCCGGGTGAAAACAACGGGATACATCGTTTTAGAACGAAACTAGCGAGATTCATGCACTTCGATTTTACAAGTCGTCGAAGAGTAGACGAGAGAAAGGTGTAAACTTTTTCTCTCAGAACTGCGCGAAAACTTGTATTCCAGCTCAAAACAACGGGATACATCGTTTTAGATCGAAACTAGCGAGATTCACGAACATCGATTTTACAAGTCGTCGATGAGTAGACGAGAGAAAGGTGTAAACTTTTTCTCTCAGAACTGCGCGAAAACTTGTATTCCGGCTCAAAACAACGGGATACATCGTTTTAGATCGAAACTAGCGAGATTCACGCACATCGATTTTACAAGTCGTCGAAGAGTAGACGAGAGAAAGGTGTAAACTTTTTCTCTCAGAACTGCGCGAAAACTTGTATTCCTGCTCAAAACAACGGGATACATCGTTTTAGATCGAAACTAGCGAGATTCACGAACATCGATTTTACAAGTCGTCGAAGAGTAGACGAGAGAAAGGTGTAAACTTTTTCTCTCAAAACTGCGCGAAAACTTGTATTCCGGCTCAAAACAACTGGATACATCGTTTTAGATCGAAACTAGCGAGATTCACGAACATCGATTTTACAAGTTATCGAAGAGTAGACGAGAGGGAGGTGTAAACTTTTCTCTCAGAACTGCGCGAAAACTTGTATTCCGGCTCAAAACAACGGGATACATCGTTTTAGATCGAAACTAGCGAGATTCACGAACATCGATTTTACAAGTCGTCGAAGAGTAGACGAGAGAAAGGTGTAAACTTTTTCTCTCAGAACTGCGCGAAAACTTGTATTCCGGCTCAAAACAACGGGATACATCGTTTTAGATCGAAACTAGCGAGATTCACGAACATCGATTTTACAAGTCGTCGAAGAGTAGACGAGAGAAAGGTGTAAACTTTTTCTCTCAGAACTGCGCGAAAACTTGTATTCCGGCTCAAAACAACGGGATACATCGTTTTAGATCGAAACTAGCGAGATTCACGAACATCGATTTTACAAGTCGTCGAAGAGTAGACGAGAGAAAGGTGTAAACGTTTTTCTCTCAGAACTGCGCGAAAACTTGTATTCCGGCTCAAAACAACGGGATACATCGTTTTAGATCGAAACTAGCGAGATTCACGAACATCGATTTTACAAGTCGTCGAAGAGTAGACGAGAGAAAGGTGTAAACTTTTTCTCTCAGAACTGCGCGAAAACTTGTATTCCAGCTCAAAACAACGGATACATCGTTTTAGATCGAAACTAGCGAGATTCACGAACATCGATTTTACAAGTCGTCGAAGAGTAGACGAGAGAAAGGTGTAAACTTTTTCTCTCAGAACTGCGCGAAAACTTGTATTCCAGCTCAAAACAACGGGATACATCGTTTTAGATCGAAACTAGCGAGATTCACGAACATCGATTTTACAAGTCGTCGATGAGTAGACGAGAGAAAGGTGTAAACTTTTTCTCTCAGAACTGCGCGAAAACTTGTATTCCAGCTCAAAACAACGGGATACATCGTTTTAGATCGAAACTAGCGAGATTCACGAACATCGATTTTACAAGTCGTCGATGAGTAGACGAGAGAAAGGTGTAAACTTTTTCTCTCAGAACTGCGCGAAAACTTGTATTCCGGCTCAAAACAACGGGATACATCGTTTTAGATCGAAACTAGCGAGATTCACGAACATCGATTTTACAAGTCGTCGATGAGTAGACGAGAGAAAGGTGTAAACTTTTTCTCTCAGAACTGCGCGAAAACTTGTATTCCGGCTCAAAACAATGGGATACATCGTTATAGATCGAAACTAGCGAGATTCACGAACATCGATTTTACAAATCGTCGAAGAGTAGACGAGAGAAAGGTGTAAACTTTCTCTCAGAACTGCGCGAAAACTTGTATTCCGGCTCAAAACAAGGGATACATCGTTTTAGATCGATACTAGCGAGATTCACGAGCATCGATTTTACAAGTTATCAAAGAGTAGACGGGAGGGAGCTGTAAACTTTTTCTCTCAGAACTGCGCGAAAACTCGTATTCCGGCTCAACACATCGGGATACATCGTTTTAGATCCAAACTAGCAAGATTCACGAACATCGATTTTACAAGTCGTCGAAGAGTAGACGTGAGAAAGGTGTAAACTTTTTCTCTCAGAACTGCGCGAAGACTCGTATTCCGGCTCAAAACAACAGGACACATCGTTTTAGATCGAAACTAGCAAAATTCACGAACATCAATTTTACAAGTCGTCGAAGAGTAGACGAGAGAAAGGTGTAAACTTTTTTTCTCAGAACTGCGCGAAAACTTGTATTCCGGCTCAAAACAACGGGATACATCGTTTTAGATCGAAACTAGCGAAATTCACGAACATCATTTTACAAGTCATCGAAGAGTAGAGGAGAGAAAGGTGTAAACTTTTTCACTCAGAACTGCGCAAGAAACTTGTATTCTAGCTCAAAACAACGGATACATCGTTTTAGATCGAAACTAGCGAGATTCACGCACTTCGATTTTACAAGTCGACGAAGAGTAGACGAGAGAGAGCTGTAAACTTTTGCTCTCAGAACTGCGAGAAAACTTGTAGTCCGGCTCAAAACAACGGCGATACATCGTTATAGATCGAAACTAGCGAGATTCACGAACATCGATTTTACAAGTCGTCGATGAGTAGACGAGAGAAAGGTGTAAACTTTTTCTCTCAGAACTGCGCGAAAACTTGTATTCCGGCTCAAAACAACGGGATACATCGTTTTAGATCGAAACTAGCGAGGTTTACGCACTTTATTTTACAAGTCATCGAAGAGTATACTGCGCGAAAACTTGTACTCCGGCTGAAAACAACGGGATACATCGTTTTAGAACGAAACTAGCGAGATTCATGCACTTCGATTTTACAAGTCGTCGAAGAGTAGACGAGAGAAAGGTGTAAACTTTTTCTCTCAGAACTGCGCGAGAACTTGTATTCCTGCTCAAAACAACGGGATACATCGTTTTAGATCAAAACTAGGGAGATTCAAGAACATCGATTTTACAAGTCGTCGATGAGTAGACGAGAGAAAGGTGTAAACTTTTTCGCTCATAACTGCGCGAAAACTTGTATTCCAGCTCAAAACAACGGGATACATCGTTTTAGATCGAAACTAGCGAGATTCACGAACATCGATTTTACAAGTTGTCGATGAGTAGACGAGAGAAAGGTGTAAACTTTTTCTTTCAGAACTGCGCGAAAACTTGTATTCCGGCTCAAAACAACGGGATACATCGTTTTAGATCGAAACTAGCGAGATTTACGAACATCGATTTTACAAGTCGCGGATGAGTAGACGAGAGAAAGGTGTAAACTTTTTCTCTCAGAACTGCGCGAAAACTTGTATTCCGGCTCAAAACAACGGGATACATCGTTTTAGATCGAAACTAGCGAGGTTTACGCACTTTATTTTACAAGTCATCGAAGAGTAGACTGCGCGAAAACTTGTACTCCGGCTGAAAACAACGGGATACATCGTTTTAGAACGAAACTAGCGAGATTCATGCACTTCGATTTTACAAGTCGTCGAAGAGTAGACGAGAGAAAGGTGTAAACTTTTTCTCTCAGAACTGCGCGAAAACTTGTATTCCAGCTCAAAAACACGGTATACATCGTTTTAGATTGAAACTAGCGAGATTCACGAACATCGATTATACAAGTCGTCGATGAGTAGACGAGAGAAAGGTGTAAACTTTTTCTTTCAGAACTGCGCGAAAACTTGTATTCCGGCTCAAAACAACGGCATACATCGTTATAGATCGAAACTAGCGAGATTCACGTACATCGATTTTACAAGTCGTCGAAGAGTAGACGAGAGAAAGGTGTAAACTTTTTCTCTCAGAACTGCGCGAAAACTTGTATTCCAGCTCAAAACAACGGGATACATCGTTTTAGATCGAAACTAGCGAGATTCACGAACATCGATTTTACAAGTTGTCGATGAGTAGACGAGAGAAAGGTGTAAACTATTTCTCTCAGAGCTGCGCGAAAACTTGTATTCCAGCTCAAAAGACGGTATACATCATTTTAGATCGAAACTAGCGAGATTTACGCACTTTGATTTTACAAGTCGTCGAAGAGTAGACTGCGCGAAAACTTGTATTCTGGCTCACAACAACGGGATACGTCGTTTTAGATCGAACCTAGCGAGATTCACGCAATTCGGTTTTACAAGTCGTCGAAGAGTAGACGAGAGAAGGGTGTAAACTTTTTCTCGCAGAACTGCGCGAAAACTTGTATTCCGGCTCAAAACAACGGGATACATCATTTTAGACCGAAACTAGCGAGATTCATGCAATTCGATTTTACAAGTCGTCGAAGAGTAGAAGAGAGAAAGGTGTAAACTTTTTCTCTCAGAACTGCGCGAAAACTTGTATTCCGGCTCAAAACAACGGGATACATCGTTTTAGATTGAAACTAGCGAGATTTACGCACTTTGATTTTACAAGTCGTCGAAGAGTAGACGAGAGAGCTGTAAACGTTTTCTCTCAGAACGACGCGAAAACTTGTATTCCGGCACAAAACAACGGGATACATCGTTTTAGATCGAAACTAGCAAGATTCACGAACATCGATTTTACAAGTCGTCGAAGAGTAGACGAGAGAAAGGTGTAAACTTTTCTCTCAGAACTGCGCGAAAACTTGTATTCCGGCTCAAAACAACGGGATACATCGTTTTAGATCGAAACTAGCGAGATTCACGCACATCGATTTTACAAGTCGACGAAGAGTAGACGAGAGAAAGGTGTAAACTTTTTCTCTCAGAACTGCGCGAAAACTTGTATTCCGGCTCAAAACAACGGGATACATCGTTTTAGATCGAAACTAGCGAGATTTACGCACTTCGATTTTACAAGTCGTCGAAGAGTAGACGAGAGAAAGGGTGTAAACTTTTTCTCTCAGAACTGCGCGAAAACTTGTATTCCGGCTCAAAACAACGGGATACATCGTTTTAGATCGAAACTAGCGAGATTTACGCACTTCGATTTTACAAGTCGTCGAGAGTAGACGAGAGAAAGGTGTAAAGTTTTCTCCAGAACTGCGCGAAAACTTGTACTCCGGCTGAAAACAACGGGATACATCGTTTTAGAACGAAACTAGCGAGATTCATGCACTTCGATTTTACAAGTCGTCGAAGAGTAGACTAGAGAAAGGTGTAAATTTTTCTCTCAGAACTGCGCGAGAAATTGTATTCCAGCTCAAAACAACGGGATACATCGTTTTAGATCAAAACTAGGGAGATTCAAGAACATAGATTTTACAAGTCGTCGATGAGTAGACAAGAGAAAGGTGTAAACTTTTTCGCTCATAACTGCGCGAAAACTTGTATTCCAGCTCAAAACAACAGGATACATCGTTTTAGATCGAAACTAGCGAGATTCACGAACATCGATTTTACAAGTTGTCGATGAGTAGACGAGAGAAAGGTGTAAACTTTTTCTCTCAGAACTGCGCGAAAACTTG
Organism: Amblyomma americanum; assembly: GCA_030143305.2. Classification (NCBI taxonomy): domain Eukaryota; kingdom Metazoa; phylum Arthropoda; class Arachnida; order Ixodida; family Ixodidae; genus Amblyomma; species Amblyomma americanum. Next base: position 3,830 of record JARKHS020006602.1, on the reverse strand, counting down.
TATTCCAGCTCAAAACAACGGGATACATCATTTTAAATCGAAACTAGCGAGATTTACGAACATCGATTTTACAAGTCGCGGATGAGTAGACGAGAGAAAGGTGTAAACTTTTTCTCTCAGAACTGCGCGAAAACTTGTATTCCGGCTCAAAACAACGGGATACAACGTTTTAGATCAAAACTAGCGAGGTTTACGCACTTTATTTTACAAGTCATCGAAGAGTAGACTGCGCGAAAACTTGTACTCCGGCTGAAAACAACGGGATACATCGTTTTAGAACGAAACTAGCGAGATTCATGCACTTCGATTTTACAAGTCGTCGAAGAGTAGACGAGAGAAAGGTGTAAACTTTTTCTCTCAGAACTGCGCGAGAAATTGTATTCCAGCTCAAAACAACGGGATACATCGTTTTAGATCAAAACTAGGGAGATTCAAGAACATCGATTTTACAAGTCGTCGATGAGTAGACAAGAGAAAGGTGTAAACTTTTTCGCTCATAACTGCGCGAAAACTTGTATTCCAGCTCAAAACAACGGGATACATCGTTTTAGATCGAAACTAGCGAGATTCACGAACATCGATTTTACAAGTTGTCGATGAGTAGACGAGAGAAAGGTGTAAACTTTTTCTCTCAGAACTGCGCGAAAACTTGTATTCCAGCTCAAAAACACGGTATATATCGTTTTAGATCGAAACTAGCGAGATTCACGAACATCGATTATACAAGTCGTCGATGAGTAGACGAGAGAAAGGTGTAAACTTTTTCTTTCAGAACTGCGCGAAAACTTGTATTCCGGCTCAAAACAACGGCATACATCGTTATAGATCGAAACTAGCAAGATTCACGTACATCGATTTTACAAATCGTCGAAGAGTAGACGAGAGAAACGTGTAAACTTTTTCTCTCAGAACTGCGCGAAAACTTGTATTCCAGCTCAAAACAACGGGATACATCGTTTTAGATCGAAACTAGCGAGATTTACGAACATCGATTTTACAAGTCGTGGATGAGTAGACGAGAGAAAGGTGTAAACTTTTTCGCTCATAACTGCGCGAAAACTTGTATTCCAGCTCAAAACAAGGGGATACATCGTTTTAGATCGAAACTAGCGAGATTTACGAACATCGATTTTACAAGTTGTCGATGAGTATACTAGAGAATGGTGTAAACTTTTCTCTCAGAACTGCGCGAAAACTTGTATTCCGGCTCAAAACAACGGGATACATCGTTTTAGATCGAAACTAGCGAGGTTTACGCACTTTGATTTTACAAGTCGTCGAAGAGTACACTGCGCGAAAACTTGTACTCCGGCTCAAAACAACGGGATACATCGTTTTAGAACGAAACTAGCGAAATTCATGCACTTCGATTTTACAAGTCGTCGAAGAGTAGACGAGAGAAAGGTGTAAACTTTTTCTCTCAGAACTGCGCGAGAACGTGTATTCCAGCTCAAAACAACGGGATACATCGTTTTAGATCGAAACTAGGGAGATTCACGAACATCGATTTTACAAGTCGTCGATGAGTAGACGAGAGAAAGGTGTAAACTTTTTCGCTCATAACTGCGCGAAAACTTGTATTCCAGCTCAAAACAAGGGGATACATCGTTTTAGATCGAAACTAGCGAGATTCACGAACATCGATTTTACAAGTTGTCGATGAGTAGACGAGAGAAAGGTGTAAACTTTTTCTCTCAGAACTGCACGAAAACTTGTATTCCAGCTAAAAAACACGGTATACATCGTTTTAGATCGAAACTAGCGAGATTCACGAACATCGATTTTACAAGTTGTCGATGAGTAGACGAGAGAAAGGTGTAAACTTTTTCTTTCAGAGCTGCGCGAGAACTTGTATTCCAGCTCAAAACAAGGGGATACATCGTTTTAGATCAAAACTAGGGAGATTCACGAACATCGATTTTACAAGTCGTCGATGAGTAGACGAGAGAAAGGTGTAAATTTTTCTTTCAGAAATGCGCGAAAACTTGTATTACAGCTCAAAACAACGGGATACATCGTTTTAGATCGAAACTAGCGAGATTCACGAACATCGATTTTACAAGTCGTCGATGAGTAGACGAGAGAAAGGTGTAAACTTTTTCTCTCAGAACTGCGCGAAAACTTGTATTCCAGCTCAAAAGACGGTATACATCATTTTAGAGCGAAACTAGCGAGATTTACGCGCTTCGATTTTACAATCGGCGAAGGCTAGACGAGAGAAAGCTGTAAAGATTATCTCCTAGATCTGCGCGAAAACTTGTATTCCGGCTCAAAACAACGGGATACATCGTTCTAGATCGAACCTAGCGAGATTCACGCAATTCGATTTTACAAGTCGTCGAAGAGTAGACGAGAGAAGGGTGTAAACTTTTTCTCTCAGAACTGCGCGAAAACTTGTATTCCGGCTCAAAACAACGGGATACATCGTTTTAGATCGAAACTAGCGAGATTCATGCAATTCGATTTTACAAGTCGTCGAAGAGTAGAAGAGAGAAAGGTGTAAACTTTTTCTCTCAGAACAGCGCGAAAACTTGTATTCCGGCTCAAAACAACGGGATACATCGTTTTAGATTGAAACTAGCGAGATTTACGCACTTTGATTTTACAAGTCGTCGAAGAGTAGACGAGAGAGCTGTAAACTTTTTCTCTCAGAACTGCGCGAAAACTTGTATTCCGGCACAAAACAACGGGATACATCGTTTTAGATCGAAACTAGCGAGATTTACGAACATCGATTTTACAAGTCGTCGATGAGTAGACGAGAGAAAGGTGTAAACTTTTTCTCTCAGAACTGCGCGAAAACTTGTATTCCGGCTCAAAACAACGGGATACATCGTTTTAGATCGAAACTAGCGAGGTTTACGCACTTTGATTTTACAAGTCGTCGAAGAGTACACTGCGCGAAAACTTGTACTCCGGCTCAAAACAACGGGATACATCGTTTTAGAACGAAACTAGCGAGATTCATGCACTTCGATTTTACAAGTCGTCGAAGAGTAGACGAGAGAAAGGTGTAAACTTTTTCTCTCAGAACTGCGCGAGAACTTGTATTCCAGCTCAAAACAACGGGATACATCGTTTTAGATCAAAACTAGGGAGATTCACGAACATCGATTTTACAAGTCGTCGATGAGTAGACGAGAGAAAGGTGTAAACTTTTTCTCTCAGAACTGCGCGAAAACTTGTATTCCAGCTCAAAACAACGGGATACATCGTTTTAGATCGAAACTAGCGAGATTCACGAACATCGATTTTACAAGTCGTCGGATGAGTAGACGAGAGAAAGGTGTAAACTTTTTCTCTCAGAACTGCGCGAAAACTTGTATTCCGGCTCAAAACAACGGGATACATCGTTTTAGATCGAAACTAGCGAGGTTTACGCACTTTATTTTACAAGTCATCGAAGAGTAGACTGCGCGAAAACTTGTACTCCGGCTGAAAACAACGGGATACATCGTTTTAGAACGAAACTAGCGAGATTCATGCACTTCGATTTTACAAGTCGTCGAAGAGTAGACGAGAGAAAGGTGTAAACTTTTTCTCTCAGAACTGCGCGAGAAACTTGTATTCCAGCTCAAAACAACGGGATACATCGTTTTAGATCGAAACTAGCGAGATTCACGAACATCGATTTTACAAGTCGTCGATGAGTAGACAAGAGAAAGGTGTAAACTTTTTCGCTCATAACTGCGCGAAAACTTGTATTCCAGCTCAAAACAACGGGATACATCGTTTTAGATCGAAACTAGCGAGATTCACGAACATCGATTTTACAAGTTGTCGATGATGTTGTGTTGGGTTTTATGGCGCTTAGGCAACTAAGGCCATCA